>VWPW01010676.1:349218-362703 GCA_013389825.1 Crypturellus undulatus
AGCGCTGCGCGCGGGCGGCAGACCAAGCGGGCCGGGCCGGGCCGCGGAGCTGCCGCCCCCCTGGCAGGGAGGCGCGGGGAGGTCTGAGCCCGCAGCCCGCGGGGCCGCCCCCGCCTCCCCCCGCGGGGATTTCCCGAAATTGTCCCCGGGCGAGCGCGGCCGCGGGCACCGTTTGTCAACGCGTTTGATTGGGAAAAGAGAAAAAAATATCCGAGCGGCATCTTCTGCAGTGCTCATTTACAACCCAGTGTCATTAAGATTACCCTTGGCTGCCCATTTGTTACATTTATTTCTGCCCTCACACACTTTGGAGAAAATTGCATACACTGAAGTGCTTGTAATATTGGCATAATTTGGGGGCCCAACAAAAGAGCTAAGAAGGGAACCTGGTGGAAAACAGGCTGCAGACAAAGAAAAGTAGATGGTTCTTTGCGCACTGAATAATCAATATATGCACCACATATTTATTACCAAAGGAAGCTGTAGATACAAAAGAAAGTATTTGGATTCAAGGGAAAAATGGACAAGTATTTGGAAAAGACATCTCTGAGGGTTACTAAGTGGATAACAGCCACCCCCAGCTCAGGAAATTCTCATGCTGAAATTAGTTGGAAGCAAGGTGGATATCTGGGAGAAGTGTCAATATGCTTGCTTTGCCATGCCCGCTTTTGGCATTATAGCCGCTTTTGGCTACTACTACTACTACTACTATTACTACTATTGCAGTGTGCTAAATAAGGGAGGAAATCAGGTAAGCCCAAACCTGGTCCACCCCAAAATGGCTAATTAACATAACCGCCATGTGTCAGCGGTGGTCAAGCGGCCGCAGTGACCTACATAACCTAACTTGTGTGGAGCTCGCATGTTTTCAGCATCCAGGCTGACAGACACCATGAGGTCCAGCAAAGGTCTTGACCCTCGCTCCCAAGCAGGACAGGCTGTCAGAGATGCCACGGAGATCCCACAAAAAGGTGCACGTGCAGAATCTGAAAGACAGCAATTTGCTTGCATTTCATCTTAATGTGGCTTGAGGCACGTGGGATCAACGTAAGCAGCCAGTATGGTGTTCCTGAGGCAAAAGCATGGTAAAGCTTTGAGCCGTGGGACACTAGAGTTCATCGCCCACTACACTACAGGAGTAACAAGAGCGACTTGCCCGCTCTGCTCATGGGGCCAGTGGAGAGCTGGCACCACCAACACGAGGCAAGCTGAAGCGCCAGTCAGTGAGCTTTGAAGGTCATCTGGCACGCAGGAAGGTATCAGGCTCCACATGGAACCCCCGGCGAGCTCACGGAGATTGTCACACTCTGCAGAACATCGTGCATGAAGGGGAATGCTTACATTGTGTTAAGAGCACAGGTTTAAAAATTCAATACTCCCGTAATTTATACAACTTCCTCACTGACCTCACTGAGAAATGTCCAAGTGGTGAAACACCAAATACCTGACAAGGCAGGAATATTAGTTTTGGAATATTACTTTAAAAAATATTACATCTGTGGTCTAAGTTTTGATTTGATAAATTACTCTGAGATTTGATATCTTTGGTTACACTAATTAATTTTCTGTGAGCTTATTTTGGCCTGTGACATTCAGACAAAAAAGTTACCGACATTCATTTATTTATTTATTTATTTATTTCTGCTATGGCACTGTTCCTGTGTCTTACATAATATTGTTTGTCTTTTGGGGATGACTACAGCTTTTCAAACAGTAAAATGACAGGCAAATCATTAAGGCTTTGATTATGGCATTCAAAAGATAGGGGAGCACTTCAGGGAGAAAAGGCATTAGCAGACAAGTTGTTCAGTGAGATTTTTTCCTAACTTCTATTATATAAGAGCCAGCAATATGTAAACATCACATTCAGAAATACTTGGTTCCTCTCTTACTTCCTGGGGAAGAAAAAGAATAGGTTTCTGACCTTTAAACGGTCTTTTCTTTCAGGTAACTTTTGCAATGCTGACCAAACATAAGTGGGTTTTTGTTTTCTGTTTTTTTCCCCCTATATTCCCATGCTTATTTGCAAAAAAGAACTCAATTGTCTTTGTGTTTCAACTGGTTAACTTCCTCAGGAGTAGGGGTATGGCAAGGAAAATGGAAGGAACTACCAGGTATTGTCCAGGCTCCCCTTCTCTTTTCATGCTGCATACAATAGTATTTCCCATTCTTGGCAGTGTCTAGATTACATTCACTGCTGCTCATTTGCTGCTTTAAGTTTGAACAATTAGTCTACTAGAGACTGGTCAGAAGGATCCACATTTTTGGACTGAAAGGATTAAAAGCTTCTGGTCGAGCTGATTTTACTCTTGTGATAAACTGCAGGAAATTTTAGTAATTTTTCCAACAGAAAAAAAAAGGCATGTTTTAAACTTCTCTCTTTTTTTTTTTTTTTTTCTTTCTTCTAACATACTCTCCCAGTTCCTGCAGAAGTCACCATGGTCAGATAACAGCGGAATAGTTTGATAATATCAGCATTAGAAGGAGAGTTTTCTCTGCTCAGCTTCTTAGCTTTCATGCGCCACTGACCTGGTAATTGCTGCAACCGTGATCTGAAGTGCAGAGAAAACGGCATTTTGATCCTGAAATATGCAGAGACAATCTGAAAGGGGCTTTCGAAGCCTCTCCCTGCTCAGCTTTTCCATTGTGTCAAACGTTCAAGCACTCCTTGTGCCAGAGCATGAGATTACTATGTGGACTAGTGGCTAAAGCACTACCATAAAATGGGTAGATGTTTTGGTGCTTGCTCCCTTGAAGGTAAATATTTTATAGAAACAGACAGTGTTAACAGGAAAAATTGAGAAATCCACATCAGACCAATAGGTCCAGCAAATGGCCCCTTTTGATAAAGCAGCATTTTCTATTAGCCGTTGTTTTCTACACTGCCAGTGGTGCTATTTGTTCTATTCACATGTTCACATGAGTACCTCTATCTGCCCATTATACCTGCAATAGTTCCTAATTTCTCTCATTTCATATATTCAATATTCTGTAATAACTTTTAATTTTGAAAGCCACAAGAATATTCACATAACTCTCAAAAAGCACCTGTAATTTGGCAGAAGTCTGAATATTTGAAGATTTTATATGCATTCCCATCAGTCCTTTTGTTATTGTTTGGGGAGCTCCCTCAGCCTGAGCTACATCTGTATGTTTAGCTCAGGTTGTACCCCGTGACTTCTGTAGTACCAGGATTAGGGCAGTGCTTGGAGGGTCTGAGTCAGCTGGGAAGTGTGACCAACAGCTAAAAAGGAACAGCTTCCTAAACCACATCCCACGTGTGAGGACAACACCTACCAGCCAAGTGCTGCAAGGCAATGTCTTAAGGTCTCCTTCAGCTGTGTCTGTGTCAACATGCGCTGATGTCTGTCTGCCACATGTAAAAGGTTTGCTTAAGCCACTGGGGCTTGAGTGGACACTGTAGCCAGCCTGGAATGCTCAGAGATGCAAGTTTTTCTCCTTTTCTGCTTCTCAGCCTGAGTCTCTGCGGAATTGCATTGTCCCTTCCACATTGCACACGCTGCCCTGGGCACTCTGCTGCTTCTGGACCTTGGGCCCATCAGAGGGCACCACGACCAGGCCCCAGGGTAGGGGTTGATGCAAACATGAAGCACATACGTATCTAACTATTGGTGGCAGGAGCAGATGCAAACAGTTTGATAGGGTGCCAAACAGCTGCTGTCAAGAGATTCCGAATCGCGCTGCCCTGTGATTGATGCAGCATTTAATAAAGACACGCTTTGTCAGACAGCACTCCACAAAGCAAGGGGGTTGGCGCCGTCCCTGTCGTTAACCGCATCGCATCCTGCCTGTAGGTAAAGCCCTGCAGCACAAGGGCATCCTGCCGCAAGCGACGCTGCTCCTGGGCTGCAGCCCCAGCACACGGCAGCTCTGCCGGCCCCGCGGCGAGAGCTCAGCTCCCTCGGCCCGGTGGCCTCCTCATCCCACCGCTCTGTGGGGATCATCACCAGCGGCTGCTCCTCTGGCTGCTCCAACTCAGCCTTTTGATACCTGTGAGGAACACGTTTTCCGGCAGATGTGTTTAATCAGCCTGCCACCCTGTGGTGCTTCGAGGGAAGCGGATATGAAAATGCCTGAAAAAGAATGTTAAATGAAGCTAATGGTAATTTTGTAAGGGAAGAGCCTTCAGACACCATAATCTTTGCATCGCGTTAGAAACATAATATATTTGGCCCCATTACTAACGTGTCTCCGCAGTGACCACCAATCTACTTACCCAATGTAGTCAGAGAGGAAAAATTTAAACCAGAAAATGATAGAAAAATAACTATTCTCTTTTATGTGTTTGTCCGAGGCATGCTGGGCTCTCAAAATACGTATAGATTTCTTGGAGGACTGAAGTAATGAGATTAACTCGGGAGAACCAGCTTCTAAAATAAGGCAGATAACACAATGTCAAAACGATCAGTTGCAATTAGTCCTTTTATTGCACTAAAAGGAGGTGGGTTGAGTGCTACAGAGTACCAGATTTCTTTATGAAGAAGCAGTTTTGCTGCAGCTGCAACTCTGCATCAGATACACCGTGTGCCAAAAGCACAGGTAAAAGGAGGCAGCCACAAACACAGCTGGGACTGGGCAGAAACAGCAGAGTTTTATCATAAGAACTTGCTCAGAACTCTTGCAATACAGCTCCTTGTAAAAATACTGCCAAGACTGAACTGCCGTTAAGAGTACTGCTCTGCTTTCCGCTCGGAACTGAAAAAGAAAAAATCAGAAAAAAATACTTATGTTTGGGAAAAAAACTTCAAGAAGGTGAGTTGGAGCAGACTTAACCAAGTACAGAACCTTACACAATAAATTTAAAGGCATTAATCTGAGAAAGGAAAGGAGAGGCACTAGATCTTCATGATTTCCTGTGGATGATGTCTTTTTCCAGTACCGCAAACAAAGAAGATACCATTAAGATACCATCAAGATGTTTGGAAGATGCCATCACTCCTGACAAGGAAGACTGGGAGTTGTCCTGCTTCCCAAGAAGAGATCTCAGTGGAAACTGCCTGGAACAACACTTGGAGTACAATGAATGTAGACATAATAGTCCAAAATAGAAAGGAAAAATTCCAACAGCAGCTTTATGAGGTACAAGATGACTATGTGTTTCAATGACAGCTACCGGTGTCCATCTACTAATTGCCAGTCAATACCTTTCTTCTGACTTAGCAAAATGTGCAAAAAAGGAGAAGAAATACAAAAAATACCTGATAAAGAACTTGTTCTCCTGTAGTGGGCAGAACATTACAATATCCTGACTTTTAGCAGTAGATAATGAGACAGGAAAATGAATAACTTTTTTTTTTCTCTTTCCCGGGAAAATCAGCTTCAGCTTTCAGAAGGTTTGAAAAAAAATATGCTGTTTTAGTCAAACATTCTCCTACTCAGATAGTATTTCTGAGAAATGGTGTGAAATGAGAAGAGGAAGGTACAGGAAACAGCTATGGAGAGAAAAAAAAACTGGAAGAAGAATAAGAGCAGAAGAAGGACTTGAGTTTAAGAAAGGAGATTTTTTTTTATTAAAAATCCTAAGATTTTTAAAGTTTCTTAATTGCCTTCGATGTTTCTCTCAAATTATTATTAAATTCATAGGAAAACTCAATTAAGTCTCGAACAAGGCCTTGAAGGGATCTCTCCCTGAGCCTCATACGGTACCTCTTCTCAAGCCAAAATCATGATCATAATCATGATAATAATCATCCACTAATTAAAGAGTTTCTTGTTAACTAAGGTCCATGCCAAAACTGTTGATCTAGCTCCCACGCCTAGACAGGAAAAGATGAGAGGACAAGGATCTCGCCTAATTATACAGGCAAAGAAGTAATTTTTGAGTAAAGAGTAATTACTAGAGTTTAATGTAAAGAGATCCACCAAAAAACCCAGCAAAGGAAAATAGAATCGCCCTTTTCGTCTTGGTTATAGCTTACCACGTGATGTCAGAGTATTCAGTATCTCAGGACACTGATACCCCTTGTGATATACTCACTGCTAATCATTACTCACAGACTTATAGGAAAAAAATCCAGCTACTCATTGTCACAGTGACTACAATGGAAAAAATCTGTTTGGCAGCATGACCGCCTATGTAACGGCAGGAGAAAAAGCAGAGAGATTATTAGTATCTACACAGAACAGGCATCAAAAGTACAACAGGTATATGAACATTTGTGCTTTCTGGCATAGGTCTTGGTAATAATTGAGAATGGATTAAATAGAGGTCTCAAGAATAAAATGTTTTTTGCAGAGCTGTCTGCAGTTTCATGTCAAGCAGATGGTATGGACATGGAATTCAGTGGAGTACTAGTATCATCAGAAACAGTCCTGTAAACATTTTTAGTACGTGAAGTTATACTGCAGCCAGGAACCCCTGCTGTATTTCTTGTTTAAATTCCTAGAATTCTTTTCAACGTCAAAAAAGCAAGGCTCTAAGAAATTTCCCAGCACTTGCTAATGAGGATCTTCTAGGATTATTAGTCAATCAAGGAGGCTAATTATGGATGAGTTGATTCCAATCAATATTGAAAACTTCTGCTTTGATTTCTAACAAGGTAGAATTCCAAAAAATTGTGTGAAAGATTTGCTGAGGATTAAATATCATCTAATGAATAATTTCAAAAGACAAATTAAGAAATTACATTGAGTCAATTCAGAAATCTGTCAAGAAAAAGAAGATAACTCAAAAAGGTACTAATAAAGAGGAAATGTAGCTGAACAGTGATTGGGGAGGTTGAATTTTAAGATGAAACAAAGGCAAGAATGAGAATTATCTCTCTTATCCTACACTGCATTGTCTGCTCCATCATTTAGACAGTTTCTAAGATAAACCTTTTCTGCCTGTTCTTTCTGCTGTATTTTGTTGTCTTCGAGGTGGAACACAAAGCCTGTCATTCATGTTTTGAGCTGAGGATTTTTCATGTAGGTTATTTCAAAGTTATGCACATATGTATAAACAAAGCTATTAAGGTTTTTTTGCACTGTTCACAACAGGTAATTGGACACATCTTAATTACTCAACTGACAAACATTAAAATATATATATAATAAATATTGAGAATCTTCAGAGAACAGTGAATAGAAGAAGAAATTATCAAAACTAAAATTGATTTGAATTTAAAAAATTGCTATACTGCTGAAGGGAAGCAAAATCTGTCTGTTTTTTATTTTAAATCATCCCAAGGTTAAAGTGCATAAAGTTAATAACCATATAATACTGTTCATTTTTTAACTTGACTTGATTTAGAAAGAAAGAAACATAATACTTTTCTTACATTCTCTTATATTCAGAATCACATAAGAATGCATTTTTGTTTATTGACATGAGAGGATTTCATACAAAGAGAGCTTCATGTTTCTGAAAAGTAAAGTAATGATAAAACAAGTATACAGATTTGTATGTATAATGTGAGGATAAACTACGAAAAGCACAAATACCACGCAGGAAGGGGAAACTGTTGTAAGGAAGTTTCAGTTAGGAACGGGATGAAATTGGAGAAGAAAATATCTAGACCCCAGATGAAAAAATCTCCTTCAGAAATTAATTCTTCCAGAGCATAGATTAGTTTCTTATCTCATAATTCTGGAGATTGACCAATTCCCACTCATTCTATCCTTTCAGTTCACCTCCTATCCTAGATCTTCCTGAGCTCCTTGAGCACTTCACAAATTTAGTCCCTCACCTTCTTTTCCCCATTTTCTATGGATGTGCAACATAACCAAAAGCTTTTTTTAAAAATTATTATTATTACTAAACAACAGGAATGTAACAGCCAGGCGTTTGCTCGGTTACTTTTTTATTATGCCCACATTGGTTTGCTTGGATAGAATTTTGATGAGATAATTGTTTATAGTGGTGTTTTAATTTTTCTCTTGTAGTTTTTCCCTTCTTTTCCTATGTTGGTTCTTTTCATGATCCTCTGGATCATGAAACTTGTTAAAATAAAATAAAATAAAATAAAATGGCTTTAAGTCATGCTGTCATCAGGCATGAATTTAATTGGGATGTAATACAAATTGATCAATGCCTAGAATACTGAGCATGTAGCACTGTTTTGCTACCCTAGTTATTTATCCAAATAAAATAAAATAAAATAAAATAAAATAAAATAAAATAAAATAAAATAAAATAAAATAAAATAAAATAAAAATAAAAGGTTGAATGCCATGTACTCCAATGGAGAGCAAAAAGGAGAACTACAGGAGGAGTATAAAAAACCAACAGGCTTGGTGGGTTCTGGTGATTTAACGGGAACCTGAGTTGTGGCTAAAACCAGAACACTGTGATTAAAGAGAACAGTACATCTAACTTTTATGAATTTATCTAGCTCTTTTGTGAACCCCTCTCATTTTGACTTTCACATCTCACAGGTACCACAAGGCATCACACAGAGAGCTCTGGTCTTTTCCTACCCATAACCTACTTCCTGTTCATTGCATATTCCCCAGTTCCTACACAGATTACATGATATTCTCCTATTCTTGAACAGAACAGACCACTGTTTTTTTTTCCTTTACTGTCCATAATTGTTCATGCCTCTACTGTATCTCCTTTCACCATATTTGCTAAGTTAAAATAATCTGGTGAGTTTGGGTTCTTTTTCTATAAAAATCAATCTGTATTTCTGATGTCCCAGCAAATCACTCTCTGTTTTTCCTGTGGTGGTTTAGAGTTAGTATGATTAGGCTACTATACAATGAGAATTTCATGTGTTATTCATGTGAACTATATACAATGGCATAACCCCAAACATGTCACAAAAAAAAAAATCAAAGACAGGCAGAATTGGAGTTCTTGTGCTTTAACTCCAGTTAGAACATCTACAGGTCCAGCTGCAATTGTGCCTTTTGGTGATGAGACAAAACAGACACAACCAGTGATGGACATTTCCAGGCAATGAGAAACTGTAATTTAATGGGTGAAAATGCAAAGTTCAGGTTAATTCTAAATCTTGCAGGTGGCACCCCAACAATATGTCATTGAATTGGTTTTTGTGACACTTTAATCAAGCTGAGCCTCTCTTGTGGAATAGTATCTTGTGGCTGGTAACTTGCTGTGGTATTGCATTTTGGTACAGAGCCTTTTTTTTCTGGTCCTAGCTTTGCAACCACCTATATTGTGCTTTGAAGGACACCTAGGAGCTTTTATCTCATGTTTCTTTCTTTCATGTTTAACTACCCCTTGCGTGCAGCCCATTTTTCTCACTGCATTTTACTGTAGTTCCCATGCACTTGAATTGAAATCATGCCTGTGAAGTCACCCTCCCAATGGGCTGCCTGCTGACTGGAGGCTGATGCTGGTGATGCATAATGTTATAACGTATGTTATCTCACCTTTATTGTTTTTATCTTAATAGATAAACAGATAATAGATAATAGATAAATAGAAAGAACTTACATTCTTTGCTGTCATAGCTGCCTTTTTGATTTATTTTGCTGCTCATAGTCTTGTTGTTGAGCCCTGGGAAACATTACACGTGGTCACGTACTTCAAAAGCAAGACTGCAATAATCTTATATAATCCATTTTATGATTTCTTAATTGCAGCCACTGTTTGTCACTTAGATTCTGCTAAAACCAGCTTCTGTTAACATGAATCAATTGAAAAACTACATCAAAGTTTTTCTAGCTGGATACTTATCTTCACCCCCTCCCCTCCTAGCTGAGGATACAGGCTATTTACAGCTTCAGTTCTACTTCTCTCTGACACGGGGACCTGTTGAAAAGAGGGGTACCTTTCATCTATATTCTTACAGCAGTTACTTAAAGCCCTTACCATGTATCCTGGGAGACTGACTTGAGTTGATCAATAAATTTGGGGTAGATTCGTTACTCCCTCAACTCTTTCTGCCATCCAACTCCCATCCAACGGCAGGTACCTTGGTGCTGTGTATCTGCTTCTGAATCTCGGCAGTTTCAGCACAGCTCAAACTGAAATAAGTTCTAGTGTTAATACACTACAGTGGAAGCAAAGCAGCTCCAGAACAAATAGAAAAAATCCACATTAATTTCAGGATGGTATCCAGCGCCATAACCATTGCATGAATTTCCTTATAAATATTTGTCTGCAGCAACATTCACAGCTCAGTATCTCTTCATTTTTTGTGCTGTCCATTTTCATTAATTCATACTTATTTTCAGAAGCTAATTTTATGAATTCCTAATTAAACACTGAGTGGTTGTAATTAAAATGCCGTTAAAATAGGAGAAATCAGTTCTTAATTCTGTGTGACCTCAGATGTTCTCCAAAATTTCCTGGGCAATGAAGCTAATGAACGGAGCTATGTTTCGTATCGATCCATGTCTACGATTGGTTGATTGGCCAGCTGGCTCTCAGCATGGATCAGACCTGATTTATAACTGTTTTCCCCTAAGCAGAAGATCTACTATATTGTCCAGCCACTGATTTCCACAAAACTTGTAGGAACTTCACCCATCAATCAGATTTGTCTGAACTCGGACAACAGCTTCAAGAGTGATTAGTGAGCAAAGTCAGAGAAACAGATAACAGGCAGCATGATCATACACGTTTCAATTCCTTGGGAAACAAACTAAAAAAAGAAAAACATGTAAAGGACAGAATTACAAGGCTAAATAAAATCAGTCGGAAAAACTAAATGCTTGGTTCAGTGTCAGAGGTTCTGAGTACTGACTCCATAAAATTTATCTTGAATCTGTGCGGAAAATTCTCGCTGTTCAGAAGTGAAATGTCCAAAAAGGAGACAGAGGAGAACTAAGACTTTATTTGAATAAAGTGAGAGCCCACCAGGCATATCCCTGTGGGGTCTCTCAAATTGCTGGGGTACGCAGCCCCCCTTTTATCCTGTTTCCCGACGAGAGACGCCCTCTCCTTTGGCCAAGGTACTCAGGAGTTACAGCCTTCCCTGCCGCCTACACCAAACTCCTGCCCCTCCACCTGTTCACACCTAAGGTCACCTGACTCCTTTGTCCTCCTTGCTGAAGAATGAAGGGGAACTGCCCTATTTCCCCTATTTGTAAAGGCCCTCAATTCTTGGCAGATGTTCTTTTGTCCCTCTCAACTCATGGCTCCCTCAGTCTCCTGCTCCTTGGTCCTGCTCTTCAGCCAGGCTGTGGGGGAAGCTTCTTATTTGTAAAATCTCACACCTGAGCTTTCCTCACAATCCCTCCTCTTTTTTGACAATTTTTGTTGTTGTTGTTGTTTTTTTTTTTCTTTACAAACCTATACATGAGTTATTAACTAACCACCTACATTTGATAGGTCTAGTACGCACATGGGTAGTCTTATTTCCTCCCGGACTCCCACAAACCCAGCAACCCAACATTTATTCTCCAGACTCACTCCCAGATAGCGGTACATATCTACGGAGTGTTAGCCTAGGCTTTCCATCCTCTTCCTTCAACTGAGAAGTCCAGGTTTCTGGAGTCTTGGAAATCTTAACTCTGGTATGATGAGTCCATCCATGCTCAGCTGTCTTGATTGATGTTTCTGTGGTTAGTAATACCTGATAAGGCCCACACCACTTTGCTAGCAGTGGTGCTTCTTTCCATTCTTTGGCCAAGACCCAATCCCCTGGTTGGATATCATGGACTGCAAAATCCAAGGGAAGGGTCTGTGCGAGCTGGGCTTCCTGTCGAAGAGACTTCACAAGAACAAGTATTCTGGCCACATATTGCTTTAAATATATATCACTTATGTCTATCTCCCTGCCAGGTTGGGTGTTAGCAGGATAGGGAATCCCAAACATTATTTCAAAGGGGGATAGTTGAATGTCTCCCCTTGGTTTTGCTCTTATTCTTGCCAAAGCTAATGGTAGAAGTCGTGTCCATGGCATTTTAGTTTCTAAGACCAATTTCAAAAGATGATTTTTAATGTTCCCATTCATTCTTTCCACTCTACCAAAGCTCTGAGGATGCCAAGGGGTATGCAAGTCCCACTGAATTCCCAGGGCAGTCATGATACCTTGAAGGACTTTTCCTGTAAAATGAGTGCCTCTGTCTGAATCTATCACCTCTACCAAGCCATATCTTGGAATTATTTGTTCTAAGAATACCTTAATTACAGATCCAGTTGTTGCTAAGGCAGTTGGAAAAGCCTCGGGCCATCCTGTCAACTGACATATTATTACCAGGAGATACTTAAGCCTCCCTATACGGGGCATCTCAGTAAAGTCTGCTTGGCATCGTTGGAAAGGGCGTACAGCCCAGGGTCGTCCTCCCCTTGCAGCTTCTCTTGCGGCTGGGCTGTTGGCCTTAGCACAAATCAGACAGCTCTCAATAGCCCGTTTCGCCAGAATAAAAAGCCCAAGGGCAGCGTAGGTTTTAAGAAAGGCTTCTGCCAGCCCTCTAGAGCCCCAGTGACTTCCTTAGTGAAGCTCTTTCAGTATTTGTAGGGCTAAGGCTTTGGGCACCCATTGTTTGCCCCGCTTTGTAAACCAGTTGTGTCCCTTTTTTTTTGCTCCACTATTTTTAATTATCTCTAATTCTTCTGGCAGAAAGGACATCTTTTCTGGTAATGGATGAACTACTGGGAGGAGAGGGAGGATCTTAGATACTTCTGGTAGGAGTGCTGCCTTTTGAGCTTCCTCATTAGCCAATCGATTGCCTACCTCCTGCTCTAAGCATCCGGTCTGGCGTCCCCCGATATGAATTATCGAGATCTTTTTGGGGAGGTTCACCACCTCCAGCAGGTGGGTAATCAGATCCTTATGCACCAATGCCTTTCCTTGGCAAGTTAATAAACCTCTTTCTTCCCAGTTTTCCAAACATATTGTTATAAACGGACAAATCCTCTGAGCCAATTGATTCGGATTTGCCAGTCTGCTTTATTGCAAATAGCAAGCAAGCAGCACTGGGCAGCCGGGGCCGCTCCACCAACGGCACGCACCTTATAGCCCGCGAAAGCGCCTTTTATTCCTTTCTTATCTCCGTTTCTCGAAAGTTCTTCCTTTTCTGCGTATGTCCTTCCTTGTTACTAGGGGGTCTTCCAAGCCCTCTGGTGGTCTTTTTTGTTGAAGGCNTTCTTCCTCGGTGAACTTTTCACCTTTCTGTTAGCGAGCATGCGCCCTTCAAACTTCTTTGTTTCAACCAGTTCACATAACCTTGAGCTCTCTATTACTACTTCAGAAGTTAGTTATGGCAACCTTCTGTCTTCTGCTATCTCAGGGACTGCATTCTTGTATTGCAGCATCATGTCTTTTGCTACCTCACGGATTACATCCTTGCTCACTACAATTCCCCCATTTCTTTTATTGTCCCTTTGTAATCTGTGATTGAAGGACCGCCCGTTGGGCTGGGGTCCCTAATGGTCCATAACCCTTTTTAAAGTTCATTCCCATTATAGCAGAATTCAGCATGTTGCGAATACGCAAGGCAGTACCAACACATACAATTATTAAGCAAATCCATAACCCAGTTCTGATTAGATTAGAAACCCACTCCGAAATCCCCCAACTTGATAATAAAGTTAACCACTCTCCAGTTTGTGTTTTCAATTGTGAC
>VWPW01010680.1:0-18840 GCA_013389825.1 Crypturellus undulatus
GGAGACTCTGTGCCCCTCACCTGCGCCCACTGCCGCGCCACGCTCCTGGTCGCTCGCGCTCCCTGGGGCAGCTTTTGAACCCCCGCCTGCCCTGCCGGCTCCGCCCCCGCTGAGTCAGAACCGCCTCTGGGCCCGAGCTCATCACTGCCCGCACGGGGGTCGCGGCCTGGGCTGCCTCTCGCGCTCTACGCTTGCTTGTTCGGCGGCTTTGGCCGCAGTTGTTCGCCTCTAGACAAGGAGCTCCGGCGCGAGCGTCCGCTCCAGAGCCCTTCCCTTCGAGATCTGAATATTGTAATAATATTGTAATAATATTGTAACACTTCCCCCCCCGCCCAAGCCTTACCTGCGAAATAAAGCATGGCAACCAATCTGGGCTGAAAAGAAAGAAAGAAACATTTTATCACTAGAATAAACTCTCATAAATGTATCAGTACTCCGTCAAACACAACAATTGTGTGTCAGGTTGTGAGAACAAAACTTTTAGCATCACATGTCCCCAGATTCCCTGACCAAATAAAATCCATTCAGATAGACTACTGATGGAATATAAATTTCTTAACATGAAGCAGGCTTTCAGGACACACTAGATCCTTAAATAGATTACAATGGTATTTTTTCTCCTGTCCTTCACCCTAGATGTGGCCTTACCTTTACAGATCATTTCTGATTTGAAGCAATTCGTAGGGTGTCAATAAGAAGTGACACAACTATTGATGATATTCTGTTCCAGACAGGACCTTGTTTAGGTAAGCAAAATAAACCTAGTAATTAATGCATTGTTTTATTTTGTTTTGTTTTGCAATTAGGTGATAATTTTTCCATTGAATCCCCACTGAATGGGTCTGATTTTGGTATCATGCTGTTGGGCTACTGCAGATTTTTTCCTTTTTTATAACATGTGAAAACTGAGAAATTCCTGAGAACTTGGACTAGTAAAGATCTTATGAGGCTTTTTAATAGCTGTATGGTCATCTCATTTAAAATCTAACATGATAATTTCATTCTTGTTATGTAAAGTTATGTATGTTATTGTGGAGGCCCGCTTCAGAGACAGTAGTACCAGGTGCCTTGGTAGTAAACGATTAACTGCAGAGATGAATGTCTAATCAGCAAGGAGCAAAGCAGGAGAAGGAGGAGGACTACAACCACATGTGGAATGTCTTGTCAGCAGATAAGGAACAAAGCAAGGAAAAGAAGATAACCAGCAAGGAGAAGAAGATAACCACAACTGCTGATTGATTGTAAGCTTTGCAACACTTGTGTTAAGAGAGTATAAAAAGAAGTTGGTTTGAGAATAAAGTTGTCGCACTCTGCATCCCAGACTGAGTCCGTGTCTTCACAAGGTGCAACATGTTATGTGAAATGATTTTTTAAAAAAGCAAAAAAATTACTGTATATCCCCATTCTTTTGTGTTATAAACTGACGAACTCTCGGAGCCAATCAATTCATCAGTATACTTTATTGTAAATAACAAGCAAGCAGCACTGGACGGCCGGGGAGTCTCTGCTCCACCAATGGCACGTGCGTTATAGTCCGTGAGAGCACCTTTTATTTACTGTTCCCCAAAAGTCTCCTCCCGGTTTGAATTCCAGTTCTGATGCGTTACAATGTTTCTACGCATGCTCCCTCCTTGTTGCTGGGGGGAATCTCTGAGATCTCCTGGTGTTCTTCTTGATGGGGGCTGCTCTTCTTCATTGCTGACCTTGTCACCTTTCTCAGGGCTCTGCAAATAACTCTTTGAAGTTTGGCCTTGTTCTTTGTTTCTGCAATAGCTGTTAGAAGCTTAGCATCCTTATCACTTGTAAATTACAACCTGGCGCCATCTTAACATATCCTTATCACTTTGTTTATCTTGCGAATTGCAACCCGTTTATCACATTTTGTATTCTAGAAGTTGAAGGAATTCCGTTTTCATCAGGCTATCCTGACAGCTTAAATGAGATTGAGAATTAAACATATACTACTGGAAGGAATGATGTGCACAGAAGGTTTATATGTGTGAAACTGCAGAAACTATTTTAAAGCATGTTTTAAATAATTACTGGACAGGTTTGAATATTCACCGATACATAGGAAGAACTCACAACACTCATGTTCCTTGCCTTTGCAATGAAATTATTGACTCAGGGCTTCTTAGTTTTTGTTTGTTTTGGTTTGTTTTTTTCTCTTTTGTATGAGGTATCAGTCATTATATAAAAGCTTCCCATTTTGCATAGATCATTAAATACGGTATTTTAATGCTTTTGTAAGTCTTTCTGTCATATAGTTAAAAAGAGAAAAGTAGATGTGCACAAGTAAAACCTATTATTGAGTTATCTTAAATCTGCGTTCAGGGAATGTTTTGTGTTGGATACAGAATTGATTTTTTAAAGAAAATTATAACTATTTTGAAATAATAAAGAAAATATTATTAGCTATTAGTAATATCCTGCAGGTTAAATGCAATTATTCATGATGACAAATCTCTCTGGGAAATTAACATTTTGCTGGCAATTTTTTGTGCTTTTGCATTCTTTTACTAGAATATATTTGTCATTCTTGCCAATAACAAAATGACTTTTAGTGTTCCAGTATAATTAATTCAGTATTAGCTATTGCTGTTTTGAACTATATGAAGTGGATTTGCATACATTTGAAGCTATAGCTTTTCTGGCATATAGATCTTGTTTTTTAAAACAAAATATGTTTGTACACTCACATAAACCATACTTGTATTTTTTTATACTTTACCCAACCACAAATGCTTTGCATTTATGTTAATGAATTCACGCTTTTTATCCAGATTTTGTGTTTGCTTATAAGTTTTTGTTTTGAAATTATTCTAACTTCCTAATAAAATGTAACTTTGAAAATTATCTTATTGCTCTGCCTCAAAATTAGTTATTGGCATGAGGAGAAGCAGCTGAATTTAATAGCTTGAATTCAATATTTCAAGTACTAAAAAAAAAAAAAGAAACACATGGGTCACATAATCTAAGACAGGCATGAACCCTGAAAAAATGTGAATAACCTTTTCTCCTTTCAGCACAAAGTATAAGGCTTTTCTAATTGGTATCACTAGCACCTGGGACACGTTACATCAGATTTCAAATTGTTCTATTATAGAATAGATCCTCCCCATTCAAAACCTGTTTTATTGAGCTGTACAGAGCATTTTTGAGATAAAAAAATTAGGATCCAGCCCCAGCACTTTTTTTTTTTTTTCATTTTTGGTGACACAATTAAAAAGGTTGTGCAATTAAATATATTCAAGAACATACTTGTTTATTGGACTTCCTTCACCAGGAAACAACAGCCCCTTTCTGTCTCTTACTACCTTTGCATGAGTTGAAGAACAGAGGGAGAATATGAAACTTGGCTTTAAAGGATTTTTATTACTTTTCAAGTTAAACACCTGCTGAATTTCAGTCTATAGAACAGGCAAATTTACGGACTAGTGAAAAAGAAAGGCTGCAAAACATCTGAAAATCAGAGACAAGGGCATTAAGATTGTTCTACTGGCAAACCTCAATCCTGTGGTGAGGTAAAAAAATCTGGATTTTTTTTTTAATGTGCTGTACTGGGCATGTTTACTGTCAGATAATTTCTCCATGATCTATAAATATGAAAGAACCCACAATGAAAGAACCCACAAGTAATTGCTTTGAGCCTGGTTGTGGCACAGTCCACAGAATGTCCATGAAAGAGAGAACTTCAAAAGCTACCAGAACACCCCAAACATTAGAAGGCTAAATGGTTTGTATTTGACTGCTGTAAATATAGCTTTGTGTTGCAGCAGAACTGAATTTATCCTGAAAGCAGGGGAAAAGTCCTTTTTTTGTTTAATCCTCATTTTATTTCAGTATTTTTGATTGATTGATATTTTGTCATAGCTTTCTTACCTCCTAAAAGGGCCAAATTCTGATCTCAGTTATACCAATGGAATTCCAGAATAACTATATAAAACATGATACACAAATGTAATGAAACCACATTATGACCCAAACCTAACACAGCTCCAAGTTTACAGCCATGGAGCTTCACTAAGACAACTCCGTCTGAGCACTGAAAAAAATGACATTCATCTGCCTGCATTTTAATCCATCTTAAAATGATGTCTTCCAGTACTCAATGTACATACAGCTCCAAAAACACTACCATGTAAGGTAGAGGGACAAAGGGAGCACAATTTTCCTCCACCCTTACGCACTGACTCAAGCACCCCTCACAATTTGAAGAGCAAATATGCATCTCTTGCTCCCTCAAACAAACACTAAACATCAAATGTAACATCCACTTCATTTTAGCCCTTACTTCAGAAAAGGATTTCCATTTGTCATTTCAAGTTTCTTAGTTGCTTAGACATAAATAGATAATCTTTTAATACGCCTTTATATTATTTTGGTCTGAATTCATTCTGTATGCTATTTTGTCCCCATCCTTCATCTGTTGATTTCTTGACTCACTCTCTAACTCTCTCTGTCTCTCTGTATGTCTCTCTCTTGCCCCCCCTCACTCTCTCTCTGTCTCATCCTCCTTCTCTCTCTCTAGCCCTTCCTCTCTTTCTGTCTCACTGTCTCTTGCTCTGCCTCTCTCTCTGTCTCTCTATGTTTGTGTGCGTGTGTCTGTCTCTCCCTCCCTCTCTCTCTGTCTTTCCCTCTCTCAGTATGTTGCTCTCTCTCTCCCTACTTCTCAGTTTCTCTCTCTCTTTCTCTCTGTCTCTGTCCCCCACTCTCTCTCTGTCTCTCTCTGTCTTTCTGTCTCTGTCTCTCAGTGTCTCGCTCTGTATCTATCATCTCCCTTTCTCTGTGTGTCTCTCTCTATCTCACATTGTCTCTCTGTCTTTCTGTCTGTCTCTCCCTCTGTCTCTCTCTATCTGTCTCTCACTTGATATCTCTCTCCCTGTCTCTACCTCTCACTGTTTCTCTCCTTTTCTTTCTCCCCCTCCCTCTCTCCCTCACACTCTCTGTCTCAGTCCCTGTCTCTACCTCAGTCTGTCTGTCTGTCTGGTTTCTCTCTGTCTCTTTGCCTTTCTGTCTCCGTCTCTCTCTGCCCTCTCTGTATGATGGTGTGCTCCTTTCCCAGCCCCCCGCCCAACCTGAGCTTTTACTGGTAGCCCTATTCAAGTGATAACCACTAGTGGAAGTCATGATGTTTGCATCTGGTCATAGTGACTGCATCCCTGATTTCTAATTAACCAATAACAGTTGTGATGGTTACATCCTGCTTAAGTTGGACTCTGGGGAGACAGATAACAGCACAATAGCCAAGAGCTAACTGAGCATGCACAAGACAAAATTCATCTGATATGCAAATATGACTAAGAAGTTAATCATCTTAACCCATAAATAAGGGGACAGCCCAGAGACCTTTGAACTCTCCTGCACAGCAGCAGGCTGCATTACAGGATCTCCCCTTGAGCAGGGATGCCTATCAAGGTTACTCCTCGAGGTTGAGAGATACCTTACCAGCTACAGACCCTTGGTAAGCCCAACATGTTACTTGGAAGGTCACTGTTGCATCAGATCTCTAGTTTGATGCTGCTGTTATTTATACTTTTATCAAAATCCAATCTAAGAAGTCATTCATTCATTGCTGAAACTCAATAAAGAATAAGAGTGTATCACAAAGCAGTGAACCTCAAGTGAATAATCTGTATCATCATTGGTAGATTCATTTAATATTTTTTCAGTCCTCCCAGTCCCCGTCTTCTTCATCCTTTAGAGGATGTAGCTTGGAGTAGTATATAAATAGATGTCTTTAGTCAGATCATTATGCAGGATTTGTAAACTAAACATTCTGATAATCCTTGGTTAAGCAAAAATTACCTCCTTCCTAAGTGAACAGATGTTTGACTTAACTTAGGCCCCATTAGTCATTATTATTTGGTTAGGTTGAGCCACATAAGTAGAAGAAATCTTATCAGAACTCAAATTTTGGGTGGCTGCTTTAGTCAGTTTTGTCAATATTAAAAACCCAAACCTAACTTAAATCAGTAATCCCAGTGATTAGAATTCTAAACAAAACAAAATAAGAAAAAAAAAAAAAAAACCTACTTTGGAGGAAAGCTCCAAATTTAAATCCAAATAATTTAAAATTATAAAGTGTTGCCTTCTGTAGAGAATAGGATGTGGAAGAATATCGAGGAGATAGGTGATGGGGACTGACTAGACTGTTCTGGACCACGCTGACATAACTGTACTAAACTCCATACTTGGCTTAAGACCATGCACACAGACTTGTATCACCTGATGCTTACGTACTGTTTACCTGCTATTAGCACCAATCGAATTGTAACATGGGATGGTCATGTGCTTTGTAGATGTATAAGAGCATAGGTTCCCCTTCCCACTCAGCTCGTTGTCATGGACTGGTGCTCAGCGATGCCTGGAATCTCCCCATCCTCCTGATGGGAAACTGGGGAGCCTCCACACAGAAGTGGAGGTAATAAAAGCCTTAATTTGACCACTGTATGCCTTGTGTTTGTGTGCCTGCTCCTGTTGGATGCCCGGGCAACTGCATCACCCCCCAGTCCTTTACACCTGGCGTAGTAAGCAGGATACACAAACAACAATGCTATAGTCGAAAAAGGCAAAAGGGGAAGGTGAGGGCCTAGCAAAGGTCACTTATCTGCAACTGCCTGAACGGCCCCAAACTGAGCAATAGGGGCTGTTAGCCACGTTGCTTGCCATGTTGACCGTCCCCGAGGACTGACCTGAACTGGCAGGAGGGAAGAGTGTTACCCCGCACGCGGTTGAATCTGCTTTAAAAGTATTACCCTTTCAGGTGGCCTCAGTGGCTTCTTGGAAGCTTTCCAGGCATCTGGGATGGACACTGTTCACTGGTATTAGGGCTTTGGATAATGATATAGTATCATTGTGACAATAAGTTAACGATTTGGAGAAAGAAGTGGGGGAGCTTTTGTTAGCTTGGATGGTGAGAGCATGGGATAATGAGGCCGGATCTTTAACTTTGTTAAGGGAGGAATTAAACCTAACAAGCCCCTTATCTACAGACACTCAAGCACAGCACTACCTCCCCTGAATCACAGCTGTGCATGACAGCCATGGTAACCCAGGGCCCAACCCCAAGTTATATCATTGTTTGTACGCTGCGGTAGTGGAGGTGTATCTGTCCACTGGTGAATTGACATCTACAGTGGGAGCGTGGCGTGCTAGAGGAGGGGATTAGTGCGCAGACTCAGTACAATTGACTCATCAGATGAAAACATAGCTGCTGAAAGGAGCTCTGAATAGCCTAAAACCCCTTTTATTAGGGACAGTGATGCCCACTGTGGCGACCCTAGCCAAGAATTTGCGAGACCTAGCAACAGTGAGTAATACTGGTGCAAGAATGGGTCAAGGACCTGGGAATTACCTGGATTTTACATATCCCATACCATCCTCAAGCGAGTGGAATAGTGGAAAGAATGACTCGGTTACTGAAGGATCAAATTTAAAAACTCACACCAACCCAAACTTTGAATGGATGGGCAGGAGTGTTACCTAAAGCACTGTTCATGTTAAACAATTAGGGGATGGGAGCTCTCACCTCCTATGAACGAATACAAGCAAAAACTGTATCAACACATCCAGCCCACATATCTGTACAAGAAGGGGGAGTAGAACCTTGCGTACTTGCTTCGGGAGAAGTAGAATTCTATATCCCTAAGCAAGTAGCCAGTGAAGGACAGGAACAGATAAATTTGCATTTGCTAGTAGAATGCCCACCTCACCATGAATGGTTCTTTACACCAGTGAAACCTATGCAAATAAATCCACTTTTATTAACCTCTACTCAAGATTTGTCATTCCAGATGTCTGTGACTGTCCTGACTACCCTTCTCCAAGGAGAACCACTCCTGAGGGGAATTCTGGTCCAGACCACCAGCTTACCACAAGTTCAACAAGTACCCTCAACCCATGTGTTAGCTAGTGTGTGGATATTAACACCTCACAAGGACAAGTAGACTGGGACTGTCCTGGCGGAGGAGCCAGGGGCAACTGTTTTAGTACTCTCTGATGGTGATACCGTGCCCTTTTATCTTCCCATTCACAGAATATCCCGGCAGCATTTATAAGAACCTATGAGTATGCAGTGCCTTATGATTGTCAGGGAGGGCGCTGGATCTGCACCGCACATGAACACATGAATATGGCTGACTCAGTGATCAATTAACCTATCTGCCTTTGGTATCGCTGGCGGACATTCTGTGGATGATGTGTTGCTACATGTTATATAGGTGCACCTACTCCAAATGAGGTGCTGCAAAATTACACATTTTTAAAAGCCTTTGACGGTCTGTAACCAGTTTCTCATGGTGGGGGTGGAGTGTAGAGAATTGGATGCAGAAGAATATCAAGGAGATAGGTGACGGGGACTGGCCAGACTGTTCTGGGGCACGCTGACCTGACTAAACTATACTCTATGCTCAGCTTATGGACGTGTCACGTACACCACGCGTATAGACTCTGCTCGTTCTTGTACATTGTACCACCTGATGCTTACGTGCTGTTTACCTGCTATTAGCACCAATTGAATTGTAACATGGGATGGTCATGTGTTTTGTAGTTGTATAAGAGCATAGGTTCCTCTTCCCCCTCGCCATGGACCGGTGCTCAGCAGTGCCTGGAATCTCCTTGTCATTCTCTTCCTCCCATCAGGAAACTGGGGAGCCCCTGTGCAGAAGCAGAGGCAATAAAAGCCTTAATCCGACCACTGTGTGCCTTGTGTTTGTGTACATGCTCCCATTGGACGCTCGGGTGACTGTGTCACCCCCCAGTCCTTACACCTTTCAATTTCTTTTTAGTGACTTCTTTGTGATGAATATTTTTCTGCAGCAGTTCTGTGTTATGGTGCTCTTGTTTCAAAAATGCCCTTGAAGATGCTGTCACACCACTATGGAAAGGTCTTACAAATAGTTGCTGTGTGTTTTTATAAAATAAATAAACCTGCAAAAAGGAGGAAGCGAAGCTGCAAGATAAATAAGTATGTTAGACAAAAACTATGAGGTAAAAGTAATTGATACCTAAATATTGATTGTGTCTGTTAATTTCAGTCACTTATGTAGGTCATATGCTGTTTTGATGCATTCCTTGAAGTTGGAATGGGGGGAATCAGACAAAGAATCTGTGAAACTGCTAACACTAAGGACGTATTCATGATATTTATCCCCCAAGTAATGTTGAACCTTTAAAATATCTGAATAAATATCTGATTAAGGTTTGAAGCAAATACAAAACACACTTATTCCATCTAAGAGAAGATCACATGTGTTCCTTTTGTGAGGTCTTGGCACTGGGGTACTGTAGAGAGAATGGCATGTTTGTTGCTTTGTTTTTATTTTATTTTTTTTTATTCTGTTTTGATTTGGTTTCTTTTTTTAACACTTAGATGCAAAGACCAAAAAACTTCATGTTTTCAAAAAAGTCAAGTTAGCAACAACAGATTTCTGAGGTTTATATTTTGTCATGTCAGTTCAAGTGAGAACCTTAAGTTTATTTTTTTTTTTTTTGTATTTAATTTATTTAATGTGCCTAAGAAACAAAACTGTGTTTGTGACCCACATTCAATATTAGGGAGGATTGTAAGTCCCATCTGTTTATTAGATAATTGACACAGTCACCTTTGTGTTTATGATGATTGTTCAAAAGTCTTAATAATGGTCTTGCTTGATTGTTCATTTTAGGTTCATTTGGTGCAAATCTGTTTAAATAATTGGTATTAGTGCTGAGAACGTACATTGCAGCATTTAATTCTTAAGACAAGTTTTAAGAAAATGCAGATTCTACTTTTTATGTATAAATTTCCAAACATTAAACAATTAAATACTGTCACTGAGCATGTGTTCAAACACAAATTAATGAGAAAGCATTGGCTACTGGTAACTATATTTTCTTAAACCTGCTTCTTATTTTGCACCAAACCAATTGCACCACTGATGAGCACAGCAGAATACAAATTGCTCATGAATGCAAAATGTAAGTGATTTGTACTGTTTGGTAGATGCCTTCCAGTAAGCTGTAACTACAGCCCCACAAGAATATAGAACTTTCCTGAAGTACTCAGATATAGCTCTATGTTGGTTCTTATGCTGTTTGCTGAAACAAATTTAAAACCACATCAGATATCTTTTGTTTTCCATTTTTCCTGTTGCATATTGAGGTTTTTCTCTCCCCAAACATGTTTTCTTCTCTTCCCACCCTGAAAAATTTTACCTGCCTCAGGCTTGGGTCAGTCATAGTCAATGTTGAATCTATTTCAGATTTTCAGTGCCTAGAAATTGACTCAAAATCCTATTATTTCATACAGCTCTGCAGGACTTGAGGTGGGAGCTTTATGTACAGTTGAAAGCTGAGGTTTCCCACATCAGATGATTGAGAACTGGCTTTGGCTCTGGAAATGGTCAGAGGCATGATTATAAAACTGATGCTTCTTGTATGAAAAAAGCATGTATGTGTTGCCTTTCCCTGTATCCTTTGCCTTCATTATCGTGAGATTAAACATACATTTCAAATGAAACTAATGGGCTTTTAAAGTTCTGCAATGCAAAATACAGTTCCAATTTAGAAGAATTCTTTGTGTTTTTAATTTAATACAGAGCATATACATATATGTAATGGAACATATGCACTGTGGTGTACAGTTGTCTTAATGTTAATTCAGAATGGCATAATAACTTGTTTGTGACTAAAAAGGCTGTTCTCCCTTTGTGGCAGTATTATCTGTATAGCTTTAATGCCGGTCCTTGTTGTCCTGGTGCAGTACTTCCATGAGGCTGATGCTAGAGAAGGAGGGAAGTGGAGAAAAATCTAAATGATGACTATTTGTTTTTCCTTCCTGAAAACATCAATTCAGTATAAAAAAAAATCTTTAATCTTTGTGTTTGGGAAGATCATTAAATGCTTAATTTGAATGAAGAACCTGTTTCTTAGTGCTCTGTAGAAAATGGGACTTCTGAGTTGATATCTGCCATCCACCCTAATTCTTGAGTGGACATGAGAACTCCAATGGTGATCACTTATGAATGTAACTGTTGTAACTGCTTCTGTTGTATTTAGGAAATAGAGATTAATAATTTAATTAATGCGTAATGTGAGCTATGTCTGTGGCTGTATCCCATATATTAAAAATGTGAAATAATTATTTATCCAACTGTGTAGTCTTTAAATGATGAACATATCAAAAGAAAATTCTGCCAGTGGAAGACTCTCATATTTAACTAAAATACACAGACACACACACAAAATGGGGAGATGAAAGCTCTCCAAGGAATGGAAATATAGTTAAACTTCCCAAACTGTCAGAAAGACGTTCAGAAACAAAATATTGCAGAGACGAATTTTAACTTACAATCTTATGCCTGTAGTAAAAATGGTAATACCCATGGCATAACTGTCTATCAGAAAGATGAATTGCATATGCAACCATTGACTAAATGTATTGTAAAGTATCTTTTGGATTAAAGGTTCCCAATCTATTGGTATATGCTCCTTTTCACTTCAAAGTTGTTGGCAGTTCCCAGCTATCTGCCTCTGAGTGTTCACCTGAACTGGAAGACAGCAACAAGTAGGTATTCCCAAGCATTTCCACTTCAGTGTGTGCAAGTGGCAGGCCTGAGGTAGGGAGGGGATGTGCAGAGATAACAAGTGAGATTTCTGGTAACAGGGAGAAGAGATAATTAAAAATCTCCACGTTTTTTGCCTGGATACTGCTGTTTCATGATAATCTGTAGCTTATTGTTTTATGAAAGTAGTAGCATTATATTTTAGCTACTGTTCTGATAGGATAGCATTATAAAAGTCACAGGGCTGGGCTGGTCACCTTACCTATAGTTCTATAGTAATCTATAGTAAGTTCTAAAGCGCTTAGTCTTAGGTTATTGTTCAAAAGTAAATATTCAAAAGCATATGTTCTGCTTTTCACTTATTTTACAATACAATTTTACAATCTTGCTGTGGTAAATTTGCATATCTGGCATTCTGAATAAAAGTAATCTAATATTATCTGGCTTATTTGATTTCTTTTTAGCAAACCACTACTTCATTAGTATTGCTGTAAAACATGTGTCTTTTCTCTTGTAGGCTTTTCAGGCTCTTCTGAATGTGTTGGAGGAAATTGATGCTTTTCTGAATGAGGAAAAATCCAGGGCCTCCTGTTTCACAGGCCTGAATGCTTTGGTATGTTTGCTGTTCTCTCTCCTTAATCCCTTCTTCTTTCTCCATCTGTATTGTACTTGCTTCCCACTGTACTAGCTCTCTTGGTATAATAAGCTAGACAGTAGGAACAATGTGCTGTTAATGCTAGATTCTGTATCTATTAGAATTTTAAGTAGGTTCTTCCAGAGGAACAGTATGTTGTGTGCGTTTAAAAAAAAATAAAGGTGCAGTAACCTGATATAAGCAATGCTTTATGAGACTTTTTGGTTTAAAGCTAGAAACATATCTTGTTCAGTATACAATGCAATAGGTTATGTAACTGTATTTGAACAGAATCAGTGCACTGTAATATTTTGGTTGTCGAGGCTAGAAATGATAAGTATTTTGTTGATTGCTTGTTTTTATTTTCCTTCTGGCAGCTTGTTAAAGAATACAATAAGCAGACACAAATACAACAGCTGATGGAAGAACTATAAGAAAAGAAAAAATGTGTTGGATAACTATAAACAAAATATTTCACATGTAACAGTTGAAGTTAGCACTTCTGTTTCAGTGTGTCCTTATTAGAATAGAATGTATGTAGAAAAAATTAAATATCTATATATACACCATTTTTTGAATAATGTTTCCAGTTTTCTTGAATGTAAACTAACTGAGGTGCTAACTTCTGTAATTATAGAATTTTTGTACTTATTTGCTATTAGAAAAGAAAAAATAATCATTTAAAGATGATTTTACATTAATATTTCTAATTCTAGATCAGAGATGGCTAAACCCCTTGAAAAAGCTGGTTAAACAAATGAATGAAAAGTTCGGTAACTTTTTTAGTTCTATGCAGTACCCTGGTGAAGTTGATTTTCATGTAGAAAATGAGGTATGATATAATTTTCATGTAGAATAATGAACTCACATTTTCATGCATCTTACTGCACTTATATATTGATAGAGATAAAATAATAACATGGCAATTGGATTATAGGAAAGATGATCTTTAAAGATTCTTCATGTTTTTAACTGATGAACAAACATTTTTGAAATACTAGAGCTGACTGATCAGGCTGATCAAAGAAAATAAGTCTTTGTTCAGCTGTGTAGGTGTTCAACTCTATTGACTTTTGGACGATTTCTGCAACTGAATAAACAATTATTTTTTTCTCAAAGACTAAATTGCTGTCTTTTATCTTTTCACCAAAGGCTGATTTTTTGAGAATGCCTTTTAGATTTTGATTTTCTGGAAATGTCATTACTTTCTGGCAAAGCAATACTCTTCAGGGAAAGCAGCAAGTATTCGAGCTGTGCATTTATCTAAATTTAAGCAATCAAAATGGACTTTCTAAGCAATCAAAATGGACTTTCTGCACTTGGGATTATATCCCCATTCCTGCATTAAGTTTACTTGGACTTCAGAAAGATCAGCAAGTACTCCTGAAATATTTTTTTTCTTCCAATCACAAATGGGTTTCCTTGCATGGGCCTTCTTTTCAACCACAACCCACACCTATACCTCATGGACTCAGACCATTCTCAAGCATCAATTTTCTGTTAAAGAAAAGGCCAGAATGAGAATCCTTGTGTGCAGTAGTAGCACTGAACTTCATGAATTGGCTCCCTATCATCAGAGTGGAGGTGAGAGAAGCATTTCAATTATGTTGTACCTGATGGCTCTACAGGAACTCAGCAGATATTCTTTTAGGGTTGTAGATGAAATAAATCAGGTAAGAATCAATAGCACAATAAATAAAGTCTTGTTATACAGATGCTTATGAAATAGTTGAGGAAGCAGACTGTTTTTTTTTCCTTTTTACTTTTTTTAAGAGAATGGATTCAGTCAATGAGAGAAGAGTTTTTGAAATGGTTGTGAAAACTGCTTGTAAAGAAAGCACATCTCAGTACTTCTTTATTACACCAAATTATGGATCTGGAAATTAAATTGAATGTTTAATGTGCATGAGAGCTGAGTTTGCTTATCTTATAAATGTATTTTGGAACTTGTGGCTTTTGTGGAAACATCACAAATTAGCCACCAGTGGATAGGGATACCATGCAATAAGGCTGTCAAATATAATACCTGTATCACCTAGTTAACTGCTTTTAAAAAGATCTGGTTGCCATTATTTTCTTTACATTTTCTTTAAAGAGCAGTTGAAGGACCTATGAAAACCTGCCTGCAGGATTTACCTGACTGAAAATAGCAAAAAGGTGGTGTTTGCTGTTCCTTCTGATCTCATGTTTCTTTATCTCCACACAGTTTGCTCATTTATTTTCTGCATTTTTTGTTTTTGTCTTTGTTTGCTTTTTTTTTCTTGTTCTGTATTTGTGATTCCTTTTGTCTTCTTGTGTTTTTTTTCTCCTTATCAGCTCCGCTTTTCTATGTTCTCTCCTACTTTGAGAAATAAGAGAATTGATTTGTATTTTGTAAGGATAGAGATAGTTCTACCAGTAGCAGTGCTTCCCATCAAGCGGGGCTGTAGAAGACAACTGTCTAGGGTTCCAAGTCAGGTTTAAAAGTTTTGTTTGCTGTCAAATGACTAAGAATAGATAAGGAAGAAAATTAAGTGTAAAGTACTAACCAGAAAGGTTAGAGTGAAAATAAGAAACAAGAAGCAAGAAATTTCAGAGTTTTAAAATAAAAAAATCATTTAACATTTATGGTAAGAGGAAGATCAAGGACTGTATTAAACCATTATTCAGCAGGAAGAGATGTGTGAAAGTGTTTTATTTTATAGGAGGGTTGCTTACTATGATAAACCACAAGTAAGCGGTTAACACAATAACCTGCAGTGAAGTTGCAATGGCTTACTACAAAGAACAGTAATAAGTGCACTTCACATAAAGCTAATTGCAGCCTTCCTATTAGCTGATGAGATGGTTCGATGAGCTGCATCAGAGGATAATTAAAAAGCTACTGAGAGCAAGCTGAGGAGAAAGTCAGACTCTGCAGTTCTAGTGGCTTACCTGTAGTTTCTGGAAAAAATACTGTAGCTCCAGCTATATGTAATCCCTTACTGGAAAGTGAGATATGGAATAACAAACAATAACTTGTCATAATACTCTAAATTCCTTTTATATATTCTGTGGATGCAGGAGAAACTGTACTCTTGATTTTTCAATATGGTTTTTGACACTTTTTTCCATTTTTTTTTTAATCAAACTACAGAGGGAAAGGGGTATGGATTAATATGCATTAGGATTGATTAGGAAAATGGTTTTCTGAATAGTCATGATTCACTATCAAAATGAGCAGATGAACTGAAAGTATTCATCAGGAGCGAGTCTTTGCTTTTAAAATCACTGTTTTTAATATCACTCTATGATGAGATAGAGTATACTTAATAAACTTGCAAATAACCACTATGTTGGGAGTAATTGCAGCTTTGTTGTAGAGCAAGATTAGAATTCAAAGAAATCTTAGATTACCTGATAATTTTATTTGAAAATAGGATGCATTTCAGAAGGGACAAGCATAGGTCTTGGTATTTAAATGGGAGTAATCAACAACAACATCCATTCTAGGGCAAAAATGCCTAAATGACTGGGGGAGAGAAATTATAGCAGACCACAAGCTGAATATGAGATCCAAGTAAATTGCTGTCCTTAGCAGTACAAATAGCCATATAGCTTGCAAAATGCATTAAGATTATTGATTTGCTGCACTTGGCACTAATAAGACCTTGACTAGGGTAAGAGTGGCCAGCTTTAGCTATTACATGTCAGAAAAATAGTACACTACCTGGAGATACTCCAGAAGACAGCAATATGTGAGAAGTTTTGAAGACTTGACTTTCCACTAACAAAATTACTTAGTTTAGAGGAGGGGGAGATTGAAGAAAAACATAATAATTGTGGCCAAATATCTCTCCTCTGCCCCCTTCCACTCGAAAGAAAAAAAAAAGGTAGCCAGTATTCTCTGCACATAGTGAATGGGGCAAAAAGTGATAAACTCATTTGCAGCAAAAAGGTGCAGATGATTGGATATGAAGAAACATTTTCTCATACTAAGAATAGTGATGCATAGAAATAGGTTGCCTGAGGGAGGAGCAGAGTCTCTTTAGATGTTTACAGCAATAAATTAAACATCACCTGTCAGAAAGGATATAAAATTGATCTTACTCTATGTGGAGGCCCGCTTCAAGGACAGTAGTACAGGATGCTTTGTTAGTAGATAATTAACCTCAAGGACAGCAGTACAGAATGTCTTATCAACAGATAAGGAACAAAGCAAGAAAAAGAAGATAACTTCAACCGCATGTCTGACACGTGATCAAGATGCTGATTGGATAATCTTGACGTAATCCTTCAGACTATTGGTTCATTTAGTAACTGTGCTTCATATGCTTTTAGGCAAATAAGCTATTGTATCCAGGACAGTACGGTATATAAGTTGTATCTGATGCTCTATAAAGGAAGGGTCTTTGGTTCATTATACTGGAGTCCATTCCTTCACAAGATGCAACAAATTGCGCCCTACCGTGCGGCCCGAAGACTAGCTGTCTCTCAGGTTGTATTGCCCAGCTGAACTCCGGGATTCATGCTGAAAGGAAGCGTAAGGATAACGCTGAAAGGAAACAACATTTGTGCATGCACTAAAAGCCTCTTGAAAGGAAAGAGGTAAGCAGCTGGGGAGTATGGGGTCACACCTAACGAAGGAACAAAAGGACATTTTAGAAGTTTTTCTCAAAATTCTGAAACAGCAAGGAAAAAAATTAGATGAAGAAGATCTGCAAAAGGTTCTTGCATGGGCTTCTAAAAACAAATCTTCGGTAAATAGTAAGAATGTGTTTGATCTGGAAAGGTGGGATCAAATTGGGGTCCGACTATGGGATAGTGCCACGTGCGGTGATAAGGCTGCTGCTGACCTGTTGCCACAATGGCGAGTTGTATTTGAAACATTGAAATCTCACAGTGCGTCGCAGTCAAACATGAATGATGGGGTCAGGCCCCCTGACATGCCCTCCGAGCCTCCATTGCCTCTGTCATGTGTTGATGGGGGTCAGAAAAGGGGATCCGCTGCAAAAGTTTTTGCAGTACTGTCGCCTGATGACCCGGATGATGACCCTTTTGTCCTGGATCCTATTGACTCTGAAAAGGAGCCAGATTTACACCCTCACGGACCCGCATGATAAAACGAGGAGCAAAATGGGCGGGGAATGTGGGGATGCTGAAAACCTTCCCCATTATCTATGCTCCAGTCCAGAATCCGCGTTGGGAAGGTTTGTCATATAATCTTATTAAGGACATACTGTGCACAGTGACAGCTCATGTCCTTGGCGCACCATACACCACCCATCTTATACAATTACTTTGCAACACATCTGTATTTACTCCCCATGATTTTAAGACTTTGTTCTGCCTGATTATGACTGATATGCAATATACAATGTGGGAATCGAAAATGAGACAGCTTGCTCAAGCGCAGGAGGAAGAAAAACAGTGGCTACAGAAAAGAAGCCCTTTACGGGCTGTTACTGTTGATGCACTAATGGGGGAGGGTGACCATAGTACTACAGTGCACAAGCAGGGATCCCCCCAGAAGGTCTGCAGCAAGTAAAAACCCTTGCTCTCCATGCCCTTAAGGCCATCCCAGAGGCTGGTAAACAGAGGCAGCCTTTTGTTAGTATAAGACAAGATGCAAATGAGCCATATATTAAGTTTTTGAATCGGCTTAATCTGCTTCTCCAGAGCCTCATTGATAATGAACAAGCACGAAGCTACATTTTTAAACAACTAGCACTTGAGAATGCTAGCCCTGATTGCCAGAGAGTTTTGCAACCACTAAAGGATCCTACTATTAATGATATGCTAAAAGCATGCATTAATATCAGCTCTAAACTGTATGAATGCTCTCTGATGGCCGAGGCATTTGCAACAATGTTTATGAAAAATCCGTGTTTTGCTTGTGGCCAATTTGGGCATTTTTGTAAACGTTGTCTGCCGAGGACCACCACCGCGAGACGGAAAGCTCGACACTTCAATATGAAGCAGATGCTATTCACTTTAATATCAGAAGGCAGTTATACTTATACAGTAGACGCGAAGCGGCACGAGCGCATTCTCTGTCCATGCAACTTATGATTGGTTAACGAGTTCATTCATGCGGCGAGCACGCGGATGCTTTCAACTCATGATTGGCTCTTGCCTTGTGTGCCTCTTGTCGCACACCTGTGCTTGTTTTCCTTCTCTGGTATTCATTGTTGTTCCTTCTTTATGGCTTTCTGGTCGGCACGTTTCCTGCTTACTGCTAACAAGGCTAACAAGGCTAATAAGGCTCTTATTTCCTTATCGCATTGTTCCCTGGCAACGTTATTTCAGCCTTTCATAACCATGCAATACCGCCAAGGCTCCCACAGCTGTCCAAAAACACAAGCAAACAAAGGAAGAGCACCCGGAATATGTCTGCGTTGTCATAAAGGACGACATTATGCTAATCAGCGCCATTCAAAATTTGATGAGGACAGTCAGTCATGTCAACCATTAACCCCTTCGGGAAATCTCCAGTGGAGCGTGGCGAGAGGTCACGCCATGACAGCAAATAATCATGCAGTATTGCCAAGGCTCCCACATTTCCCCCTCTTTTTTCGAATACAGTCAGCAACGTTACGCATTACACTTTGCAAGCATTGGCAAAGGCAAGGCAGCATAAGAAGAAATACAAATATCATCAGGCCAATTATACATAATGGTAAATAATGCTAGTAAGCCATG
>VWPW01010684.1:0-12778 GCA_013389825.1 Crypturellus undulatus
TTTGCCAGCTTCAGAGGACTTTTTTCGCCCTGTCTCCTCATGGCTCTCAGCAGAAGTTCTGCCCATGGTTAAACAGAGACATCCTGGGGCTGAAATGCAGCTTTCTGCTCCCGTCCTCGGGGCACGGAGGCACAAACGGGGCTTTTCCTATGTCCTGAGCGGGGATCTCCAGCTCTAGCGTGTGCATATGTGCATGCCCAAACACATATGCACACACTATGTACGTACAAGTGCAACCCATCGCAACGGGCATCCTTTGGGGGTCTTCCAAAACATTAAAAAGCCATTTGGGGTCTTTCCTTATAGTAGGCTGCAGTCCAGTTGGGGAAAAAAAGGAGATATGGAATTGCTCAGTACTTTTGCTGTAGCAAAAGAAATCAGCATGTATAAGGCCATGGTTTTTTATACATGTTTCCTATGCAGGAGACAAAAAGGGAAGGGAATAGTCTTGGAAAATAAAAATTGAAAAAAGCCTCGAAGGGGCAGGGCTCTGCAGTACTTTGGAGCTGCTCAGCGCTCACGTCTGGATGCGCAGCAGGGAAGGGCGGAGAGGAGGACAGAAGGGGGAAGGGGGCCGTGGGGGCGCCCCCGCGTCCCCGCGCGGGGACGGGGACGGGGACAGCGCGGGCAGGACGCCGGGCCGGACACGGCGCCGCATCGCTGCGGCGGCACCGGCCTCGCTGCTGCCACGGCCGTGCCGGGCCGGGCGGGCTGCAACCATCAGCGCGGAGGAAGGAGAGAGTGCGGCAGAACTCGGGTTCAGCTCTCGCTGTCGAACAAAAGAGTTAACAACGTTCGTGCTCGGAGCCACTCATGCATTGCTGCTGCCAGCGCCATTCCTCGGGGAACGGGAATGGCAGGGACTCGGCTACCGCTGTTTCATGCACACACATACGGGACTCCTGTTCCCCCCGTCCTCTAGGATACACTCCAAAAATTGCGTTACTCAAAAGCCTTTCCCAGATTGAAGTGTTGTGCTGGTGCCACGCTAGCCTCACGTTGCATTGGCTTGGCTTTCAATCTGTGGGCCCCCTCCCTCCCTCCAATTCATTTGAAGTCGTTTTTGGAGAAAATCCATTTGGCTCGAGTTCATGCCCATGCATTTCTAGTCATTCACATACATGCTCACTCCGTCGGGAAGAACAAATGGCCAACATACGGAAACACCTGGTATATCCATACACACTGCAGCAACACAAGCCTGGGAAGAGGGCCGAGTCTCCACGGGAAGAGACCCCCGGAGGACGAGCGCGGCCGAGTTCCCAACAAACAGGCTGGTTTTTAAGGCAGGAAGGTTGGCACCGCTCGCTTCACTTGTCATTTGTGTTGCCAGCAGGCTAAAACACTCGCATGGGGCCTTCCTTGGGCCCAAAACGGGGTTTTGTGGCTTTGCCCACCAGCAGGAACACTGCCCTGGCCCCTCTGGAGTTGCATCCAAGGAAGAAGTGCGCACGAGCCGGCTGCAGCGCTGCAGACTGCGGCCGCATTGCGCTAGTGCAGCAGCATCTTGGGCTGCGGGGAGGCTTAATGAAGCGTCCCTCGTTAATTACTGATGCCATGGAAAATACCAGCGCCTTGAAGAGTGCTCCGTGTTCCCTCTGCAGCGCCCTGCGCCGTTACCGAGCGCCGCAGCCGCTGCGCGGCCGGTTCCGCCGGGCTCCCAGGGTCCCTGCTCGGCCGCGCGGGACCCTTCCCACGGCAGCGGCAGCTCCAAAGCCTCCCGTCCGGGCCGGGACAGCACAAGGTACCGCACGCAGGGACCCATCAAACGGGAGCCCGAAGGCTTCGATCTCCTCAAACGCACCCAGCAGACGAGGCGCTCGGTACCGGGGCTGCCTTCCCCTCCGATACCCACTCGGCCTTGCCTTCTGCCTGCAATCCCAGACGTGGCTTGGGGAGCAGGCAGGAGGAAAAGCCAAAAAAAAAAAAAAAAAAAGAGAAAAAAAATCCAGGCCGCATTCTACATTAGCATGAAATACAGCTTCGTCTTAATTAAAATTGTCAGAGGTTCCTGGTTATTTAGCCTAAAGTTTGTGCCAAAAATCTGTATGCTCAGCTTGCAGCCCGGAGCGCCTGTTTGCGGCTGCGTTAGAGGCGGGCAGGCAGGGGAGCTGTCAAGCTGTTAGCAGGCTGCCTCGCGCACGCGAGCGGCGCTGCTCGCGAGACTGCTACGCCGACAAGAAAGGGCTGCTATTTGTTTTTAAAATCGCCTTCTGCAGCGCAATAATGCAAACTTCACTGCTGACCTAGGAGATGAGAGGCGCTTCTCGGGAACGGCCGCGGAATACCAAAACGCCGCTCGTCTCCAGCGGGCTCGGAGGACTCGGTGCCTTGCAAAGTTAAAAAAGGAAACGCGCTGAAAGTTTCATGCGTCTCTTAAAAAATTAAATTTGAATCCGCCTTTTCAAAAGGCACATCTGCCTTTAATGTCTGAAATGATTACGCCAGCAAAAACGGTTAGCGCGGCCCTCGCGCGGGCTCCGTGCCGCCCGGGGGGCTCGGGAGCCGGACGCGCCCCGCGCTCCCACAACGGGCCATGGAGCTCGCAACACAAATGACAAGACTGAGCGGCCTTCCAAGCCTTAAAAACTATGTTGTATTTATGAGAGCAGCCCCCTTGAAACACGAATCTCCCCTGAAGACTACATCTTCCTCTTTTTGGTTCCCCTTCCCAGGCTTGTCTTGCTACTCAGCAGTGCTGAGAAATAAGATAAACAGGAATGTGATACCAACCGTGAACTGCCGGTTCTGTCGTCGCCGTTGTGTCTACACACGGGAACAGAGGATTGGAGGAAGGGAAGAAACAGGAGGAACGGCATGCAAAAAAAGGGAAAATGGAAAAAATGGAACAGATAATATATGAGCAAGCTTTCAAAGAACATTGCGTGACAAGCAATAATAAAATGAAAGGCAAAAAGCATTTGAAGTGAGTTGCACTGTTTAGAAGACATGCCTCGAGTTCAAAAGCTATAAGCCTGAGGAAAACAGTAAATTTGGCATTTTGTCCCGGTTCCTGCTGGTGGCAGAGGTGGGGAAGGCGGGCGGGAGGGCCGGGGCAGCTCCCGGGGCGGCTCGAGGCCGGGGCGGGAGAGGCGGCGCTGGGCACGGAGCGTTTCCCGTCCCGACGCTGCCGGCAGCGGGACGCTCCCGCCAGGCCCTGCCCCGTGGGTGCTCTTCGTGCACTGCCGTGTGGGAAGGGTGAGGAGCTCCCACCAGCCCTTCTGCTGCGGGACACGGCCCAACCGCGGACACTGCCCTCCCTTCCCGTGCTAACCCCCAGGGAGCGAGCGTGGACACCGCAGGCGGCCGGAGCCGCTGCCCGTCGCAGTAGGGGCCGCCCGCGGGCGTCACCGCGCGGAGCTGCCGTCCGCCACGGGGACGCGTCGCCTCCCGCAGGCTCCAGCCCCAGCCCGACCGGCCTGCGAGGGCTCCGCGGGCAGCTCCGTCCTCAGCGCCCTGCCCCAAGCTCTGCTGCACCCGCTGCAGACCCCCTCGGGCCCCACCGCGTCCCGCTGCCTCGCCGGCAAACGGGCTCCTGGCTGCTAGCCTGCCGCTACGTGCGTGTGCGCGAGGCGCAGGGCAGCGCCGGGGCTCCCTGCGGCTCCCGCGGGTGCCAGGACACGGCTGCAGCGCGGGCGCGCGCGGCGCGCGTCCTACCAACACCCGCGCAGCGCAACGAGCTGCGCCGAGATCCGCAGAGCGGATCACGAAGCCGTCACTACTCTGCCCCCGCCGCCAGCGTCCTGCAATCCGGCAGCGCCGGCTCGGGAGCCTCCCGAAGCCCCGGGCGCCCGCTCGGCTGGGCCTCTCCTCCGCTTCTGCAGCGGTACCAAATAACCCCGCGCTTCCCCCAGCAAACGGGCAGGGGCAGTGGGGTGAAGGCACGGGCGCTGGGGCTGAGAGAGAATCAAACTGAGTAGCGAGTCCCGAGGTAGCACCCGGGCACCTATGAATGGTCTCAATTTACTGTCTTCCTGAAACAAAGAAGTGATGTCAGCTTTACGCTAAATAGAGAATCTGCTGCAAGCAAACTTGTATTCACGTGCTGCAAGAGATATTAGTCAAGAAACAGTGCGAACTGGACAGTGCATCTCGCTTCCCCTTCTGGGGACAGAGACCGACAGGTTACAAAAAATAAAGTTCTCAAGCAGTTGTAAGTGCGAACAAATATCCAAGTCAAACAACATGTTGGCTGCAGCTGGAATGACAAAGTTATGATTAGCAGATGGCTCGGATGGTTGCAGGAGGAAGCACAGACCAGTTAGAGACCAGGGTGGGTGTCCCGGCGGCCGTCCCCGTCGCAGGGTCTCTGTGAGGAGGAGCTTTGTGCACACAGTGCGCGGGAGCAGCGAGCGCTCGAGCGAGGGCCCAGCACACACACACGGCGCTGCCGCGAGCGACAACAGGGCAGGCGCCCCCGGGGCCAGCGCCAAGACCCCACGCTGCAATTTGCAGTTGGCCAAGCCGGGCTAAAAGTGCCTTTTCTTTTTTCCATTTTTTTTTTTTTTTTTTTGCATTTTGCTTCATCCTTTTTGTGGAGCAATCAGGTCTCTAAGTCACTAGAAATGCAGGACCCCCAGAGACTAGATTTCTGCCCCGACTCTGCAGGAGAATCCCCGTCCCCCTGCTCCGCACATGCAGAGTGACAAGGAGGCACTCGCTCCGTTTCGGACCCCAACGAGCTCACCCAGGCCTGCGCCGGCACCTGCACACCGTGGCACACGCCTTGCCAAGGGAGAGTAGTCTGGCAATATCGAAAGATAAAAATTTTATGAGTATGAAAATTATTATACAATTATAATACATCCAAAAGAAGCCCTCATGAAGGCATCAGTGTAAGATTTAAGTTACAAGTTCCAGAGCTGTGCCTTAATTTTTTCCCTTGGATTCTGTCCAACATAAAAGCGCTCACCGAGTGTGACAGACTCGTCCTCTTAAACTAATCCATAAATTAGCTCCCAATCTCCAGCCCAATGAGACCGTAAGGAGAACTCAAACCCTAGTGACAACACTGAAACCTCAGGCTTGCCTGCTCCCTTCTCCTGGCGAGCTGCAGTTCTGCCTTCTGAAACCACCCTCGTACGCTGCGCGTACCGCGAGGGCAGAGCATGGGAACGGCACCCACGCACCCACGGCAGGATGCACTGCGGCTGGGAAGGTGTCAGTACAGAGATCCACTGAACGCTTGGCTTTCTTACCCACCCAAAAGCCAGCCTGGTAACCGCCTTGGGGGGCTCACAGCTGCTCCCGACCCTCCTGCTTCAGACCAGGACATGTCACTGCGCTCAGGGCATCCTCGGCCACGGGCGTGCAGCAGTGTGAGCAGCGGCAGGGCTGCCGCATCCCACGCGCTATGGGGCACCCGCGGAGGCTGCGCGCGCCCCACGGCAGCAGCCCCCGTGCCCGACGAGACCCAGAGCCCGCGGCTCCGGCAGGGCTCACGCGCCTGAGCAATCCCCGCGCGGCCTCTTCTCCTCCCACGAATCTGCTCCGAGGTAATTGGAGCAAAGAATGATTTTTATTGCGCTCTTCCCACCCACCACCTTTTCGGATTAACTGCTGGAATAAATCCCATGCAACCGCAGTTTGTCACACAGCCAGCTGGAACCCGAAAAGCACCAACTTCTGTTGAGAATCAAGCAGAATCAACGAGCTGAGCTCGCCTCGCTCCCAGTGCCGCCAAGGCCGCGCTTCGGCCTCGGCACCGCGTAACCGCTCCTGCTCCGGGGCTCTTCCCACACAGCTCGCCCAAGCACACTGCTCTGCCGCTCCGTGTACCCGCCAAGGGCCACGTCGACTTCAACACACGGCCCACAGCCGCTCTGAAGTCCCGCGGGGCTGCCCCGTGCCAGCTGGGCACCCGCACGGTTTCCAGATGGGCAGGAGGGTCCCTGAGGGACGCACCACGTGCCCAGCAAGGCAATGGGCAGCAGCGAACTGAAGCGCTGGGCACTGCGTGTGCTGCTCAGACCCCCGGGCTCCGCCGGACCTGTTCCAAGACACCAGCAAGTCCAGCTGCAGAGAAAGAGCGCAATAAACGCAAGCTGCACACACGGACAGCTCTGAGGGTACCCAGGGAGGGAGGGTGCATGTGCTAGGCCAGAAAGCAGCCAAATAGCGCTTGAAAGGGGATGCGAAGCCGCCCGCGCGGGAGCGCTTTGTTGTCAGCGAGAGCCTCCATCTCCCAGGAACAACGGCTGACCCAAACCTGCGTTTCAAGTACGGACCCGCGGGTAATCCAAATTATGCAGTTTGCTCTGCCGTATCGCTCCGTACATCTTAATGAACAAAGCCACAAGGACAATTTGCACTGATAAAAAAGAGGTAGGGGGAGGGAAAGAGGGTTTGGCAGCGATAACAGCCGAACCGCCACAGGGCGGCCGGAATACCAATGCGGTCGGGGACGGATGGAGAAGAGCAAACGGCCACGCGGGAGGCCTGCGCGAGCACCTACACCGAGGCAAAGCAGCGGCGACAGAGGACAAGCTTTAGAGGTCGCTCCTTGGAATCGTGGCCAGCGCTCCGCTTCCCGTCTCCTGGAAGGAAGAGGCACGTTAGCGTCCCGGGCCCGTCCTCCCGGCCCGTGCCGGGCGCGGAGACGGGCAGCGCTCCCCTCGCGGCGCAGCTGCCCATGGCACCAACTCAGTTGTCGGCCACCTGAGCCCTCGCACGCCCGCGCTACGTCATTCCAGAGCTCACGTTAATTTGACCCAATTTCCTCCGGCTACAACCCTCTCCAGCACCAGAACCCAACAGTAACTTTGTGCCGCGCTCGCTGTTTGCTTCTGAAGCTTTCACGAGCAACAATAGCTGGGAGCTGAGGATTAATCACTGCAGGCCACAAGCAGGAAACAATTTTGCTATCCATTTGTCAAGGCTTGGCCATCGAGTTACATTGTGCCAATTGCCTGCTCTCTGCAGAAACCCAGATTGAAAACGTGCTGTTCTATAACCTTTAATCTGCGGCGGGAGGAGCAAATGTGAAATTCCACGAGCGCAACCTTCGGGATGAGATAAATGCGGGCAGAGCCGCTCGCGAGCGCACAATCGCCTCCATCAAAGAGGGGATTTCTAAAGCGGGGCTGGCAGCACTCCTGGTCCCCGCTCTGCCCTCGCGCTAACTCCCTCATTAGCGCCGAGCCGTTCCGTGCACGGAGGCTCCCACGATGAAGGGGCTGAGGCGGCTGGGAGAATCCTTCGCACCCCGAGATCCGTGTCCTCCCGTGGGAGATGGGCCCCAGGCCATGGAGCGGGACGAGCCCTCGTTGTTCTTTGGGGAGAAAAGCTCACTGAAGGCGTGGGCAGGCCCCGCGGCAAGAGGATCCAGCGCTAGATCAGCGTCTCGAAGGAGAGCAACAAATTCCTCTCACAGTTTCTTATTAGCAAACCTTCCTGCTGCAAATCACCGACCGCAACTGCTGCTATCAGTGAAAAGCAGCTCTTTTTCATTACGTTTCTGCCCTCCTCAGCAGTTCCACGGCACCGCGGAGCGGTGTCGGGGAGGACGGGAATCCTGCCCGTGCCCGCGGGCTGGCAACAGGCCGGGACGCAGCCTGGCCACGGCCGAGGGGAGAGGAAGGTGGGAGAGAGCACCTGGCCACGCACCCGACTGCCCCGTTCTGCTGGCCAAGGACATGGATGACGGCCTGCCCGTGGGCGAACCTTTGTCTGCGCCCGCAATCATCCTCGCAACTAATTCATGCTTGCAGCCACCTCGGAACCGACAGGTTCATCCTTTACTCAGGGAAAGGGCTCATTCGCATGGAAAGCTATCGAGAAGAAATAGCAGGAAAAACCTCCTATCAGCAGGGCCTCCGCTCCTGAAAGCCATTCGTGAGCACGGGGTCAAGTCTTCCAGCAGCCAGAACCCGCTGAGCCCGGCGGGATAAGCAGCGAGGAGCAGGGATTTGGTGTTAATGAACAGAAACGTCCCGGCGCAGGGAGTCACTAGCAGGTGGAACTCCCCGTCCTGCACGTGGGAATGCCACGCTGGTACCCGCCGTGCCTACGGGGATGCTGTGATCCTCGCGGCTCCCGAGCGGCCCCGGGAGCTCCGTGTTCCTTCCCGGGGTGACGCTTGGATCACGTCACAGCCCACGGGCGGGCAGCAGCTCCGCGCGCCGGGCACGGCCACCGGCGCGGGGCACGGGGCGAGCAGAGGGAACCGTCTGTCCGGATCCATCCACGCCTGCACAGGGGTGCTCACAGCGGTTCCTCCAGCCGGAGGCAGGGACTCGGGAACCCCCGGCTTCAACTGGAATCACGAGGATGCTCCTCAGCAGGTAACAGGCACCTGCCCGGGTGAATCAGCACAGCGGGAACACTGCTGGGTGCCGTACCGAAACTGAGNCAGAGGGAATCGTCTGTCTGGATCCATGAACACTCAGCAAGCGCCTGCACAGGGGTTTCTGCAGCCGGAGGCAGGGACTCGGGAACTCCCAGCTTCAACTGAAATCACGACGATGCTCCTCAGCAGATAACAGGCACCTGCCCGGGTGAATCAGCCCAGCGGGAACACTGCTGGGTGCCGTACCGAAACTGAGCCACCCACCTCAATGGCTGCAACACAACCGGGCTGTGGAAAAGCCAGGAGACTATTGCCCCAAGGGCTAGAACGTGCTCAAAAGTCACACGCCAACCACTACGGCTGCAGCGGGAGAGCACCCACTGCTGCTCTTTGCTGTGACGAGCGGAGTGTGACAGGGCCAGCACGGCACCGCTGACCGTCACCGGGCCGGGGAGAGGGACGGTCACCCACGGGAGCGGGCACGCCACGACCGTGACGGGGTCACACGCACAGGACCTTCCGCTTGCGTCCTCCAGCTCGCGCCAACGCCCTGGAAACGTTAATGAGTTACTGCAGAACAAGAGACAACCGGGCACGTTCCTTTACCCGAGGCACGCGGCAGCGAGCGTCTCTGCGAAAGGCTCCTAAGGAGACTCTGAACCAGCACGGCGGAGGCTAAAACCTATTCCGGAACAAAAACTGGTTAGGAGATTACAAACACAGAAGTGGAACAGAATGAGACGTCACACGGGAGGAAGACACAGCGCTGAGCGCCCCAAGCGGCGCGGCCATGGGCACCTGCAAAGAGGAACACGGAGAATGGAGCGTGGACAGGACGATGGCGAGGAGGACACGGCACGAGGACATGGGATGCGGCTCCCGCTGCTCTCCGAGCCGGCGGAGCCCGCGCCGGCGCTGCGCGTCAGGGGAAGAGGCCGCGCGACGCCCAACAGCGCGGGATCCGCTGAGCAGGCATGGGGCAAAGCGGAACCCGCTGTATAGAGGGGATGGCGCAGGGCCGCAACACACGTGACGCTGGCAGAGACTCTACGGCCCGCTCGCGCCTTCAGTCTGTCACACCTCTGCCTCCAAAACCAAACAAATAGCATAAATAAATAAATAAACAAAAGCAGCAAAACCAAAAGCAGCAGTTGGAACAGAAAAGAGCAGAAAATGACAATGGGAATGACCAGAGAGGGAGCAGAAAGGCCTTCCTCGAGGGCAGGGGAGCCAGGGCCAGCACGTGGGCGTGAGGCATGCGTGAGGAGGAGGAGGAGGAGGAGGAGGAGGAGGAAGAGGAGGTGCCTCACGAGCAGCTGAGCACCGTTAGGCAGCCCGTCTTAGGCGACAGGGGAAAACGCAGAGTTCCCAAAGGCAACGCTCCAAAGCTGGCCGCACTGCTCTGATTTGCTTCAAAGCGCAATGAGGGGGGGCTTCATTTTTGTGGAAGTGAGCTAGACAGCCCATTACAGTCATTCCGAAAAGAGAGAGCAACGTCTATGTACGAGTATAAGCATCTACAGGCATCGTAGGGCGAGTAAATTACTAAAGACCAAACTTCACGCTTCCAGGGATAAATTGCGCAAAAATTGCTACTGATGGGGTTGCGAATGAAATTTATGACCCCCTCGCCACATTAAATGAGTTTTAAGGCTGTTTATACCCTTCATTTCGAGTCCCCAATCTTCGCCACCAGTAAGTGCATTAATAGCTCTTTGTGCCGCGGTGTTTCGCGGTCCAGAAACACCTGCAGTCGGGGCGATGCCGCTCGCCGCGCTGCCCCACAGGGCTCGGGCAGCGCAGGGGGGCATCGGGGGGAAAAACTCCCCTGTTTAGTGCTTGGTTTTCCCCAGGCTTCGAGCTCGGCTTATACACACAGAAAGACAACAGGCAATCAGGACATTTCCAATGGTTATGAAGGTACCGTACCTGAGATGGTGGTAGGGATGGTGGTGGTGGTGGTGGTGGTTGTTGTGGGAGGAGGGAGAGTTGTGGGGGGATCTGGATAAAATATAAAAAGGAAAATAACAAAAAAAGCAAATTAAAAAAACCAAGCAGAACACAACAGCGGTCAATAACGAGCAGAGCAAACCAAGGACACGGAGCGGCGGCCCCGGGAAGCGGCTCCCGCCCCGCGGCAGGGCCGGAGCCAGCAGCTGCCGCCCGCGCGGGCTCGGCCCACTGACTTGCCCCCCTCGTGCGGTGCTTACACAGGACACCTAAACCAAACCAAAGCAATAAAGCCCAGCGCACACTAGCCGATGAGGGAGCGATGGGATGGGATGGGAGAGGAGCACAGACTGCAGCGCTGCGGCACGGGGCAGCGCAGCGGGGCCCTGCTCTGCCCATGGCCAAACCGGGCTGCGCCCCCAGCCACCCGCTCGCTTTCCAGGGCTCTCGGCCTCTCCCTGCCCTTCCTCGAGGTGCACGCGTCAGCAGGACCTTAAGAGCCACTTCCGCGATAGCGATAAATAAAAAGCAGGGAGAATGCCATTACTAAATACCAGTTTCAAGGCATGGAAAATTTCCCCAAGATCTCTTGCCAAAAAGTGCCCATATTTTTCTGACAATTCCAACACGGTTGCCTTGGTTAACAGAGCGGCCTCAGTGCTACGGAGGCACCGCTCTGCACCTGGTAGCTGTTCCTGCAGGAGGCTCGACCCGTGCACACTCCAACGCTGCCGCTCTCGCTACGGCACTTCTGCTACGCACAGGGCACATCCTCCTCCAAACGACTGAGCAGGAGAGGGGCCGTGTGAGAAGATGTAAAAGAAAACATAGATATCAATGCCCAAATGATCAAACTGAATGCGTTAAGTAGTCAGGAAGGCTTTGAACTAGGGATTCATTCCGCAATAATGGGGCATGAAACAGTTCCTGGGCTTTTGATTTTAAATTTCCTCTAAAGTATGTCAACTTTTCATCACTAACCCATCTGCCGCTCTTTTATGTGCGCGTGAACCCCCGGCTCCCCTAATTACGGTGCGGGCCGCGCTGCCCGCCGCACCGGTGCGCTCCGTGCGGCCGCGGGGAACGGGCTCCGCGCCGAGCACCGGGCACCCCGCGGGGCCGGGAGGCCTCTCCGCGCTGCCCAGCGCCCAGGCCTTGGGAATGCAGATTCCCGGGGCAGTAACACCCTCTGCAGCGCCCTCCCGGGAATCTAACCCCGAGGGCAGGAGCGCTGCCCCGTCTCGGTGCAGCCCAGTCCTCGCCCACATCCCTAATGCAGAGCAAGCAGCAGGCGTGTGAGTCCGGAGGGGCTCAGCCCGTTACGCAGAGCCCACTGCAGGGTCAGAAGGGAGCCCCGGGCGCAGGGCCGCGGAGCCACCCCGTCTGCAGGAGCAACGCGCCTGAGCCAGGTCCCTCGGAGCCCTCGTCCCCAGGCCTTGGCGTCTGCACTAACCAGCTCCTGTGACACCGGTGAGGTTTAAGGTAGCATCCCCTGAAACCAAACGGGCAGGTAACACCTGAAACAGGCAGCAAATGGGAGAAACGAGCAAAAACCCGCCCTGCTCTTCCACAACTGCTTTACTGCACTGGCCGGCTATAACTCCCATCTCCCGTGCAGTCCTCGGCTTCCCATTCTCTGCGAGTGCTTTTTAGGTTCTCTGCTACGTTAGCAGTTTCTTTAAACGTTTCTGTAAATGAAATAATTGTAATACCACGAGTATATCAATTATTGCATCCTAGAGCCTTGCACTTCATTACACAAACTGGGGTTCTCCGGTGCAACCGTCACTAGAAAGCTGCTCCGATGACGCAGCAGCCAGCTTGGGCTTTGGGCCTGGAATGACAGTTTTGATGTTTGTTCTGGTCTTTGGGCACATTTCCAAAACGGGGCCTGGGGCTGCTCGTGGGCAGGTGGCACTGGGAGGAGTGGGGGAGACGCCGGGCTCGTGGCTATCGACCTGCGCGGCAGCGAGCGCAGGAGCATCCCGGGCACAGGAGCATCCCGGGGTGCTGCATGGAGCCCCCCTCGGGCGCAGGCACCGCTCGGCCCCGCAGCAGCGCCCCGCTCGCGGGGACGCGTCAAGCACGTCGCCCGAAGGAGTTATCCATAACGAAACGGGGGGATCACTCCTCAAGTGCCTACTGAATCTTCATTATAGGCGAGACCTCTGCGACAAGAGCACAGCAAGGTTTAAAGCGATGGGAAAATAATGCAGAGGAACTGAGGAATTAAAGTAGGTTCTTAATAGCACTTAGGAAGATGCCGAGACATGTTTTAGTGTCTGCTCAGCAGCCAAAGATAGGCTTAAGACATCTCATTCCTCCCGTTTATTTACTGGTTGGTAATGATCTGAGTAGGCCGGCTGATTCCTCGGTAATTTCGCTTGCTAATAAAAGACCCGCATAAACAAACCCACACCGCTGCTGCGATGCCACAGCGGGCTGGGACGAACGCGGAGGAGGAGCGCGCGCGGGAGACGCGCTGGGGCGCGGGCGCACGGCCGCAGCGCCCCGTTCGCCCCGTGCTCTGCTCCGGGCCGT
>VWPW01010684.1:12821-27028 GCA_013389825.1 Crypturellus undulatus
CACCGCGGGCACCGCGGAGCCCCGGCAGCGCCGCGCGGCCTGTCCCCTCCCCGGCGGGCGCACGTCGCCCCGCGTTAGCGGCATGGGAACCTCGGGGGAGCTTGGCGAGGGGTATGCAGCGATCAGGTGGAAATGAGTCTAGAAGAACGGGGGGTTTTCTCACGTACCGTATACAAACAGCATGTAATCCGCATGTGATTTCCCCACCGCGTTTGAAGCCTCACAGCGGTATGTACCATTATCTGTTTTGTTTAGGTTACTAATGAGAAGGTTTGAACCAGACACTACAACGTGTTGAGGCATCTCATCATCTACTCTTAACCACCTCATGTCCGTAGGCCTACAGAGGAGGGAGAAAAAGAAACAGTCACATTACTATTTTCCTATGGTAAAGATGGCATCTTCAATAGTTCATCCACAGACAGAAAGCCCAAACCAAGAAAAACTGTAAAGAAATAACACATACTTTTGTACTACTCAACCCCCGAGGCTCGTGGGCTTCCTCGGCATTTAAATGCATTTTAACCCAACTGGAAACTGTATCCAGACCTTAAGCTTTCCGAAAACACTAGTGCAAGCGGGAAGAAAGGTCATTAGTGGTTAAGCATTGACTGTATTGGTAAAGCTGTGATAATCTGCGAGATCTGCGGGCCACACGTGCACCCGCCCGTGCTCTGAGCGCAGACCCGGACGGCGTGCGGCAGAACAGGCACATGTTGATCCAGCTCGACCCGTGTCGCCGTGATGGAGCTCCCGGCCTCGGGGGGCCGTGCTGCTGCCTGGGAGGCTCCGAGCTGCTCGGACCGGGCACGCTCCTCCGTCCTCTGCCTGCTCTGCTCCCCCGGCGAGGATTCCGGGATGCAGGAACCGCCTGAGCGCGTTGGGCTCTGGCGAGGACGGAGAGCAGCTGCCGGAGGGCGTTGGGGCTGCTGCTGCACCTCTGCATGGCAGCAAGGAGCAATCTGGGCGCTGTGAACACATGGGCCACGGGACCAAACGCAGAACTGCATTTTGCCCTCGACTCTGGCAAAAGGTTTCTGATGCTCCCGGCAAAGGCTCTCAAAAACCTGCGAGCGCTCCCAGAGCGTCCCAAGCCTTCAGGTGCTGCTTGCTGCGCAGGAGCCCTCTCCTCGGGGACGTGTCTGCACTGGCTCCTCTAGCAGCGGCACTGCGACTATCTGCCCACTTCTGTCCCGGTTTGGATTTTCTGGGTCACTCAGACAATGCAAATACCTGCACTATTACCAAAAGGAGAATTCTGCTTTCTGCTCTTTCTCTCTGAGCTTTCGGTCGCTGTGTTTGTGTTGCTACGTTTTGCAGAGAGACGTTCTCAGCAAGAGTCACCCCAGGAGCCTTAGGGCTCTGCAGGGGATTCGAGGGGGCGAGCAGCTCGCGGCAGGCGCTGCAGACACCGCGTGCGGTGCTGCGGCTGCCGCAGGGCTGCACGGCACGGGGCGGTGGGCTGCATCCCGCAACGCTCCACGCGCCCGGCCTCGCAGCGGCCTCCGGCTGCCTCCCCTGTCCCACCCACGGCCCGGGGAGCTGCCCGAGGAGCAGCTCATTAAACTCCCAAGGCTACAAATGGGAGCAGCTGCCGCGAGGGCAGAGCAGGGCACGGGGCTGTGACAGCTCCTGAGCAGACAGGAGATGCTGAGCTGAGATGCAGCAGGGCCGTGGCAGCGCCAGCGTCCCGCACCGCGCGCAGGGATCGCCCACGCGCTGCGGAGCAGCCGGGAAGCAGCAACAAACAGAGGGATTTGGCTGAGGCGGGACACGCCGGTGGCAGGTGACACTGTCACGAGGCGCCTCGCTCCTGAGCGCGTCTACCCTTCCTGTCATTGCCCCCAGAAGTGGAACTGTCAAAGCCGATGGCTTCAAGTGCAGACTGCACCTGCAGTAACTCTTCGGCTCTGGGCACGCTACCAAGGAGACACTGACAGCTTTCAGGGATGTTTGCAGAAATCTTATGAACATGATGGAAATAAAAACGGATAGGAGGCAAATACTTGACAGCCATAAATCCAAATGGAAAAGGAAGGGTTTAAGAAAGTCAACAAAACTCAGACAAGAAAAACGATGAAAATGCAGAGGAAAACCTAACCTCCCTCGTCAACATTTTTCCTTTCCTGATGCATCAGTTTAATAGACTGTTTAAGAAAGCCTCGAGGGCAGGGCAAGAGGAGGAGACACAAGAAAACTTGCATGTCATTGAAAAAGCAGCCCCACAAAGAGGAGAGCAACCATGGGGCGAATGTGAGCTGGGGGACAGACTGCCCTGCCGTTCCTTACCCTTGCACGGCCCCTGCCCTCGCAATGCCACCGGTGCTGCCGGAGCCGATGCCGGGGCCGTGCGCTCCCGAACGCCCTCCGGCAGCTCCGGAGCAGCAATGTCGCTGCGGGACAAGGGCATTCCAGGGGCTTCTCCGGGGCGCAGCAGAGAGCTGCTCTCGGGCACCCGGCAGCTCTGTGAGAGCAACGGGGCCGCGCGGCGCCCGCCCGCCCGCTGCCGCCGCGGGGACAGACTTACTGTGGCTTTCCAAAGGCGGCGCACGTCAGCTCCAGCGGCTCCCCTTCCCGCGTGAGGCCTTGCACCGGGTAGTTCTGAGAAACCCGCACTTGAGGCTTATCTGCATGACAAAAACGGCATGTCAGAAGGTATCTCGTCTTGCCGGATCGGACTCGCGTGCACCCCAAAGCAGAGGGCCGTCAGCGGCGTCGCCCTCCCCTCGGCCCCGTCCGTGCCAGGCACCTCACCCGGCAGCGAACGTGGCATTTCCCGGCACGAGACGGATGAGCGAGAGCGACCGCGAAGCGCAGGCAGGGGAGCCGCGCTCCAGCTGGAGCACCGCTGCTTCCCGGGAAACGCACCCGCGCCGCCGCGCTTTATCGCCGCGCTCACTCAAGCTAAAAGGAACTCATTTGCCTTCACGCTGAGGTGAAACCTGAGATATTTGTGGCGCTCAGGAGTGATACGTTTTATCATGTATCATATATTACCCAACCACAATACTTTACGCCCCAGCATATTAATATACGCTGGGCTTTCCAAGAGCCTCTTGCTAGGAGCGCAGAAAGGCGGCGCAGGCAGCTCCTACCTGCTTAAGCAAGGCCGGACGGCAGGGAGCCCCGCGAGCCCCTCTGCTCACCAACCACCGCCCGGAACGAGGCCCGTCCCGCCGGGCACCCGGCACGGGAGCAGCTCTGGACACGTCCTAAAAGCAGGGAGGGCTGTGAGAACCCCCAGAGCAGCAACATCTGCCCCAAAAACGGAGCCCACCGCGTGGAGAAACCGAGTGCCTCCTGCAGCGGAGACCCAGATTAAAAATGCACCGAGGCTCCCGCTAGAACGTTATCGACGCAAAAATCAATTCCATGCTACAAATGCTATTAAGTCATGCATATTTTTCAGGAACTTACTCAACTATGAGGAATAAAGGCAGGCAAAAAAAATCAGCGTGTGTAAAGGTTGAGACAATTTAAATGTTTCTATTTCCTCTGGGAGGAACTGCTAGCAAAACTACCAGCTCCTTGCATTTTATTAACTGTGTTTAACTCATTAACATGCTTCCTATGGAATAATAGAGATTAGAAAAAAAATCCATGCTAGGCTTTAACCAATTTAAACTCTCATAATTTCCAGTAATGGAATAAGCCACACTAGTAAATCCGCTCCCGAGATGCCCGTGCCACAAACACGTTTCACACGTGGCTCTGCATTCCCAACGCCGCTCGCAGCTCCGGGGCTCGCAGGGCCCCACGGCACGGCCGCGCTCCGGGAACCTCCCGGGAATCCGCGCTCCGGCTGCTCCGAGGGGCTCCCGTGCTGGGAGCATCCCGCTCCGCGGGGAACCCGGTGGATCCCACGTCACAGCCAATGCTGCGGCCGCGGCACCGTCTCCACGGCAGCCTGTGACACTCGGCAGCGCCTTCCCCTAGTGCCAGTGCCTTAAGAAAGAAAACGCCTAGGAACGTCACCAGGCACCTGTATTAGGGGAAATTCATTCAAACGCCACGAGTGATGTACAAGGTTAAACACCGGCAGTCTAAAGGTGACGCGGCAGCAGCAACCAATTTGAAAAAGTTATTAGGAACCCGCCGTGGGTTTGATGAGGTTTCTCGCAGCCGGCGGAGCCCGCGTGCCCGTGCAGGGAGTGGTGGCCGCAGCGCGGGCTCTGCCCACGGGCAGCTCCGCTCCCCCCTGCTCCGTTCCTCTCCACGGCCCAAAGGAGCTCGTCTCCCGTGTCCGCAGGCAGCGTCGGCTGTCCCAGACACGGGGCCTTCCTGCACTTTGTGTCCCTGCTCGCATTGCTCGCGACAGAACGTTCCCGGTGATCTATCCTGCACTATTAAAAGGGAACTCGGAAAAGTAAACATTTATTCACAGCTTATTACCCAGCTGCCACCTTCATCCCCAGATCAAGGAAAGTTTGTGAAAGGGATGACCCCTCGCTGAACAAAACAACTCATTTAGCCGTTTTCAGAAGTCTCCAGATGATAAATTACATTGATGTTCATCACTTCACTGTGTACTACGCAATTAGTATTGGTACTCCGCAGAAATATACACATTCCTGAAGGTGTGACAGCACACGCATGAGGACGCGTCTCTAACGTAACTGGGTGCAGAGCGTTCTGCCGTCACCAGCCCGACGCCCGGCAGCTCCGCTGGGCGCCTTACAGGGAGACCGAGACGCAGGAGCGAGCGCACAATTAATTAGAACCTGAAAACTCCCCAGCCAAGAACAAAACCAGAAAAGACAAAGTGCCAAAATAGGCCTTCCACGCTTTCATTTCCAGTATCACATAATAAGATAAGGGAGAGTACCGAAAGACCGGGCTTAAATGTCTCCGAGAATATCTCGTTCCATTTGATTCCTTAATGATATTTTAATGCATTTTGTTGCTTCATTTCCTTTCTAAAATTACACTCCAGCTACTGCTCCTCCATCCCTCTCGACTGATCTGAATCACAAAGGGAGAGCCGCTCCAGCCAGAAGGAGCAGCTATTTCCTCCGCAGCACCATGCACCGTATTGTGTCCATCCCCGCGCGGGCTCCGCGTGCGCCGGGGTGGCTATTCATCACGCACGAGGGTGTTATTGCTGCCGCGAGTGCACGGCGCCGTTTGTCAAGCTCTGTTTGCTTATAAAACGCAGCATTGCCAGGAGATTTTAATTCATATTACGGGACGCTTCTTCGCAGAGGTTTCTTTTCAATAGCAGAGCTCACGCTCGCCGGGCAGCGTTTATCTCCAAGCTCACAAAGGGCCAGGCTGTGCCGCGCTCGCGTGCACCACGGAGCTTACGCGGGGCAGGACAAGGAAACGCTCGGCTTGAACTGCTCCTACTCACGGTTGTGCTGACCACGGCAAACCAGGCGCTTCCCGCAGCCGAGGCGCAGACACGAGCAGGATGTGGCCCCGGCGCATGCTCTGCTCGCCCCGTGCGCTCCCCGTTAGCCCGGGGTGCAGGAACGGGCTAGCAGGATGCCGGACGGGCAACCAGCGGCCCTGCTGTTTTGCAGAGGCTCCGCAGACCCCCCCGTGTGCACAGAGCGAGGAGCGGGAGACCCCTTCCCAACTGCCGCTTCCAGCCAAGGACAGCGCTGGGCCCTAAGCATTTACAGCCCCGGCACCTGAGGGCACGTTTGGAAATAACGGGGGCAGAACAGCAAAGCGGTTGAACAAAGGAGACTCTTGAACCCTGGCTGAGGGAATACAGCGTATGGGCTGCGGTGGTGCCGAAAGGGCAGCCCTGCCTCCGTCCTGCGAGCCAGGAAAGCGGAGCAGCGGTGTCCCGAGGGCTGCGGGCAGCAGCGGGCATGAGAGCTCGCTGCAAAGCCCGGGAAATGCAGAATCCCCAAGTCTGCAACCGCCTTTGGACTGTACCACACAAGAAAGCGCTCCCAGTAATTGTTTTAAAAGACAGTGAAGTAGGTCACTTTGCAGACCTCGATTCCTACGGCTTTTCTTTTATGCAGACGAGAACACTTCACTAAAATATCTACTCGGCTTCAGTAACACCTCCAGAAGCTCTTTGAAAAGTCCAAGTCCTTTAGATGTTCACTGACACTTATGGTCCTAACTCACCAAAAGACCCACCTGGCAAACTACAGTACATTTGGGCAGCGGTGCTGCGTTTTGCCTTGTTTTGGTTTTTAACTTCTGCATCGCATCTCACGCAGAGATCTCCAAACCCTGAAACCCAGTCACACAAAAAGCACCTCGTTAGCGCCGACGGCGCCATCCATCATCCTTCTGCCCTTCCGCGATGCATTTCATGCTTCAGTCGGAGACGTCGTGCACAGGAATACAGCAGAAGCGGGGAGAGCACCTTGCTGTGCCCTGCTGCTGCTCCAGCGCCCTTGGTGCACGGGTGAAGACACAGCGGGTGCTCGGAGGGCTGCAGGGCTGCGTGCGCAGAGCTCCACCGTTAGCTCCTCCCGGGAGGCAGGGAAGCGATGCCCGGAGCAGCCGGGACGGGACCGCCGCCTCTCCCGACTCCTCGTCGCAGGGAACGCCGCCGCTCGGAGCCAGCTCAGGGCACACGGCAGCTCCCTTCCCAGCGGAACGCGCTCCAGAGGTAGGTCAGGAAAGGCACGCGCTCGCGCACGGCTCCAGCAGAGCAGCCTCTGGCAACGCTGCGCCCTTCGCATGGCCTTCGCCGTCACTACGCGCTGAACCCTGTCTGTGCAAAGGCCAACATGAAAGCAGTCGGGAAGGGACTTCTGCCTTCCTCAGGAAAGCACGGAGACCTCCGCAACGCACATGGTGAATCCCTTTCCTGGAACACCGACCCTCCCCGGCACGTGTGAGAACCAGCAGGATCTCGGGGAGCCTCCAAAGGGATCCCGAGGCCGCTCTGAGCCCCGGCTGGCAAGTGCGAGAGCCTGCAGGATTCAACTTCTCCGCGTAATCAGAGACGGGAGTTTTTCCCCCGTTAAGTATTTGATCAAGCCTCACAAAGGTGCTAATGTATTATTAAAGCTAATGGAGCTCTACAAGAAATGTTAATGGGCATTAAGTTTGCATAAATGAATTACACATTAGCACAGTCACAAGAAATCCAGGATCTGCCAATTTAGGTAGTATCTGATCTTTTCTGTTTTCCTCATTACGGGAACATTACGCTGCCTTCGGAGGCACGAGAATTGTAACCAGGATGTTCCTAATGAGACTACATCACGAGAAGAGGAGACAAATTAATATGGGCTCGGCGGCCCGAGCACGTCGTCGAGGTGGACGCGGCCAAGCAGGCCCTGGAGCGCCCCGGCCCTGCGGGACAGCCGCGTTCCCGCTGCCGATTCCACAGAATGAAAAATAAAGCAGCGCTGGAGGCTCAGAAAGCACGAAATGAGCGTTTCTCTATCACGGTTTTCACCATTTTGCCGGAAAGCTGTCAATGGCAGCCAGCGGCTTTTTGTACCCTGCGAGTACAGCTCCATTTTTGCAGAAAGATAAGTCCACCGCTAAAAGAAAAATACTTGGGATTTAATCTGTTCTGACAAGTACAAAGCCAGCCAGGAACAAACTGGTACGAATTGTAGGTACACAACGTTATTCCCTAAGAGGAAAACAGCACCTATTTGCTGCGGTGCCGAAGGGCTGGGAAAAGTCACAGCTTAATCCATCGAGTAGCACCCAAGGTTCCGATCTGCTTTTTAAATAACGGGATATGAACTCTATGTACCCTGTAGACAATCTGCCCGTGTGGTTAGGGGCTGCGGGCGCGCGCGGGAGCCGGCGAGAGCCGCGGTACTCACACATGACTTCGAGGTAGCGCTGCGTCTGCAAGTCCTTCACGGCGGGGTGGTCCACGAGGCAGATGACGGGGACGCCGTCGTCCTCGCGGCCCACCTTGAGCAGCAGCTGGCTGGTCACCGTGTACATGTCGGACCACTGCTCCACCTCGGATTTGCCTGGCCGCGGCGGGGCAGAGCAGAAGCGCGGTGAGCGGGACGGCAGGGCGGGCTGCAGCTCCCGACGCAGGCGCCGCCGCGTCCCGCTCCATCCCCAGCTCCCCAAATCCCCACACTCTTAAATCAATGGAGCCACAAATCCCCCACAAATCCTCCTTCCCCCTGCAAACAACAGGTAGCTGAAAGGTGACTGCGAGGCTTTGACTTTATTCAGGGGAAAGACTTTCCCATCAGAAGCTGCAGACTCTCTTCAGAGCCCACGCAAAAGGCAGAAAACAACCAAGTGTTTGAGCATCCCCGCGGCTATTAAAACAAATCCCAAGGCTCAGCCTGGCGAGCCGCGGTTCTGCCAGCTCCCGCTCGGCTCAGCGGCCTTCCAAGATACGGGAAGGGGGAATCCAACCGCCAGCGCGAGCAAACTCAATCGAGACGGCAGACAGGTGGAGCGTGAAGGGTCAAACGCCGCTGCCCTCCCGCACGGCAGAGGAAGCCGGGGAGGGACCGTTTGGAGCCGTGCACAACATTTAGAGGACGGCAGCTGCTGCCGGCCACCGGGTCACGCTCCCCGGGCAGCACGTTCTGCTCTCCATCTTTATCAGCACGAGCTCAGCTCGTCTCCAGGAGCTTGGAAGCTCGCAGATGCTGCAAAAGCAGGAGTTCACTCTGCCCTCGCTGGGGGTTAGGGTTGCAGAATGAGTCCAAATTCTGTATAAAGCCCTTTGTTGGCCCTGACCGAGTAAAGCAAAAAATGCCGCCAACCAAGCTCACACCTACATGCAGGTTAAGCTAACAGCACATCAAATGCAGTAAGTGCATGTACCACTGCTATGAGCTACCAGACCTAGGAGAGGGAGGAACGTCCTGCTTGCAGGAATATTCACCTGCACATGTGAGCAATGCCCTACAAGCAAAATATCTGCATCTAAAAGTGAGCTGAGAATCTTTACAGCTGCAAAGCAGGTCTTGATCTTACTCAGAGCTAGGACAGGGCAGAGTGCTACCTCCACCACTGCAGGAGTAAATTCAGTGCATGGCTTTAGGGCTCCTCCAGGCCGCCTGCAATCAGAAAAGCCCCTGCAGCCTCAAGCACGGCAGGCAGGGCCAGGAGGACGCACAGCCCTTCCTGCTCGAGCTGTCCCTAGGGCTGCCACGCGCTCCTGTGGCTGAGCTGGGCTTTAAAGCCGCTCACGCTGCTGCTTTCTCAACCGGCAACGGGGGACAAGCCCATGGCATCGCACAAGTCACCCCCAGCGTGCGCCAAGACGGAGAGGACACGTCTGTACCCGTTAGCTCCTTGTTNAAGCCGCTCGCGCTGCTGCTTTCTCAAACAGCAACGGGGGACAAACCCATGGCATCGCCCAAGTCACCCACGGCACCGCACAAGTCACCCCCAGCGTGCGCCAAGACGGAGAGGACACGTCTGTACCCGTTAGCTCCTTGTTGCCTTTGAACCATCTGATGGTGGTGGCTGGTCTGCTGGCCATGGCAGTGCAGTTCAGCTCGATCTCTTCTCCCTCGACGGCAATCTCCTTCTGGATGTCAATCACCAGGTTGCGCGGCGGGACTAGAGGGGGAACAGAGAACAGGCACACAGTGAAGCGGTGCAGAGCAGAGGGCAGCTGTGGGCGCCTGCAGCGGGCGAGACCGTGCGGAAAGGCCCAGAAGGCGCTACAGAGCGCACCGCGGCTGCTTGATCTCTCGGTCCATCAAAGCCCTTAATGAGGAGTTGCACAATAACCCCAGGTGCTCCCTCCCTCCACCCAGCCGCAGGTCGCACAAGCTGTCACTAGCGAACGGTTAGCTTGGTTGGGTGTCCGGGCCGGCGCCGCTCCAAGCACCGGTTTCGGCAGCACGCGCCGGTGCTGGGAGTGCCCGTGGGGCTCGCACCGGCGCCGCGGGACGGCACCGCGCCGCACGGCTGAGCACCGTCATCTGCAAGGAAAATAATCCCATAACACAGAGCAGGAGCCGCAGCCTCGGCGGGGAGGAGCGCTGGTTCGGCACCACCCGGGGACGTGAGCAACAAGCGCAAAATGTGACAGAACCAGAGCTTTCTCATATTGTTTTGAAACGTGAAAACAACAGCAGTTAGCGAGGCAAAAAGGAAGTGAAAGCGGAGAGCAGCTGCTTGTAGAGCAGGCAAGTTGCACTTGCAGGGAAAACCTAAAAGTTAGAGAGGAAACTTAACTTTTTTCTTCTGATCAATATGATTAAAGAACCATAGAGTTCAAATGTGACTAACGTGTTCTTTAGCTAATGAAGAACAAATAAGAATAAACAGTATGCAGATGATCAAATGGCCTAATTAGTCACTCGTGGCTTTCCTCTAAAAAGAAGAGAGCAGAGCACATACTCGAGATTTCCACACGTTCCAATTCAGCATGCACAAATCGACACGCGGTGTCACTGCCGACACCGAACGCACAGGAAAGAGAACGCGGATCGGGACGCAGCACCTTGCTGAATACCGGACAGGACGTGGGACGTCCCGGACACCCGCAGCCGCGTTAGCCTCCCGCCGGGGACCCGCAGCGCGCGCTCACGGGCGAACGGAGCGCCCGCGCCTCAAACACGCGGGCGGGAGCGACGGCAGCGCCGCCGCGGCCCGTCGGCACGCGGGTCACAGCGAGGACGCTCCAGGAAGGGCTCCCGCGCACGTGGGCACTCGACGCCTCGCGCTGCTGGTAGATGTAACAGCGAGGCTAGAGCCGATTACAAACATTATTTAACCAGCGCTCAGAAAGCTAAGAAGCCGATCTCATTAAATGAAAGAAGAAAGAGATTTCAGCTAATCAGCAAGCAGATCTTACATTAAGTCATCTGCTGTGATTCGCGTTCTGCTATTAACAGGGTACAAAGGGCGCTCTAATCTGCAGCGGCAGCTCTAGCGGCACCGGCTCCTGCCTGGTGACCAGCTCGGGGTCCCGAGCGAGCGCAGGGGCAGCGACGTGGCTGCTCGCGGAGCAGCTTTCTACACTGCCGGCCAAGGGGCTGCAAATCGCCTCCAAATCCCAAACACACAGCCAACTGTTGATGCCAGATCAACCACCTTGAGTCCCTTCCATGGTAAAGAGACACCTTGGAGTGAATCAAGAGGCCCTATCGCTTTCTGTTAGCCACAGACTTCTGCTGCACACACCAGCGAGGCAGCCCTCAACAGCCTGCGCACCCAGCGGTGCCCGGAGAGTCGCCAGCGACGTCTGTCTGCACCACTTAGCCTAAGGAATACGAATAGGCGGGCGGGAGAAGATGGATAAAGATGCTGTCACTCTTCATTACCATCTTTCAAAACTCCAAGCCTCAGAAGAAAATATTAAGAGTATGATCACAGGAGTCTGCTCAGTGAAAACAGCAGCTTCCGGAACACAACAGTTCCGCCCTGCAACGAAACATGGGCACTGATTTTCCCTGCACGTCTCAGGCACTTAGGGAAAGGGCTGCGCAGCTGCCGCGTTCCGCGCTCGCTTCCCTCTGCCCCTCGCTCGGCACTCCATGGCCACGGGCTGCACCGCTCCCATTCCGGCACTGGCAGGTTCCCATTTGCCCCCGAGCCCGAATGATCCATTACGCGTTTTTACGGCCGGGATGACAGCGTGCCGCCATCAATCGCTGCAGCCCGTCTGCGGGGACAGCGGGATCAGAGCCCCTTCACCGCGGCAGGGCAACGGGGCAGCCTTTAAGTGCTGCAATCAGGAGAGCCCTGGAGGCGGAAAACATCTCCCTCTTACTCCTCTGGTACTCCCTGAAGCCCAAACATGCCGTGAACACGGGGGCACGCGCTAACAGGCCCAGCGTAAATAAAATCCGAGGACACAGAGAGGCGGGGGGTTACTCAGAGAATGCGCGAGGCGCCCAGGGCGGCCGGGCCGCCAACCCGCCCGCTGCCCCCCGGCACGAGCGCGCGCAGGGTGACGAGCAGCGCCCCGCAGGCGCCCGCGCGCTCTTACCGAGCACGGTGATCGTGGTGTAGATCTCCTGCGGCGGGTCGGTGTAGAGCTGGCAGAAGTACCTCCCCTCGTCGGAAACGGAGACGTTGGTGAGCGACACGCGCAGCTCGCTGTTGGAGAAGTTCACCAGCTGGAACCTGCTGTCCTTGAGCGCTGCGGAGACACGGGCGTCACGGCTGCGGCACCGCCGCCACCGCGCAAGCAGGAGCGCAGCCCACAGCGACTCCCCCTTCTCGCATGTCCACCGGGCTCCACGGGAACACTCGTGTTCGCAGACCCCATGCTCAGCTCCCCTCGCGCTGGGCACACGGGCCCGGTGACACAAGCGACACCAAACGGGTCGTGTCACAGCCAGAAGCAGCAGCAGCAGCCGCGTGCGCCGGGCATCGCACTGACAGATTCCGTTTTGGTTATAAAGACGCATAGACTGTGTCAAAAATTTCAGTCTTCAAACTAAATGTATTACCTCTGAGGACACTGCACTCGCTCTGCTTTGCCCTATTCAATTTGTTTGTGTCAGCTAAATATTTGGCACTCAATTGCAATTCACCCTGAATTACTACAATCAATTCCTATTGCAAGTAAGACAGGCTGACTTTTAAAAGGGACCATCAAGGTTTCCATTAAGGAGAAGGATTATGATTGCCTGTCTCATCTACCCTCTAAAGAATTGACTAAACTTTAAGTGTCTAACATTAAATTAAAAGTAGAGATCTTAGCAATTGCTTCACTCGGAGAGCGAGCAAGGTGGAGGAAAAGTTGCGACCGAGTGGCAGCGCGAAGATCAAACTTACGTCTGAAATCTCGGAAATAGATGGTCTGTCTGTTGGGGTTGAGCAGCTGGATCACCGAGTCGTCGCTGTTCTTCACCCGACAGCTGATGGTGGCAACGTCTCCCTCCACCACCGTCACATCCTCCGTAACCAAATTCTGCCCGTCGCCTGGAGAAGCGAGCAGAGATAAAACATCAACACGGGAAATGACAATCCAGAGCACGAACAAAAGGAACCGACTCGCAGATGCTCCCGCACAACAAGCGTGGAGCTGCCTCGGCCATGGGAGCGAAGGACTGAGGGGCGCTGGAGGCGCCGCTCCGCGCGCATCCTTATCCCAGCTCCACAATATGGGATATGCAGCACCCATCTTTGTCTGCAGACAGGGCGGAAAGCACCAAATTTGTGAGATTTTTAATTAAGCAAACTCAAGGGAAAACAACCCCTAAATGTACTAGACATCACGCTAGTTACGGCGCTGTATAGAAAAAATACAATTGCAATCTGTTAACAAGTTAATTAATTTTAAAGCTTGATGAAGCAACTTTTATTGTTCTAATTTATGCGAGTAGTATAGCACCAATATTCTAAATTGCACTCTAATTGCTATGAAATTAATGCCTGCAAGCAGCGCTCCTCTGCGGTAGCCACCTCGCGAGCCCACGTGCTCCCGCAGAGCCGCAGCGCGAGCGGCGCCAGGAGCACGCGGCAACGCGGAGCGATCCCACGTCGGCGCGGGATACGGGAAGCGCTCCCTGACAACCCAGCCACATTAGCTGGCAGGGAAAAAAATGGCACCGTCTGCAACGCTACGCACTGCAAAAACAACGCAAGTGTCAGCTAAAAATGTATTAGCTATTTTTCAAGTAAATGATAGACACGGACAGATTTTTTCCTTCCTTTGAAAAGAAAATGGCTTAATTTTGAAAGCATCAGGTGGAGCTGGGGGAGGAGAAAGCAGGAGCAGATGAGCCGGTCTCCCATTTCTTTCCCAAGGAAAAGCGCCAGTTTTCACAGGAGGCTCAAGGCCGCGCAGGCTCACGCGGATGCAGAGGAGGTTCCCAAGCCAGCCGGGTGCGGAAGGGCGCGCGGGGTCCCGTGCAGCGCCAATGCGAACCGCGCGCGTGCGGCACCGCAACCGCTTCCCAAGCAGCTCGAGCTGGCACAGAGCACACGAGGGGTCGGAGCACTTCTCACTTCTCTGTTTTTTCCCCATGAAAGTCCCGAGGTTAAGGGACTCAAGCCCTCCACCCGGCGGCCCTGCCACCAGCACCACAGGACAGCGCTCCCAAGCGCTTCCAACCACTGTACTGCGCTCATTCCTCGTGGGTTATAATTTACCTAATCAAAGTCGGGGAAAACGCAACTCCCTTCATTGCTTAGAGAGTAAAACAAATGAACAAACGGCTCCGCTGTCCCCATTAAGGCTTTACACCCCATAAAGCGGCTTTCAGAGTGGCTAATCTAATTGCGGGCAGGACAGCCCACTCCGGCAGGGCCATATGTCGCCGCTGCCCTCGGCGGCGCTCCGAGCGCCGCGTCGCTGCCCGAGCGAAGCGCGCGGCGGCCCC
>VWPW01010684.1:27068-38767 GCA_013389825.1 Crypturellus undulatus
CCGAGCGAAGCGCGCGGCGGCCCCGGCACGAGCGCGCGGCCGCTCCGGCTCTGCGGCAAACGCAGCCACGGCCCAGCCCTCCGCTCCTCCACCGCACCCCACAGATAACCCCAAAAGCGCAAGCATCACCTGCGCGGACCCGCTGTCCTTCTTCACAAACACATGATTCACCACGCTCATTAGCAAAGCTATTAAGACCTGATGTCCATCTAAGCAATTATTGCCAGAATAAACAATTTTCTTTGTTTATTCTTTTCTTTTCTTTTTTTTTTTTTTTACATTAACTTTACAAGACTCAACCCTACCTTTCAATTCATTAATGTGCTCCTCACACTGCCTGAGCTTGGCGTCACCGTGGAAGCCCAGCGACTTCACCGGAATCAGAGTGGATGTAACCGAGACCCCGGTGATGGGAAGCAGGAGCCGCGAGGCTTTCCCGGCGGCCCCTGCCCGGGTCCCCCAGTGCCACTCGGTCTCCAAAGCGCCCACCTTGGCACTGAGAACACACTCGATGCACAAGGACAGCACCACATGGGTCTCAACCCTCACGCACCGCAGCATTTATTGGAACCAAAGGACAGCGGATCCATCCCTCGTCGGCAAACACCGCCGGTCTGGGTGACCTACATTTGCTCAAGCACGAGCCCCGGACAGCACAAGTTAACACCTTCCATCATCTGTATTCATCGTCGCTCCCAATTAATAGGCCGAGAGCTGTTTCCATGAACAATATCAATTATGAGTTTCCAATTAAATAAAAGTACAACGTGAAACGAGCTCTCTAGACCCACTTTGAGAGCACCATTACGGTTCTTGCTAAATATTTACTGGCAGCATATACGTACTCCCAGGAGCAGTAAATTATTTAGAGTAAATTGAAGTTATTGTGAGTATACTGCGTTTGCAAGTCGGCAGAGCCCTGCAGAAGGTAAGAAACAACAGAGCGCCCGCTCTTCAAGCCCTAGCAGAGCCTGGGCTATAAATCACCGTGTCAGCGCGCACAGAACCTGCGCTCCAGGTAGGCAGTTCCCAAACCCGCTGCCGCGCTTGGAGCTTTTCATCTCTGTCTGCAAACCCGGGTGACCTGCACGTTACCGGAGAGCCAGGGACGTCCTTGGTGCGGAGCGCGGAGGCACCTCCATCGGGGAGGGGAAGCCCGCGGAGGCAGCTCGGCTCCCCGCACGGCCGGCTCCGGGGAGCTGCCCTGCACGTGCGATAGGCACAAACACACAACATTTACGGGGAAGCAGAGTAGCTGACACAGGTATCTGCAGGGCAACGGGGAGCAAAGCAGCGCTAAGGTTCCTTCATTACCTGGAGCAGCTCTTGGGCCTCGTTTATTGAATCTCCGTGCGATACCTTCCCCTTCCTGGAAGGCAGGGTGCATGGAAGGATGCGGGACTTAAGGAAAACCTTTGCCTATTACCCATACAATTAATTTTGCCCCTGTATTTCCCCCTCGGCATCGGAGCTGGTGGCAAACGAACGGCTGTAATCCCGCAGGATAAGGCGGCGCGGTGAAAAGCGGTCACCTTTCTCAGGAAGAAGTCAGGTCGTTTTGGACTGCAACAGAAAAAGGCAATTTCTTGGCAGAAAACAGGGTTTTTGTGACCCAGGCTCACAAAGTCTGCGGCGTTGCTTTGCTCGCTTCATCGGCCGTCAGCCGCCTCCCTGACCCCCTTCTAGCCCAAAGCATCTCCTCTGGGCTAAAGCTGGGAAACAGTAACCAGCAGAAACCCTGCAGGCCACGGAATGTAAAGCAAACGTGTCAGAATTGGGGAATGTGCCCCAAGCTGTTCAGAGTTAAAATGGTTGCCTTGGATGTGGCAGTTGTCAACACAAACCTCTCTTTCTCCAGTGAAAATCCATGCTTTTTCCTGTGGCGAAAGATGTTTCGGCACCTAAAGCGTTTCCTGACTTCGTGTTAGTCAATGTCCCTTCCCCGCCTCGGCCGCGGCCATCGCGAGGAGCAGATTTATGGGCTGTCACCTGCGCTGGGATGAGATGTCACGCTCGCCCTGCTGTGGCACCGATATCGACAGGCACAGCTCTCGGCCGTCCCCTCCGAGGTCACCGTCTCAAGCGCTCCCATCAACAGGGATCTCATCCGCTCCGACCTGCGGCGCGCGGCCCCGTGTCCCATGCGCCGCGAACGGAGCGGGCGGCTCTGCCCCGGTGCCAGCCGCAGCGGTGACACCGGCGACGCGCGGGGCCCCGGCGGCTCCCCGCGCGCTGCTGCCTGCGCGCCGCGTTTAAATAACGCTCAATTAGGATCAACACTCATTTATTATTAATGCTGTTCTAATACAGAATTCCTTATCTGCATTTTATCTGGCAGCTACATCGCCATCAAGGACACACGCGGCACGGATCTGAGCAAGGAGACCTTGATTAATCTGTACTTTGAAATGCTCCCGGTATTTCCTCTGTGCGCCGCGACTCGTCCTATTAGCAGCTCCGGCGTGATGGAGAGCGGGCGCTGCAGGCAGCGGCGCTTGGGCTCAGCTTTCCAGGCAGGAATCGCGTTCCTGTATTTACTTTACTAAAGCCTTATGTAGCAGCCCGTTCCGCCTCGCGCTGCGGCAGCCCCTGCGGGGACGGGGCGCGCGGACGGAGGCGTCACCACTGCCGTCGGCGCAAGGACGTGCCGAGGCTGGGGCCTGCCCGGCGCAGCGCCCGCTCCAGAGACGCCCCAGCCGGCTCCCCGGACACAGGCACGCTGTTAATGGAAGCTATTGATTTGGCTGCGGGCGGCTTCAGCGAAACGGCAAACGCAGCAGGAGTCGATAGAGCAGCGCGGGGCGGCGGCGGCATCGGCGCGAGAAGCCGGACACCGTTTGAAAGGCTGCGTCCTCGTCGGGCGCTGTGCCCGCTCCCAGCCGCATCCCGCCTTGGTTTCACAGAGGCAGCTCGCTTGATACCTGCTCCTCATAACTTAGTTTTAATTAGAGGAGCTGTGGGCACTTCCTGGCTAACAGGAGAAGATTAAAGTTGGAAAGAAAGGGGGAAAAAAACAACCTGCACACAAAATTAAACTGATGTTATAAACCGTATGAGTCTTATCTCCTTACTGCATCCTGGCTTACAGCGGGGGAATCACAATACACGTGCAAATAACGGGAAAGAAAAGAGCACCGAGGCGCCGGCAGCCCATGCTGCTCGGGCCACGTTCGTGCCCAAGAGCCTCTGAGGAGGGCACGGAACGGGCTCCGTGCCCAAGGACGAGCCCACCCGGCTCCCTCTTACCGAGCACGCTCTAGTTCTTATCACATATTTCATATAGAATTGCATGTGCCTTTTAAAAATATATTGTATTCAGTTTTTAATTAAGTCTTCGTCTTTCTATAAAAAAAAGCACGGGCCTTGAGGTTTCGGTTGTCATTTTAAGCAGAAGTAAAATGGTAGATGCATTTACACGCAACACCATTAGATATAATTAAGCAATGGGTAAAGCACGCGTCGTGCTATAAATGTCATTTAGTTTTACAGTTTAACTCATCAGCGTTTATCAAAACAGTGCCTGGAGAGGGAGGCGGCAGCTCCAGCGCGCCCGGCGAGCACGAGGGTGGCTTCCCGCTGCGCTGCGCCCCGGTGGGGACAGCGGCGGGGATGGAGATGCAGCCGTCCGCGCTGCTTGCAGCCCGGCTGCCCATTTTTTTCTCCCAGGGAATGGAGAAACCTGCAGGCTGACCCCGTGGGAGCGAGTTTGGGAACGTGGCTCCTCCGCGGAATTCGCGGGGAGGAGACCCCTCGCTAAGGGGATCAGGACCTCGGCGCCTGCAATCTGCATCGAGGTCCTAGCGCTGCACCCGCAGATGGATGGAGGATGAGAGGCAGGGCCGAATGGATGCGCTTCATCACTAGCCTTCATTAAAGAATTATGCTGTTGCACAGTTGCAGGAGGAGCAGGGAGGGAATGCTCAATGGTTTTGCAAGCATTTATTAATTTCCCATTTCTAGAGCTCTTTACAGGAGCATTTTTCACCCCCAAGACACTTGTGCCGGTCTCCCTGACCTCGCAGCTGGGCTGTGCAGCCCGCTCGTGCCGTTCTGCGTCGGGAAGGTCCCCGCAACGCACCCTGAGGAGCACACCGGCCCCAACCCCGCAGGAGCCGTGGGTTGTCCCGGCCTGGCCAAGGGCGCCGCGAAGCCGGTGCTCCCCGTGCCGCCGCTACGGAGTGCACGAGGCACTGTGCTCTGCAGCTATAAACACCCAGCACGATCCGTTGCGGGCATTTTCCTAATAGGTCACTGGAATTACAGCTGGGCTCCCAACGGCTTTTAAAAGCCGCTTACAATGTTAAAAATAGCTTCGTGGAAGAGTCGCTTGGGAAGCTGCCCGAGCGGCACCCGCACCGACCCGGGCGCTGCCTTGGGAAGCTCCCAGTGTCGTTTCCGTGGCTCAAGGAGAACCGCACCGGATTGGCAAGGGCAGGAACCGCCCTGCAAACCCCGCTGCAGGAACGGGCCAGGCAAGGGCTTCCCCTCGGCCAGGCGCTCCCGGGACTGCCACTTGCGAAGCCGCATCCCTGACCTCCCCATGTGAGAGCCCGGATGCCCAAGCGGTGCAACCCAGCAGCTCTCCTCTGCTCGCACCTCCGCTCCGCACGCTGCAAGAACGACCCCGCGAACGGGGCCCCGATGAAACACGCAGCTTTGCGGCAAAAACGCTTGGATGGGGACGCCGTAAGCTCAGCGCTGAGTCCCTCCTAGGTCCCTCCTAGCAGGGAAGTTCCTTCGCTGCTGCATATATCTCATTTGGCAGCAGCTCGTCCTGCTGCCACCTCCCTGCGCAGGGGATGTGAGCAGCGCGCCCAGAGAGGCATCGCCCAGCGCCTGCTTGGATCCAGACCCATGAATCTGCCCCAGCAGCTTCCACGAATGGCTTCTTAGCCTAGGGTGCACTACGGGAAAAAAAACAGACCACCGCGACTCATAGGATTTTAGGGGTGTGCCATTTCTTACGATTCCCAAAAACCCCCAAAACACTACTGGGATTCTGCTCAGGAAGGAACCTTGCTGCTGGCAGCTGCTGCGCGCTGAGGACGCGCGAGGAGCCGAGGACACACGGGTACAGGGGGACCATGCCTGACGCGCCAAGTTGAATTCTACTCCAACGCGCCTGGAGAAACGGCAGCGTCATCAGTTGGGATGCACGAAAGGAAGGAAAGGAGCTGAGCCGCGCACTCTGCGGTTCATTCTGAAACGCAGGGTAATGAATTGAGCGTGTCACTCCAACTGCAACCTGCCAGCAGCCACTCACTCTAATCAGGCTGCAGGCGGGGACGGCAGCTCCGTGCAGGAGCTCCCGGTGCCGGCGCCGCTGACCCAGGCGGGCCTCTCCGCGCGGCAATTCCGCACAAGCAGGGTTCAGCGCCCGGGACATCCGTAAGTGCCAGTTTGCAAGATGGGAAATATTGATCCCTCCTCAGAGCAGGGCCACAAGACGACAGTGTCATCGCACTTGCAGGCGAGTTTATTTAAAACTGCAGCCTTGCCGGGGAGCTCGGGGATGTGCACAGCTCGCTGCCCTTGCGGCGTGCGCGGAAGGGTTGCAGTTCTGCTCTTCCATGTCAACAGTCTACCTTTCTGTTTGGTACCTGCCCCCAAAGACGACGTTCGGGAGCAGCAAGCTTTAGAACGCTGAAACAGCGCTCGCTACCTGCTCCCTGGATAGGCACAAAGCCTCCGTGTGTTTAGAAAGTCTACATTTTAATAGGCCCCTTTTTGCCTCTAAAAACCATCCTGTGGTTGCGTAATGCACGCAGGATTGCACGAGGTTCCCAGCGCTGCCTGGATCAGGCGCAAAGAGGAGTTCAGTTCCGTCTGGCTGCAGCTCTGGCCCCTCTCCAGGCTCCCGTGTACCGCAGCGGGTGCGCGTGCCCCAGGCCGCCCCACGGGCAGGCCCACGGGCAGGCCCTGCTGCGCGGCGCACACTGCGTCCAAGGGGTCGCGCGGGGCCGCGCGCCCGGCCGAGGCGCTTGCGTGCGCCCAGACTGGGGTTTTGTCCTTCCGACAGCCCTTCCCAGAGCAGCAGCTCATTAGCGATGCAGGCAAGTGCTATAATTGCTTGGGAATGTGTGTCTCGGCACAATGCCCCGGAGAGGCCGTTCCATTAGGTTTCCTCACACCCCCGAGCAATGCAATGCAAGCCCAAAGGCTGCAGAGCAGGAACCCGGGCTGGCCCGCTGCAGCGTCCCCAACCCCGCGCTGCTGCGGTGTGCACGAGGGCGGCCGCGGCTCCTCCGCTCGCTGCAAGGCGCCGAGGGCAGGAGGCGGCTGCCGGAGCCCCCGCGCAGGGTGCAGAGCTGGACCCTGCCCGGCCGCGGGAGAGGTGGGCGCAGCGGCAGGGCGCGTTGGCAGGAGGCTTCCCTGGAGCCAGGCGACTCCAACGCGAGCGAGCGTACGGCCACGCACGCCCGCGGCACGCACAGCAGCACGCACGGCAACGAGTGGAAGCCGACAGCCACGCTTGCAGGGTGAAACAAGACAGCNGAGCCAGGCAACTCCAACGCGAGTGAGCGTACGGCCATGCACAGCAGCACGCACGGCAACGAGTGGAAGCCGACAGCCGTGCTTGCAGGGTGAAACAAGACAGCCCACAGCAAATGTGCTCCCATCGCACACGCAACGCACTGAGCGCAACCACTGCCCTGCCCCGGATCCGGTGCCACTGCGGGGTGCAAGCGCGACACAGCCACCGCCGGCACCGGCTACCGACCCGCGCACAACGGGAGCCCGAGTGCGGGGACCCCGCGTGGCGCGCTGGACCACGGGAAACCTGCCTTGCATTGATCCGAGGGAAAGATTTGTGCCTCCGATAAGACACAAGCACGGCACTCCTTCCCGTGGAGCCTTCACAGAAGAGCGTGTTTAGTGGCTGTAACATCCATGGGGTTTGAAAGATAGTCCTCTTAGAAGAAAGAAATTGTGGATTGGGTTACTAAAAGCATCAGCCTGCTTATCAATCTCCAAGCGGCATCTTTAAAGGTCACAAGTGAAGGAAAATCAGATACTCATTCTAATTCCCAGCCAAGAGGCGCTCACTCTTCAGGAGCCACCCACGGTGCTCGGCGAGCCGACCTTTCCCGCACAAAGGGAACGGCCCCTTCCCGGCCCTCCCGCGGGCTCCTGCCTCTCCTCGGGAATTCAATGTGCTCTCCACACCGGCACAGCATCCCCCTCCTGCCCCGCTCCGGCCGCGGGGTTCGGCCCGCACAGGGGCCGGCGGCGCCTCGCGAGCCCCTAGGAAACACGAGGGGACAGGAGAAACGCGCACGAGCAGAGTCTGCCCCAAACTCGTCCCTTACCGCCAATGTGACTGCCGAGACGGCATGAAGAGCACGGAGGTTTTATTGATGCAAGTTATTTGCTTCTTGGGCCTGGAGCCCTCAAGAGCTCCAAGACGATCTTAAATTTGCTAACACGTTATCAGCATGGCATGCCCTTCTCACCAAGATGGTTTTTTAATTGGTACTGCTATTTATGAAGACAATAAAACAGGATCTCTCTTTTCAAGCTATCGTTTGCTTAACATCTAAACACACACACACACACACATATATATATATGTATCTGAAAAGAAGTTTAAAAGCCCTTGGAAGGCAGGGGTTCCCTTATGTTCCCAAGCAGGTGGGTAACGGAGGAGTCTCTCCCTCGTGCAGCATAACTCCCCAGTCACATCGGGGACAGGCGCACAACGCCTTCATTAAAGCCACACGACTGCTGCAGCTGCTCCGTTTGAGCAGCTCGAGCTGTCCTGCAGCTCCTCGCAGCCATCGCTGAGCACCACCATCACGAGGGTCCTCCTGAGGGGCCCTTCACGCCGCCGGAGCACGCGGTCCTGACGGCTATCGGTGCGTTCCGGGTGGCCTGTGCGAACAGAGACCCAAGTGAAGAACACGTTCCCTCCAGCAAATGGAGCTGACTAAGAGAGGCAGCACTTGCCAATCGGCAACGCACTGTAGTAGGGGCACGTGGGGCTGCTGACCTCCCACCGCTGTCACTGCGGCGTAAAGGGGGTGCGAACGGCACGGAAGCGGCTTTTGGGGTGCCGCATCGGACCTTGTCCACCATGGGAACTTCCCTACAGAACGGNCGGGTGGCCCGTGTGAACAGAGACCCAAGTGAAGAACGCGTTCCCTCCAGCAAATGGAGCTAAGAGATGTAGCACTTGCCAATCGGCAACGCACTGTAGTAGGGGCACGTGGGGCTGCTGACCTCCCACCGCTGTCACTGCGGTGTAAAGGGGGTGCGAACTGCACGGAAGCGGCTTTTGGGGTGCCGCATCGGACCTTTTCCACCATGGGAACTTCCCTACAGAACGGGGCTCCCCGGGGTCGCTGCTTGGGGCTGTCCTCCCCCCGCGCTGCAGAACGGCTCAGCCTGCTGCCTCCCGCTCTGCCCCGTGTCCCTGCCACGAGGGCACGACGTGACCGCGCCGCGGCGCGGAGCTACCCCAGCGCGGGCACGCGAGCACGGAGCAGCCCCGGCGCAGCGGCACCTCCCGCCGCGGCCGCGCTCCACGGGCCCGACTGGCCCGCGAGAACCTGCTCTCGCTGCCCGAGTAAACAAGTTACCGCATCTGGGGAGCCAGTTCGGTTCCGTACGCTCATGAATTATGGATCTCCGCCGCTGTAGCAATAAGCAGCAGGCAAAGCAGATCACAGCACTTCACACCTTACAACAAGGCGAAAGCAACGCCGAGCAGCTCAAAACAAGCACCACAAATGTCTCCGCTTGCTTTAGTTATGCAATGCAACAACTCCCGTCGCGAGCAGCCTTCCCCTACGATCCCACATTAAGTCCGCGCTCTCGGCCCGCTTTGTGCGGAGGGGACGTGTGCCAAGAGCCCGTGTTCGCCACCCACCCACGCCGGAGCGGGGAATGGCAGGTACCTGTCAGGCGCCGCGAGAGCAGCTATTTCGGGAGCGCATTTACATGAGCAGGGCTCAAAAATCTCCATTTTGTAGAAAAAAATTTGATGTTACCAGAGGCCTGTCAGGCCGGGCTGCAGCAGAATGCTAATAGCGAGCGGCCGGCACCGGGGCGCCTGCCAGCAGGGTTTGAAGGGCTACCTAGAATGCTCAGCTCGTCTCGTTCCTCCGCGCCTTTAATCAACCCGGAGAGCTCCAGTCTTTGCATGTGCAAAGTATTTTCCAGCTCACACTACAGACAAGGGCAGCAGTGCTACATTCCCAGCCAATTTGGAGACACCACCAGGCCGGGAGGTTTTCCTAAAAATGCTGTTTTCTGCTCCAGCCTGACGATGTGCATCTGCTCGGTGCTTCAGCGCTCCAGAACAGGACTCTGCCCTACGGAAGCCTTTTGGACAACCCTTCGGATCCCGCTCTGTGGACAGGGGTCTTGAGTGGCTAAAGGCTGCGCAGGGAAAGCGCTTCCCCGCGCGTGGGCAGAGAACGCTGACGGGTGCAGACGCATCGCAGCGCCGCTCCATTTACACCGAGATGCAGCTTCCTCCCACTAGGAAACGCAAACAACAACCCCCAAGATGTTCTGAAAACGGCAAAGGGCCGAGGTGAGCGGGGAAAGGCTGCAGGAGCACTCGGCGCCGGAGCAAGCAGCCTCCCCTTGCAGGACGGCGCAGCCCAGGGCGGCTCCGTCGGGTTGTAATTCAGCGCTACATCCCTGCTGCTGCCGCTTGACACCCCGCTCCGGAGGTTGGACTGCATTATACAGCCTTATTGAGCCGAGCGGAGCGCGAGATGGCCTTGGAAGTCATCATAAACATTGTAATCAGTCTTCCTGATAGAGGTGATATCGAGCAGCGCGCCGTGCCAGCCACCATTTTCCTCCAAAACGGTGCTCGTCCGCGGGAGAAGGGAAGCAGCAGCTCTGCCTCACATTAGCGATGCTTAGCAGTGGCCACAGCAACGTCTGCCTGCACAAAGCGAGCAGAAGGAAACAAAACTGGCAAGAAGACACCAGTCTTTTTGACAGTGGATACACTCGTCTTTGCTCAGAAGCAGCCAGAAAGGCCCAGGATCGGAGCGGCTCTTCTAAGCGCGCGGCAGCAGCAGATAACCGTTCTGTTTGCATGCAGCCTAACGCAGGCTGCGAACGGGCTGCTACCGCCCTGGCTGGGCTGAGGAGGAAGGGCTCCCTTCTGCTCCACGAGAAGGTCCGAGAAGGACTTGGATTGGATACGTTTGCTCAGGATGCACGAGCGAGCCTTCCCCTGGACACACGGATGCTCCCGGACGAGGGATACCTTGGGCACAGGCAGGAAAGGAGCACCCTAAGGCCCGCGCTGTCGGAAGAGCATCCAGCGCTCAGGAGCGAGGGCCGCAGGGCAGATGAACGGGATCAGGGAACAAGGAAGCTCCCGGCTGGCCTGTAATTAAACAAACCAGCGAGACAGCAGAAATAGAGCATCCTCCCCCTGCTCACCGCGAACACCGGCAGGGCGCGAGCCAAGGAGACGAGGGGCAGAAGCGCAAAGACGCGGCCCCTGGCATCGATTCCCTCCTTGCAAGGGGGGAACAGCGCAGCAGGAGCTACAAAGCGAAGCGTTTCCTACACACAGGATGCTGTGCAGTCCCCGCCTTTCACCATGGAAGGCAGGGAAAGGGCATTTTTCGTGGCAGAACTCCGATTAGAGGCAGCAAGACCCTGGTCGGTAGGCGGCAGCGGGCAGCGCGGTGCCTGCGGAGCTGCAGCAGCCCCGCTCTGCCCTCCCGCAATCCCCCGGCATCTCAGGGAGTCCCGAATCTTAGGGAAGATGGAGCAGGAATGGGAAAGCCTTTCCAAAGCGGGCACAGGCTGCCCGTTAGCATTCTGGGCGGTTTTCAGAGCATCGAATCCACATTAAGAGCACTAGCACCAGAGATGGATCAGCGAAAAACTAACAGGGAGAGCCTCTCCCGCCCCTATGGAACGGGAGAGGGATGCAGCAATCAAAACGGGAGAAGGCAATTTACTTTATATATCCCTATAAAACTTAACTACGAAAATTACAGTTGTGCCTGCGAGTGCTGCGCTCCCTATAATTACACAAAACGCTACCGCAGCCGAAGGGAACGCAGAGCAGGCGGCCCCGGCCCGAGTGCACGCGCTCCAGGCGGGAATGCCGCTGCTCCCCCCGATCCCGGCCGGATCCGCAGGGACGGCGCGCGCAGGGATCCGCTCCCGACAACAGCGCCGGGTCGGGCGTGCACAACCCTCATGTGTGATCCAAGCCTCAGATTTAAAGAGGGAAAAAGGCTCCTCGGCAGCCTGGAGATAAACTTAAGTAAATAATGTCTGCCATCAACTGCAAATGAAGAATGACAGTTAAATTTTCTAATCATCTTCACAGCTCCAGGACTTACTTCATATTTTCTCAGGCTCATGACCCAGGGGTTGTCATGGCAACTAGGAAATCCTACCTTATCAGGCTCTTACATTTACATTCCTTACGGCTGCTTCCCTTTATGAATTAAATCCATCACGGTCTTCTATTCTCAAAATAAGAAGTTCTTAGGATTATCTCACAGAAACAAGGATCAAATGCTTTGATGGAAACACTATGCAAAAGCTAATTCTGTGCTGGTTTTCTTTAAGCAGAGATTGACTGAGCTACAAATAACTGGCTCCCGTCCAAGGCTGCACTTGGCAGCTCTGCCTCCGCGCAGCGAGGAGGAAACGGGGCTTCTGCAGCGCGGCCTGCGGGCAGGAGCCTGCACCGGCCGCGGGGCTGC
>VWPW01010686.1:0-27842 GCA_013389825.1 Crypturellus undulatus
TTTTACGTTCCTCCCGAAGCGTTTGTAGATGTCCCGAGTGCTTGCTCTGCCTGTGCTGGAGGCAGTGCTCACCGGGCTCTGCTGTTAAAGGCCGGGGACATCGTGCCTCCTGGTTCTTGTTCTGTTATAAAATAATTAAATGTGAGGGTCTTCTTTCAGAAGCTGGTGTTGTTAGACCTCCTCCTCCCCTTAAAAGCCTCTGGTGCTTAAGTTCTCGTGCATGTGGGCAGTAGCACAGCTTGCTGGGATGCTCATCCCAAAAACACAAAGCAGATGCTCCAATCCCCTTTTTATTACAATCACTCAGCCCATTCTGCTCTCCCCAGGTCTTTAATTCAGGGGTTAGGGTGGAACAAGCCCCACTTTCCTGGGCTTTTGGCAGCTGCAGTGGCAGAAAGATGCAGGATGAGAAGGACCTGTGGACCAGAGATCCCCTCAGAGACCTGCTCATTTGCCCAGGGCGTCAAAAATTGTTCTTGCTGCCATCTAGGAAGATCTCTGCACCTCCAAGGTGCAACAAGAGCAGCCTACAAGGCTCCCAGCACAGAGCACGTTGCATTGATGCTCCTCAGCCCCGGCTCTTGAGACACCCACGCGGGAGTAACAAGCCCCTGGGGACTGGAACAACAACATCTCCGTAGCTAATGCTCACCGAAAGCAAAAGGTGGAGCACAAAGGAGGCTGTTTATTTTTAATTATTCATATGCCCGAACTAGAAACCCTTCACAGAGTTTTGCGTTGTTTGGCAAGGAGGGGAAGAAGATGAACTGTTCAGCAGCGGTATTAAAAACAGTAATTACTCATTCCAGGCATGGCCTTTTTAAAATTTTTTCCTTCTTCTTTCTTTTGGCTTCCCAAGTTATAACAAAAATCTTTCCATGCTCCTCTAATCACCCAGACAAGTAACTTGCTTCTCTTTCGCACCGTGCTTTAAGTGTGGCCAAGAAGGGAAAGAGCCGCTGCAAGCGGCGCTTTTAATTTCCAACGGCGGCAAAGTGTTTTATTTTTAGGATGCTCTTACCAAGGAAAGCATCCCGGGGCAGGCCTTATCTCTCCCAGCTAATTATAGCCACCTCGGTCACCCCATCCCGGCTTCGCCTGCTCACGCAGGTGGCTTCCAGCTTCCATCTCCTCCAAAACTGCAGATTCCTGCTAAGGCACTAAATTTGCTCAGTATTAACCCCTTCTGCTTTGTATTATTATTCTTCAGACTCACTGTGAATATTACTCTTACATTTAAGGTCCATGAGTTTTCTCTGCAGCCTTCTATATCTCTCCATTTTTAATATGACATGAGAAAACCCTGATAAAACATAACTCAAGAGAGCCGTTTCGCAGCTGAATACCCAATTATTAGGTTTCTTCTGATGTTGGCTTCCATTTAAGGTTTGCCTTCCCACACACGCAGCAATTTTTTGGCATTGATAGCAAATGGATCAAATTCTGAGTTCCCTTGGCACTGCTCTTAACTCAGTGCAGCCCCAGCAGCCACAAGGGAATTACCCCCAGTGTAAATCACTTGTGGTTGCTGCTTTTCCAGCACCCACGAGTGGTGAGTGTTTTTACTGTGTTTTAAAATCGAATGTTAAAGTTTGTATCCTTTCTAAAACTAGAATTCATTAGAGCTCTAGCAGTACAGTATGATGTCCCTAAAGCTTGTTATCAAGCCAAGAAACATGCTTGAGGAAATATAAATAGAAATTCATTTTAGTAATGCAAATCTTGCAGTCCTATTTTGGGCAGGGAAAATCCCTTTTTTTTTTTTTTTTAAAGAAGCCTGATGGTCCAGCTTTAAGGCTGGCTTATTGGGGATTTACTCCACTCCCGTGTTACGAGGGTGATTCTCCCCTGCCCTTTGAATATATCTGTTTCTGACCGATGTAACCTTTACATGCTATAAATCCTTGCAAATTAGCTTTGGGTATGACCTTCCCTAGGAACTCACTCTGGCATATTTACTCAAGTATTTTTTTGCAGATAAGTCCCCTCTCTCCAGTCTTTCAAAATTCCACTGGGGAAATAATATATAGGAGAGATATAAGCCAGCTTTAATACGGTTTGTTGTTCTTTATCTGAATTGTCATATTTGAGAGGTCCTGCAGGATTTGCCTCTTGCCAATGTGTCTAATTTGGCTTGGAAATCATTGGTACATTGTGGTGTTGCATTGCACAGCTTTAGTTTTTGCACTGTTTTAAAAAAAATGCATTTCCTTTGGCTTGTTTTAAATCTCTTTCCGGCATGTTTGATTCCAATTTTTCTCCCTAGAGTAGGGACAAAGAAATATGAAAAGAGTAGTTGAGGGAAATCCAGTCTTAGTATGAGTGTCTTAGTGTCCAGACTCTGTCCAGAATATCCCAATTTGCTTCCTTTTTTCCCTTCAACAATTACTTTTCTGCATAGAAACCCTCACCTCAGTGTGCCAATGCGGTGCTCTAGTAACTTTGCAATGTTCTTTTCTCCTGGCAGTTGGAGAACACCAGCTGACGGGCCACAAAGTAGCCGTAAAAATCCTCAACCGGCAGAAAATACGCAGCCTGGACGTGGTGGGGAAAATCAAGCGCGAAATTCAGAACCTGAAACTCTTCCGGCACCCCCATATTATCAAGCTGTGAGTACCCTTTGCTCGGGCTCTTCCCCGTTGCCAAGTCTTTGCATTCGCACTTGTCTCCGTTGCAGGAGAGAGGATTTGCAGCAGTAGCTAATGCAAACCCTGCAGTCCTGCTTTTGCACATTTTTTGCACGTGCAAAAGCCAAATCTTGCTTTTCTAGAGTCTTTCCACTCTCTTGCACGGGAACATGATCAACTCGGCCAGAAACGCTGGGAGACCTTTTTATTTTTCATTGGGAGGTTGGGGTATATTATGAGCCACGCTGCAAATTTTGCCTGAGGAATTACAGCTCAGTTTGGCCCCTAGAGCGAAGCCTTGGCCTTAAGTCAGTAGGATTTCTGTTTTAATGGCCTGATTATCCAGAGCTTAAAGGAACAATTTTGTTTATTATTCAGACACGCGTTTTCAAAATTGCCACTCTGATGAACCTGAATTTCAGCCGTAAATCAGCACCTGCACGGCGGCCGCTGGGATTCCTTCTCAATCCCCAGTTTGTGCAGCTAGTCCACATTAATGAGGCACTCGATAATATCTTTGGCATTTCTATAAAAGAAAGCTGTTGAACGGTAACTGGACGGATAAGTTGACATTTAGGTCAGCCTTAAAGCTGGCATGAGATATAGCAAATACCTGGGCCTTAGAGGCAAGGGAAAACAAATTCTCCCTACAGTTAAATAACTAACTATAGAGCCACTGTTGACTTTAGAGTAACTTCACAGCTCCGTGGATTTATTGGAGAACAGATTGGCATTATTTCATGAACACGCCAGGGAGAGGTCTCAGCTGGGCATCCAGCATCCCCCGAGCTAAGTCCTGTTCACACATTTGTCAAACAAACTATTAAAGCCAAAGAATTAAACCCAGTTTAAGAATGCCAGTATAAGCGCCCTAAATAGTACAGTCATGAAATAGTATGTTAAAGGAAAGGGGGTAAGGTGAGACCATACAGGACATGTGCCTCCTATTTCAGTCGCTTGTGGCATCTCCCTCTGCATGCATATGTGTATGCTTTTATATATATATATAAAAATAATATATATATAGGCAAAGAAAAAATATGAGGCAAAAGTGATACTCTTTCTTGCATACTCATTTCTAATTTTAGAATTTAGAGGATTTTAATATTTGATTTTAAGTTTTGACTCTTGTGGGGTGCTTTTCTGTGTTGCCATAAAGCATTTCTAAACCTTTGCAAAAGTAGCTCCCTCTAGTGCTTAGAGCTTTTTTTGTCTTTTCTCAGTATGAGCGAAAATGAGAGCCCTGCTCTCATTTCCGTGATGCCTTCGTTGCTAAAAAGACATTGTTACAGATTTTATCCAAAATGGCAGTTTGAAAGTCAGGACAGTCCTAAACGCGGTAGACTTTTTCTGGCAGAAATTTCAGAGGATTATGTAAAAGCTCAAAGGAAAAAAAGCAGTAAGTCCATAAAAGAGATCCTTTCAGTAGACAAGGGAAAGATTATACTTATTCGTCCTGTGAAATGAGAGACGGCTCTTCAGAAATGGAAAGCAATTATAAATCCAAGATCTGAACAAATCCTTATTTTCAGGTTTGAAGTGAAGGTAATAATCTGTTTAAAAGCCCTTCTTCATCCTTACTGAATAATCATTTCTGAACGCGCTTGTGCTTTTCCAGGTACCAGGTCATCAGCACCCCCACTGACTTCTTCATGGTGATGGAATATGTGTCTGGTGGGGAATTATTTGACTACATCTGCAAGCACGGCCGGGTAAGTGGCGACACCGCATCCACCCAGACACCAGTGTGGGAAGAGCGGGAGGCTGAAACGGAAAACGACCTCTGGAGGGAACGTGGTGAAGGTTAAGGGCAAAAATAGAGCTGCCTCCTCAGGTTGTTTGGAGACTGTCTGAAGATGCGGCTTATCGGAATGTGCATTTTCAAAGGCCGATATTCCCAAAGGAATATGAAGCTTGCATGGAAAATCACCAGCATCTGCCCTTGGGCATCCCCATAGGTAGGGAATCTTTGTGGAGCAGGGAGATAAAACCAGGTTAAAACAAAGCTCTCCTTAGGAGCCAGTCTACATTGAGCTTTCTCCTTTCACCTTGATGTGGCGGGTTAGTGTCCTTCATCCTGTGCTCAGCCAAACCTCGGAGCTGCTCCGACCCTTTCCCCTTATGCCCACAGGTCGAGGAGGCGGAGGCGAGGCGCCTCTTCCAGCAGATCCTCTCCGCTGTGGATTACTGCCACAGGCACATGGTGGTGCACAGGGATCTGAAGCCGGAGAACGTGCTGCTGGATGCGCACATGAATGCCAAGATAGCCGATTTTGGTAGGTGACCCTGGCAGCGGGCCAGGGAATTCAGGGATTACTTCTTGCAGGCTTCCCCTGTGCTTGCATGAGTAGCGGTGGAGCAAGGTAGTTTGCAAATCTTCATTGTGTTGTAGTGCAATTGCCTAATATAAGGTTTTAGCTAATTTATGTTTAATTCAGACTCCACACAGCTAATTGAAGGGTGACCTGACAGTATATGTTTATTTTCATGCACATTCTCCTTAAATATGACTGTGTGCTCTTGGCCTCACTTCATTTTACAAGTGAACGGTGACAGAAGCCTTAAAGTGGCATTACTGGTTGAAATCCATTTGAAAAAGATGGTTACCAGCTCAGGCCTGGCAACTCCCTTATAGTCCCCTTTATAATGATAAATCCTTTTGAAGATTGACACTTTTCAGAAGGCTGTGCCATTTCCACATGAAGTATGTATTTGGAAAGGGATTGCATCTGTTTTTCCCCTCTCTGCTCTGAATTTTGCAACAGAGGCACAGTGAGTCCCATTCTCCTTGTGAAAAAGTGATAAGAATTGTCATAGCTCAATGTCAAAATAGCTCAAAGGCATCTACTTCGTTACACCAGCAGTTCCCTGCCCAGTTTCCCCACTCTGCTTGCCATGCCTTTCTGGGCTCCTCTCTGTCGGGACCTTCATGTCAAGCATCAATATCTAAACATCTCATTTTCAGGCTTGTCTAACATGATGTCAGACGGTGAATTTCTACGGACCAGCTGTGGCTCTCCAAACTACGCAGCCCCCGAAGTCATCTCTGGAAGGTAGGATGGTAGGATGTACCACTCAATCCAAGCATGTGTGAGCCCACGGTCTTTCCATTTGCTCTTGTGATTGGAAACAGCTTGAGGAAGAAGAGTAAGAATTGGCAAAATAAAAATAAGAGGCAAAACCTTCGTTGCCTCATTTCTCAATACTAGTTATAACATTTGGGCCTAAGAGTCAAATCAATTGCTCAAACAACATGGACAGCAGCAAAACAATTCGGCTTCCTTTCTAGTGAGATCGGGCATCAGGGCAGAGGTAGAAGGACATTGAACTCCTGGTCCCTGTTTGCAAATGCCCTTTCTTTGCTGCTTCTGCTCATCTCTGCAGAGAATTTCTCATGCTCAGAAGTAAAGCTGGATTTAGGTGATTTAGTAGCGTTCAGCGTGGGCTGGTTCTGGTTTCCTCATAGTTTGTAGGTCAGTCATGTTTGAAGCCACACTTTTCAGGAGCAACAAGTGCAGGATAATCAGGTTTGTACTTCCATTCAATCTCCTCATTTTAATACAGTTTTAGAGCCCAAAGCATTCCCAAAAATCTTCTCAAAAAAAAAAAATCAGTTGTAACAAAAAGATACAAAGGAACAAATCAAGCAAGCAAGCAGGAGTCAAACCTGTCTATAAGGGGTGTCCAGGCTTGGAGATGCCAGGCAGGACATTGCAGCGTGTGGGAAGCAGGAGCACTTGCATACCAGCACGTAAGCTTCAACCGAAAATAGCCCCTCGGAGATATAATATCTGCCTGCCATTTAATCTGCCCCAGTGAATGAACAGAAAGTGTCGGCTGAGTCCTGCAGCCCTTGAGGGACAAGCAGCCTGGCGAAGCTCTTGATGGGGCTGAAAACTGGGCATCTGACCAGTCCTCACACCACGGTTGGTCCTAAAGAGCATGATCAGCCATCACCATCTAGGGAGGTTATTTGTCCTAATCCTTAAGCATTTTCTTTGACTGAAGTGGATTTGGTGGCATTCACATGAGGAGGTTAATAAGGATGCAGCATGGGGGAGCTGGAGGAGGTACCACTGTAAGAGGTGGACATCTGCCCAAAAGGACTTGTCATAGGAGAAGATGGGGAGCAGAGGGAAAAGCGAGGGGTGACGGCTTCTCCATTGCCTTGTCCTGGCGCAGGTTGTACGCCGGGCCCGAGGTGGACATCTGGAGCTGCGGCGTTATCCTCTACGCCCTGCTCTGCGGCACGCTGCCCTTCGACGACGAGCACGTGCCCACCCTCTTCAAGAAGATCCGGGGCGGCGTGTTTTACATCCCCGAGTACCTCAATCGCTCCGTCGCCACGCTGCTCATGCACATGCTGCAGGTCGACCCGCTCAAACGAGCCACCATCAAGGACATCAGGTAATGCCACCATGGTGGGGAGCTGTGCTTGAAGTGGCCAGGGTCCTCTTCTGGACCTCAGCCTGCTGGGGACAGAGGATGCTGCCCACCCTGGGCATCCGCTGGCATAGGGATCACTAACTTAGTCCTAAAATATCCCCTATAATTAAAATATGTCTTAAGGTGAGCAAATGATTCACCTTTAAAAGCAGTGTGGTGTTCCAGTCTAGTGCATGAATGCGATACCCACGAACATTTTATGAAAATTATAGTAATCATCACATCCAGCTGATGTTCAAAGCACATACCTTATTAATGGTATTAAGAATGGTACCTCCAGGCACCAGGAGTCCTTGGCTTCTCAATGCATTTGCAAATGACTTTCTGGTACCCCTTCAGGTAAGGGGTACCCCTTTCCATCCATATGCGTTTCCCCGCAGGGAGCACGAGTGGTTTAAAGAAGAGCTGCCCAGTTACCTCTTCCCAGAGGACCCTTCCTACGACGCCACCGTCATCGACGACGACGCGGTGCGGGAGGTGTGCGAGAAGTTTGAGTGCACCGAGTCGGAGGTGATGAACAGCCTATACAGCGGCGACCCGCAGGACCAGCTGGCGGTCGCCTACCACCTCATCATCGACAACCGCCGCATCATGAACCAGGCCAGCGAGTTCTACCTGGCCTCCAGCCCTCCCACGGGCTCCTTCATGGACGACAGCGCCCTGCACATCCCGCCGGGCGTGAAGCCGCATCCCGAGCGCATGCCGCCGCTCGTCGCCGACAGCCCCAAGGCGCGCTGCCCCTTGGATGCCCTCAACACTACCAAGCCGAAGCCGTTGACTGTCAAAAAGGCCAAGTGGCACTTGGGGATCCGCAGCCAGAGCAAACCCTATGACATTATGGCTGAGGTGTACCGCGCCATGAAGCAGCTGGATTTTGAGTGGAAGGTAGGAGATGCTCGTGCTTGGTGGCCGTTTTCATGGATCGTTTTCTGATGATCTGAGGTGGTCATTGATGCTGTTGTAGTAAGTATGGGCACAGCCTCACCTGTTTCTAAGCAAATTGTCTTTTTCCAATACTCTAAAACCTCCGTCTGGAAAGATACTTGTTGCTGGTTTAGCTGCAGTGCTTGTTTAGCTGGTTGCATTTCTAATTTTAGTGGCTAATTCCTCGCTAGGTCAGCTTGGGTACTCCTAAGAAAAGTAGCTCTCATTATTTCTGCTTGGGTCATAGCTTTCACATGTCCTGCAATGGCCTGATATGTTTTTCCTTAATCCTTCTTAAATGTATAGATTAGGTGACGGGGATATTTTGAGTGCAGAAGTTCTGTAACCACAGTATTTATGTCATCAGTGTGGGGGATGACCATGAAAGTGGACCCTGTTTTAAGGCTGAGCTTCTGGGGGCTGGGTGTAAACCCAGATGATATTTCCCCTGATAGTATTTGCTTTAGATATTTCTTCAGAGCTACGTGGCTTTTGGTGCTAATCTTTTTCAAGTTCAGATGACTAAATCCTTACCACAGAGTTAGCCCTCACTGTTGCTGCTGCCCCTGCTTCCCCGAAACTGCTGTCGCTTACGTGCGCTCACCTGACTTTTAACAGCACTTTTTGTCAGCATCAATAGGAAGATAAGGAGAATTTAGGCTCCAACCTTTATCATCACGTAACACCGTAGTAGATACCATCCTTGTTCCAGGTGTGAAGGGTTTGGCAGGGTGAACGTCGCTGTGCCGCTTTGGAAATGCTGAGCGTTGCACATGGGCAGTGTCATTCCCGTGGGAGCATCTTTGAGTGATTCCAAGCAACCTGCTCATGGGAGATGCTGGCCCTGGCTTCCTACCTGGATCTCAGCTGCACAGAAAGCCAGGCCAGGCTCAAAAGCTGCAGAAAGCACCAATTTTAATGTTTCTCTAAAATACCTTTTAGGAGGAAATAGGATATGAAGCCATTTATTTAACTGTAAAAGTTCTTGAAATGTTCCTGCGTCCTTGAATCCCATTCCTGAAAGCCAATTCCCTGTCGCAGGTGGTGAACTCCTACCATCTTCGCGTGCGCCGGAGGAACCCTGTGACGGGCAACTACGTGAAGATGAGCTTGCAGCTCTACCAGGTGGACAACCGCAGCTACCTTCTGGACTTCAAGAGCATCGACGGTAAGTCGCAGCAGCGCCGTTTGGGGTGAAAAGCTGCATAAAAGGGGCAGTTTCCCCCCCGGCAGATGGGGGTAGCTCTGTGTTGCCCCTGAGCCGCCGCCTCTCCTTGCAGACGACGTGCTGGAGCCGCGCTCGGGCTCGTCCACGCCGCAGCGCTCGTGCTCGGCCGCCGGCCTGCACCGGCCGCGGCTCAGCCTGGACGGCGCCGCCGCCGAGAGCGCCGCGCTGCTCACGGGCTCGCTGAGCGGCTCCTCGGTGGGCAGCCTGCCCGCCGCGCCGCCCCGCCACGGCAGCCACACCATGGACTTCTTCGAGATGTGCGCCAGCCTCATCATGGCCCTGGCGCGCTGAGACCCGGCTGCTTCGGCCTCCTGCTTCGCCCTCCGCAACGCGCACGCACATCCTTGAGAACACCCCGAGAAACGACTCAGAGGGCACGGTCCTCTCTAAAAGCATCGAAGAAATTGGGAATAGCTGCATTTCGCTCCTCATGGGTGAAATGTATACAGCCCGCTTTTTTTTCTCTCTTTTTTTTTGTGGCTGTAGAGTAGTAAAGTTTTTAAACTTTTAAGTTTTCGGCAAGCGCTGCCCCCCTGGTTGGCCCAGGTTTGCTGGGCCGGGCGCCACTGCCCGTGCCTGATGCTTGTCACAAACAAGGTCTGTGGCTCCAATGCTCCTGCCATAGTGGGAGATGCCAACGCTGCGACCCTCGTCCCCAAAGACAGGCATGGGGACGAGTGCTTGTGCCCCGGGCCAACCTCGCCCGAGGAAAGCACTGACCCGCTCCCCGCTTGTGCAGGCGAAGGCTGTTATTTGCCTTGGTTGTTTGTTTGTTTGTTTTTTATATAATTATTCTGTTTTTTAATTATTATGAGTTACCTCAGGCCAGCCACTGTCTCACATCGACCGGGCTCGCGTGACCCGCCACAGGCGGTCCCTGTCCCCAAGGAGGTTCCGACGCCGCGTTGCCTCCTCGCCCGAGCTTTTCCGAAGGCCTCTGGCTGCGTCCCCGCAGGAAAATCCCCATGGGAGAATCCACAAGCCGAGGGACCCCCACGCGCCCTGGATGTTTTGGGGACTGGGACCTTCACAGTTCCATGGATAAGGCAGGGATCTCCACAGAGCTTCACTGTTTCTTATACTACTGGCTATCTAAAGGATAGGATTTTATTTTTTTAACTGGCTACAGGGATTTTTAAGGTTAAATTCATGTAGTCAAGGGTAAACACTAGTGCACGTGTGACTTTTTTTTGTTTTTTTCCTTTTTTTTTTGTTCAACAGATCCATTAGTGCTGATTGCTTACGCTTATCGTGGTAGGTAGCACCAACATAGGCTTGGCTTTGCTATGGTATTTAAATCCATTTACTTGATTGCAAAGGAACATAGTGGTCTCATCAAGGAGCAAACACTTTAGGAAAACTTTGCCAAAAAAAATCCTTTTTTTTATTTATTCCCTTTGGTTTTGCTTGTTTGTTTGTTTTGTTTAAGAACCAAAGGCGAAAGGAGAGCTTTAGCAAGGCTGTTGAACCCAGGTATGCACTCATCCAACCTTTAAAAACATAATCCGTCTTTTTGATAGCATCTTAGGACCCACAGAGGTTTTTTTTTTCTTTTGCTGGGAATTGTTTTTTTAATATGGTTGCACTTTAATTTATATTTTTCTGCAAGTTTCTACAAGAAGTAAGGAAGAGGATGGCACACAATGCCTTTTGTACTAAGCATTTTAGGTACCGCTGACAGATACGGGATATTTTTGCCATCTCCTGACAATTAAGTGGACATTTTCAGCTGGAAGTCCCTTTTTTAAAGAAAACCCCAAACTGCCTTACTTTTGTTACAGATGACAATGATTCTTGCTTACGTGACTTTGCAGCTCCATTTTTTTTCCAGAAGCCGCACAAAGTAAAAAGAAACTTCCAAAAGGAAAAAACAAAGGAAAAGTTTTTGCTGTTAAGCTCTTGAATGATAAATCCAACACAGCGCTGTTTGGATTACAAGCTTCGCAGCAGAACACTTTTGTTTTTAGAAGAAACACTGGAAATATTTGTAGTGCTCCTAGGTTTTGTAACCAGCTTTTACGCTCTGGTTGCTACGAAATAAATACTCTGGGGTGGAGAACGGCTTCAACAAGGTGCCTGGTGTGGAGCATCTGCTTCATTCTGGCATTACTGGGTAAACTGGGCTTGAGCAGAGACTCCAGCCTTGCTCATTTAAAAAATATGGGGCAAAATGTGGCTGGTTTCAGGCTTCTGGGTGTTGGTATCAGCGTGAACGGTGCAACTTTGCAGCAGAGCTGTGTGCAGCCTGCCCGCACGATTCTCCATTTCCCTGCCATAAAATATGTCTGAGAAGTAAAAGGCTGTTAAAATTGTACAGCGTACGGTTCCTGTCGCATCCTTAGATCACACTGCAGCATCTTGCCAAGTCGCTCGTCCTGGAAATGCCTGTGTTTGAGTTAATTCCAGTCGCCGAAGGGCTCGTGCATGGATACGATCTGCTCCTGGGGCGCACTTAGCACTACAGACATCTTGCCTTAAAATTGCCCTTGTCCTCTGGGCTTTCCTGCCTCCCAGAACTAACAACGCTAAATATCAGCAAAAATTCCCCTAGGAAGAAACATTTGCTCCTGGTGACGGATGGGATTCCTCGGTTGCAGGACAAGATTGGTGGCACTTTGCCTCTTCCAGGACATGGATTTTGCCTCTTCTAATTCCTCCAGCACTCTGCGCACTGCATGCAGGCTCATCTGGACCAGCAAGGTAGATGCATTTGTGCTAAACAACAGACCTGAATTCCTCCAAGTGCAATTCCGACGCCAGAGGACAGCCGTGCTTTGCAAGCTGCAAATTCACCCATGGGGAGAAGGAGGCAGAATGTGCAGGGCACAGCTCTGCTTGGTCCAGCCTTATCCGCCGGGTCCTGCATGAGCTAATTCCCGAATAATCTGCGTTGCACTGGGTGGCATATAAACATTTGTGCATGTATAGCTGTACGTACACATGCACATTAGTATATGTGAGTGTATGTGCACACATATGGATGTACAAGCTCATTTGGCCTCACTTGCACATGCCCAGCAGTAGGTCCATGCGGTGGCACCTGCCCTAGAGCCACTCCGACCCCAGTCCCAAGCAAAGGCAGGATGTTTTTATCCCTTTTCCTAGGTGAAGCCAATCAGTCGCTTACCTGAGCAGCCAGCCCCGTGCCAGGGGGCTGCAGAGGTCGTTTCGGAGGCGCAATCCCGTGCGGAGCTGACCCAGCTGCAGGGATGCTCATGCAGCTTGTGCATTGGCATGCGCGTTTCCCAAGGGGTGAGCAGGCACGAGGACACGGGCAGTGCTACGAGAAGCCGCCGCTTTGCACAATCGGTTGCACCAGTTTTGCAGCGACGATGCCAGTTCATACCAGCGCAGGCCGCGCTCGCCGGAGACGACCGTCGTCTTCATCACGAGTGTTTTGGGCATCCCCGGCAGAGCAGGAGCCCCATGCTGCGAGCAGACCCGTGCCTTCCACACACGCGACAGCGTGCCACGCTTTGGAATACTTGAAGCACCAGTTGCTGTGCAATTCCTTGGCTTCCCCTTCTTCATAGCCCAGAGGAGAAGGGGGAGAAGAGTCTCGCCTCCCCCTCACTGCAGATGAGCCAAAAATCCCACTCCGGTTTCCGTTTTTCCTGGCAAGTTTTAGGATCTGTTTTTGGTTCAAGGGTATGAGCTGGCTCCTGCGGTTCCCTTTCCGGAGGGCTCAGTTCTGGTGCAGGTTTTCAGCTGGCTCCCTTACACCTTCCCTCATACATTTATTTGCATCGTTCACTTCCAGTAGTTCTGAATTTCCAGCCTGTTTCTTGGACATGGATGTAACACTGCTGTGCAAACACAGCTTCAAGGAGACACTGCTCTCCCACAAGCAGGCTTGGAAGCGATTTTTCCAGTTCCCACACTGTCTGTATTGACCAAATCCTGGATTTTGCCTTTAAAGGCATTTAATGCACATATCTTTGCCGTTTTCAATGATCGGAATTAGGAGAACTGGTTGGAAAATGAAAGAACTAGGTGCAAAGCACGACACATCTTCGACCGTTTTTAGTCTGTTTTTAACAAAAGCCTTGAAATTCCTGCTGAAGCTGCCTTAATTTAAAAATCAAAGTTTATTTATAAGACTCACCTCTGTTTTCCGAGTTTTGGAATGGTTTATTTATCCTCCTCTCACCGAGCTGTGAAGTAGGTGCTGTAGACATGGTAATATTTATTCTTGTTGCTGAAAGCATGTTCCTGTGTTCTGTATCACGTTATATTCATGTGGTTTGTACCTCAGTGCTTATTTTCGTTTCGTTTTGTTTTTTTCCCTCCTTTTAGAGTGCAAAGCAAAACTGAACCTCGGGATAACCGCAGTGTCCATGACCCCCTACCTTTGGGCAGGTAATCCTAAACTCTGAGAGATACCAACCAGACTAGTCCATTGCAATTTCTATTTTCTTTTCCTATAAAGAATACCTGTTTATGAGCTTTCTCATGTTAAAATGATGGACTTCGGAAAGCTCTTGAGTATCTCTTCAAAAATGTCACTAATGCGAAGTTCAGGAAAAAAAAATGTTGAAGTCTGGACATGCTTCCCGGGTCTTGGCATCTCCTGTCTTGTCACCGGCTGGACCGCCACGGCTTTGGTACCAAATTAATGTCACCGGTGGTGGCAAGGGAGTATCTCTTGGTTCAGTTTTGTCCCCTGCGCCGTCCTGGCGGAGCATCCGCCGTCCCCGCCTCGCGCTCCGGGGTGCAGCGCGGCGCCGGGCACCGCGCGCGGCCGCTGTCCCCGGGGCCGACGTTTGCACTTTAATAAACTCAGAGATGAAACGAGGCGAGAGCGGCAAATCCTTCACATCGTGGCACGTGGGGGAGTGTTATGTAGGCGTTCTGCAAGGGTATTTTCTTGCAGAGCAGGAACTCAGCGGTCTGTCCGTGTAAATCTGGGGCTCAGAGGGATGCAAACTCCAAACGGAGCCTCCAAACTTCCAAACACAGAGGATCGGGGGTAAAAATCCCCTCAGATGTAGCACAAGCTTTGAGTTGTTCGGGATGTACAGTTGGGCAAGGCTATTAAAAAAATTAAAACTAAAATTACAGATTAAAAAAGGGGATTTAATTTCCAAAGAGGTTTTTTTGAGCTGAATGTAGCCAACCTGTGGTTTAGCTGGGGAACTTCGTGCAAGTTGCAACACATGGAGCATTTCTGTCTAAAATACTGAACTTGGGAACGCTCCGAGTGTCTCCTCGACAATATCATTAATGTGAAATTCAGAAAAAATGCTGAGGTCTAGACATGTCTCAGGTCAGTCCGTCCCACACCAGGTGTTGTCCTTAGGATCACGTTGGATCCTGCCCTTGAAGATGAGTAGTTTTAAATACACGACAAGGCTGCCCTTACCCTTTGAACTTGCATTTTACTCTGGCGGAGATGAACTGATTTAAATTGCAAACATCTTTTTTTAGGACCTTTTTAAATATTTTTAATGACTTCTTAGACGTCTCAATGACTTCGCAATGGAAGGATTTTTCCTGGGCCAACTTAACACGATCCCCAACCAATCTCATTAAACAACACCTTTAAGAAGACCCAAAATAAAAAGCCCCCGCAGCTAATAGCAGATTTACCTGCAGTGTTAACAAGTACATCATAACAGACCCAGGACTTGGGTGCTACCATTAGATGGGGAGGAGGAAGAGGAGGGAGGTGAGGAAGGACTATAAGTCACAAAACATGCACTTTTTGCTCCCCAAATAGCCCATCTCGCCTGCAGAAGCCTAAATATTTGGGCTGGCAAGCTCGCAAAGCTGAGCATGCTTAAGGGCATTTTTTTTCCCCCTTTTTCTCTCTTCTTGCAAGTATGGATAGAGGCCAACGCACTTAATAGTAACCACATGGCAAAATAAATAAGAATGCCTGTATAGACTTTAAAGCAAATGTTAAATATTAGCCCTGTTTTTCTGACGTCTCCACTGCCAGCTTTGAAACGGCCCTGTGGCGAACAGCGTTTTTATTTTGCTGTGTTTTCTTAAGCCTGGAACATTTAATAATTTCTAATTAAACCCCGCTACATTTTTTTTTAGATTATTTATGAGCAAACCAATACAGGCGCCTAAAAAGCAGTGGGAAGGGGTAGGGGCTGCACAGCACGGTCACGCTCAAGTGTGTTTCTTCCAAAGCCATGTAAAAACGCTACAAAAAAAGGAAAAAAACCACATTTTTCTTCTTTTGAAATGGGATGCACCAAAGAGAAACCCTTCACGACTTGTATTTCCCTGCTTGGAGGAGACTTTTCCTTAAACAGCGCCTGTGGGGCTGCTCCCCGCTCCGGGAAGCCGGGAAGCTCCCGCATAGCTGGGATGCCTGCGCCGACGTGCGAAAATAAAGCANTATTTCCCTTCCTGCTTGGAGGAGGCTTTTCCTTAAAACAAACAGCGCCTGTGGGGCTGCTCCGCGCTCCGGGAAGCCGGGAAGCTCCCGCATAGCTGGGATGCCTGCGCCGACGTGCGAAAATAAAGCAGGTTTTGAATGAATTCTCTATGTGCTCTCGCCTGGCGCTTTCGAAGGGGAACGAGTCAACCTTTACGCCCACGGAAGGTGTTTCATGCAGGGAGCACGATGCTAAATATTTGTTGTCCTGACACCCAGTGCCCTCATTTGCTGTCCCCAAGTTAAAGTTAGACCGTGGAATTTTCAGAGGGCCCTCCAAGATATTTGGGGGTGAAAATAGCAATTCCAGCGCTTAACAGAGAGCGACAAGATGGGCTCTGGGCAGCCCCATGGGTGAATTTGGCCTAAACGAGGGTTTTTCCCATGCAAATGCAGGAGTGTTTTTGCACCTTCCCACCTTGCCAGAAAGGGAGAAACCCTCAAAATAACTGATGGCAAGAAAATCAGCGGGATTTCTGATCAGACCAGAAAAAAAGGCAACACCTCTTGCATGTTTAATGATACAAATGTAAAAATAAATGTTTATTTGCATTGCCAGGAGCTCTCCCGTTGGCACGTGGGCTCCAGGCTGTTTTCCAGGGATGCTCCGCAGGAGGACACCGGTGCTTGGAGCAATCAGCAGGGTCTGTTGCAAAGAGCATGCAATGGTCATGCAAAGAAATAACATTGCAATAGGGAGTGGAGGGATGTAGTTTGTTAACAGGATGCCCACAGTGGGAACTACGTTTGCAGCAGATGTAAATAGGAGAAAATTGAAGGCAATCAAGGTTCTCCGCTCTATATCACTCATGGATGGACAGAGATGGGCTTTTTCTACCCCATAATCAGACCGGAATTCTGCATATCACTGTAACACTCTACTAAACCCAGAAATACTCATTTAATATTTAATACTGGCTGTTTACATTAACTTCCCTCTATCTTTGGATGCTTTAAGTAGATTCCTATAGATCTACAATATCCATATATACAGCAAGCCAAATACGCACCAAAATAAATAAAATGTGAGTTTACCTGAAGGTCAAGTGCTTCACTAGAACATACCCATCTAGGAGAAAGATTTTAAAAAAAGTAATAATCAGCAAATTCTCCAGCAAATGAAGTTGGAGCAGCCAGGCACAAAGAGCGCCCTGTTGCTCGCTGAGACAATTCGCTCCTGCAAAACGGGTGGAAAACGGAGGATTTCTGCCCACTTACACCTGCCCTCTGTGTTGCGGCAGATGACGCCGCTGCCCTCGGTGGTGGCGATGACGTCCAGCCGCTCGCCGGCCGCCACGGGCAGGTCCTCGCGCCGCCGGCTCGGCACCGAGCGCTGCGCCACGGCCGCGCTGAGCACGCTGATCTCCTTGTCGTACTGCGGGAAAGCCAGAGGAGGAGAGTTATTCCCTGTTCCCACCTGCCTTAGGAGTGCCCTGGTGCTACTGGAGCCATTAAACCACTTGCAGATGGCTGAAGTTTGCTAATGAACTGATTAAGGTGATCAGAGCAAGAAATACATATGATACACTATATATAAAACATATACACTATATATATACACTATATATANCATTAAGGTGATCAGAGCAGGAAATACATATAATACACTATATATAAAACGTATACACTATATATATTCTATATATAATCTATAAAAATATATATGTGTAGTATATATATAAAAATTATTGCAAATATATAGGTAAATTTCTTGCAAATATATAAATAAATTTCTTGCAAATATTGAAAAGGCAAAAGGGGACTCCGTAATGCAACCTAGAAGATGCCCCATGAGCAGAGACCATGCCCTGCCAGCTGGACCTTGGTAAAACCAATAATTTTCCCCAGGTCTTTCTGAGCTTGATACAGGGCTGTTCTCTCCCCCTGCCACAGCAAATCCTGCTCTGCGGAGGGGCACGTACCATAAATGTTTCCCTGAACAGCTTTTCTTCTTGTGCCATCTTCTTGCTCTTTTCTGCACCGCACTGGTTGACTTTGAAGATATTTCTGCATGGAGAGACACGCACACGTGTGAGCTGCCTTGGATAAACCTCATCATTTTAAACCCATGTTTTGAACGCAGGGTCCTGACACAGACCTGCAGACATTTATCCTGCACCATAAAATGAAAACCAAGGGCTTAAAATGGACTTAAGCAGTGGCCGAGGCTCTCCCTGGTGCTCAGGTGCCACTTCTGCGGCTGGCGCATGAGTTTGCAGCTGTGCCATTAGCTTTAAGATTAAACCAGGAAGGAAATAAATGAATAAATAAATGCCCCTGCAATAAATTATTCCCTTTTGGATAACTTTCATCCAGCCACAACTCATCATAGCAGGAAAGGGACCAAGCACACAGCAAATAGCAACATCTCGGTGTCTCGGCTCAGCAGGGAGGTGCAGTGCAAGTTCAGAAGGAGCCTTTCCAGGTATCTCCTGTTTTTAAGTCCCTTCCCCTGGGTACAAGATTGCACTTTCTTCAGCAGGGGTGAAGGTGCCAGCCCGGCAGTCAATCCTGTGCACGTGGGAGCTGCAGTCAGCAGTTTCACCCCGTGCGTGTGAAAGCAACGTGAAAAAACACAGCGTGGAAATAGCGACCTCTCCACCTCCTCGCTGCTCTTCCTTCGCTCCTTATCCTCCTTGGACATCAGAAATCTGCGCTTCCAGTTTCTATATTTGTCCTCCTTCTCTCTGCAAGGCGGGGGAGAAGAACCACATCAAAATGAGCATTTTCCAGCAGAATTTCCCCCTCCCCACAAAACCGGGGATGAACAAAGTTATTTTCTCTCGGTCACCGCCACCGAAATGCAAACACTGGCTGCAGTGGAGCCCGGCACACGGCACCACAGCCCTCTGGCAGCAGGACGCCCACGCTGTTCCCATTAGGGGGAATTTATCTAACGATTTGCTTGCCAGAACCACACTGATGGCGGGAGCTGAGAGCTGAGGTTTGGCTTTCTCGTGAAAAAACGATTTTTCGAGGGTTTCAGGGAGCTGCTCTCTCTGCCTCTCACCTGGCACTAGGCAGGTAGCATTGAGGGAGCATCTTGGGGTGCTGTTTGCTGGATGAACACCCATGCAGGGGTCTCCGTTGGAGCTGGGGGTCCAGCCCAGAGCGCAGTCCATGGAGCTCAGAGCTCTCCAGGTTGTCCTGGAGGACCAGGAGCCCAAAACATCCCCGTGTCACTGCCCCGTNGGGGTGCTGCTTGCTGGATAAACACCCACGCAGGGGCCTCATTGGAGCTGGGCGTCCAGCCCAGAGCGCAGCCCACGGGGCTCAGAGCTCTCCAGGTTGTCCTGGAGGACCAGGAGCCCAAAACATCCCCGTGTCACCTCCCCATGGCCCTGCCGAGCCAGGACCGTCCTCACCTCAGCGCCGTGTGCCCGGCCTCGGCGTCGTCGTACGTGTCCTCCCCCGGGACGGTGGCTGCCACCAGCACGGCGAGGGGTTGGGAAAGACACTGCTGAGCGGTGCAGTTCGGGGGGAAGATGGATAGGGCAGACGCACGTCTAGCGCTTACCTAAATTTGGGACCGAGCTGGACAGCAATCTGAGGAGAGAAAGATGCTTTTAGAAACACAATTGCACATGAAACTAAGAGGAACCCAATGGGTACTGCAATGTCCCCTCTTGGGCTCGCTGCTCGCTTGCTGGACCCAGCTCTGCCGCAGCAGGTCCTAATGCGAGCACAGAAGCAATTTTGGAGGGATTTTTCCAAATAAAGCTGGTTCTTTGCCCTCAGCCAGCCTGCTCCCAAATTATTGCAAATACGGAAGCTCAGATTTGGATGAGGAAGGGGTTATGCAACATTTTCTTACCTGAAGTTTTCTTTGAACCTGGTATTCTTCAGTTTAATTTTTTCTATCTTCAGCATGTTTCTAAACCTACTTTGCTTTTCTGCCCTGTCCAAAACAAGAAAGAGACTTTAATTGTAAGAGGAATTAGGCCCTGAAATATATGAGACCCGCAGAATCCCGGCTTCAAACCCTAATGCCAGCACCCAGGCAAGTGATGGGCTCAACATGATGGAGGAAGAGGATAAAATGAGTAAAAGTTGAGCTCAAATCTTTTCCTTAGCCTTAAAATCTGCCCTGTTAACTAAAGCTGGAATTGCCTCCATCACAGCAGAATTCCCTTCTCTGCAGCACAAATACAGAATTATCCAGGTCTATTCGGACCTGGATATATGGAGGTTCCCTGGCAGCACTTAGTGAATGCAGCAGCTTCCGAAGACTTCGTTTTGGGCCACTCTTCGTCACACGTTTGTGCCACGTTGGCCCTCGAGCGGGATGATCCCTCCCTGCGCTTCCCTCGGAGCCTTCGGAAGGGGCTGCAAAGCCCCAGGGATTGCAAAGGGGTCTGCAGAGCAGCAGGATCCCCATGTGGGACACATTACACGTGCACACGCACGATTAAAAATACTTTTTGTGCATGAGCACAGCTAATCCTCTACATGGGCCTGATAGAAAGCTTATGTCAAGAGGGTCAGGGGGATTAAGATCCTGAATGGGGAACTCGGAGAATGCGGTTCCAACCCAGTTTTGTCCTGGAACTCCCTTGCAGATACCACCATGATCCCTGTTCTTCTGTTTTCCTTCAAACTAGCAATAAAGTCTAATTTCCTCCCCTGCTCAACACTGTATTTCTGCAGAGGAGGTGCAGAATGGAAAAGGAGTGCACACAGCAACAAATAAACAAAACACAGTAAAATGGCAAAAAAAGGGGCAGGTTTGGGTGCTGGCCACGCTCTGTTTAGCTCAAGAGAAGGATTGCAAAACTTTCCTGGGCGTTTGGTGCAAGCAGAGGTAACTTGCTGTTAAGAAGAGCACTTCCAAGGAGGGAGAGAAAATAGAAATAAAAGCTTCCAGGCACTACCTGGCATACGGGATCAAGGAAGTATGGCCAGGATTTGCAAACAGAGGCCAATAAAGAGCAACTTACTCCACTTTAGCCGGATTCCCACCCACGGTCTCCACATCTTCATATGTTTCTTCGTAGTCTCCTGAAATGCAAAGCCAAGGAATGGCATTATCATGAACTCTGTTCAGTAGTGATGGGTCGAGTCCTGGTGGACAAGTTGCACCCAGGCCATGCTGCTTTACCCTTGCAGAGCCTTCCAAAGCAGCCAAATTAATTCCAGGCTGGACAAGCGCAGTTATAACAGGGATTTAGAGCAACCGGGCTAGCAGGAGCCTCTAGAGATGCTGCATGTCAAATGAAGGGTCCTCCTCACCTAAGAGGCACCTACTCAAACATAAACCAGCCCCAGGACAACCTTCCCAACACCAGGGAACTAACTTACCCCTGTTTTCAGCCAAGGAACTGGAGGTCTCCGAAGGGTGACTGCTACGAGACAAGACAAGGAGCTGCATCCGTAGCTGCGGCAGCTTCCAAAAGTCATCGGGCATCGGTGCATACTCACAGGCTGCTTTGCAACCCCTCCACGTCGTCATACACATCCTCCGACGGCTGCAGACGCTGCTCCGTGTCCGGGCTCAATTCTGTTCTTCCCGCTGGTTTTGGAGCACCTACGTGCACATAGAGCACCAGAAAGTGTCCTTGCTTTAGAAGCCTTTCCGAGCAATATCGTATCTATAGGTCAGGATTCCTTGGTCATAAATAAGACCTTTTAGACCATTTTCTAATTCCAGAGAACTGTTCCGAAGCACTTTGAGAAAGGAAAGCAAAAAGCACTTTGAGAAAGGAAAGCAAAAAGCTTTAAAAACATTTTTGGAAGCTTTAAATGTACTTTAAAACATTCATCAATATTTTCAGTTGCAGGAGACCTGAGTCAAAACCTCCTCACTCAAAAATACCCCAAGGGACTCTCCACGGATGGTCACAGAAGTGACTGAGGGATCTTAGAGCTGCTAAGAGCTAAACAATGGGCCAGTCTTTTGGGAATTAAGCAATGGGCCAGTCTCTTGGGAATATGCCTTTAAATTGATGGGCTGGCAAGGAGACCAGGTGAGAGATTCTCCCAAAAACGTATTCATTTCCTCCCATGACGAAAATAGGAGAGATAAAATAGGTGCAATAGGTGCGCAACCAAGCAAACAGAAAATTTCTATGAAAATGATTTAAAATTAAAAAGCAAAAAAAAAAAAAAGAAATCCCAAGGACCAAATCAATATCAGCAGTCCCAGCCATAATGAATTTAGAAGCTGCAGAATCATGTTGAGCGGGAGGAAATACGGCTGGTTTTAACTGTGCCAGCTCTGGGCTCTATCTCAGAGCATCCTGACGGGCAGGGGAGCCCAAGGTCAGGTACCAAAACAGTAAAAAAACAGCTCATTGGAGGCACTAAAAAGATGGAACAAGGAGCCATCCGTCTTCATAAGGGGCAGGGGCACGGGGAGGCGTCAGGCTCGTCCCGCTCACGTGTGTCCCCACCACAAGCCGCAGCCAAACGCGCTGCCGAGATCCCATAAATTACGAGGAGCAGGAGCAGCGGGGATGGATTTCAGCCCTCGCGGATAAGGGCAATCTGCTAGAAAAACAAACACCCCGCTCCGAGTTATGCGGATGGTTAACCACCTTAGGAAGCTATTTGCAAAGCCAAAATAAATGATTCAGACCAGAATACAAATGGGCGCGCAACCTTTTGCCCTGCAATCGGTTCAAGAGTTGCGTCCAAATTTAACATCTTTTCCATATGGAAGAGACATTTGGGCAGCAGATGGGCCCATGGGGGCTCTCAAGAAAGCCCCAGGACACTCACAGGGTTCTGCTCCGTCCCTCGTCAGCCCTTGCAGGGCAGGACGGTCCATAGCCCAAGCGCTCAGGGCATCTCCATGCTTCCCTTGCGGCACCTTCTTCCCATCTCTTCCATCTTGCTTGGGTTGGGCATTGGGAATCACGTAGTCGTTGCCACCTATCTGGGATCAGATGTGTGATTCAGGATTAGGACGTGTGATTAGGAACAGATCCCTGGAATACGAGTTGCCTCCCTCTCTAGTTCCAGGCTAGAACGGTTTCACACCCTTTCCCAATGGGAATTTTTAATAGGTGTAGATGTTGCTTGGCAACATTAGATGTCTTCTAGGTAGTTTCAGCTCTACAATAGGCAGGTAGAAGAGAGAAAAAGGAGATGATTAAGGACTCTAAATATTTGCATGTCTTTGTTGAAGAGATGAAGAGCAGAAGGGGAAGGAGCAAACTGCATTAACTATTAAAAGGAATCTCAGGGGCACGATACCTTGAATATTATCTTTGCTTGCTGTTTCTCTCTTTCAAGTCTTCTTTTTTCCTCAGTTTCGTCCTTGACAGCATTTCCAGGACTGAAAATTTAGGCAATGACAATGAACTCAGAACAAAGACCCTCCGGCAAAGTCACAAGCAGATTTGGTATGACTGCATCTAAAAGGGCAGTTCATTTTCCTCTTGACCACGGTTGGAGTTACCATAACTACCAACTACTAACTAGTACCAACCAGTACTAGAAACCAGGGCAAAGCCAGACCTAAAGGACACCAGTGACTTGGGGTCAACTTTTGGTGAGACAAACTGGGATTACTGTATTTTCTAGGAGCAGGAACACACAACTGTTTGTCCATGGCCATATCAGTCTCATGGGCCACACAATTTTGCTGTCTAGAAAAGAAAATGCAGCAATGGGAGAAAAAACAGTAGTTTTTCTCAGACATCACAACCCATCTCAGGCAAGTGTCTAGAAGTGAGCCCTTTTAGCACACGCTTCTTCAATCACTATTGAAAAAAACAGCAAGTACTTTTAATTACTGTTAATTACAGTAATTAAACACTGTGAGAAGCTGGAAGCATCATTTATACTTGACACAAGCGAGGTGAAATTTGGTATCATCCTTGTCTTATTGCACCACTTTAGACTTGAGACCAGCTCTCCCAGTATCTTACTACTCCTTTCTTATGCTGAAAAAGGTCAGGTTTCAGTACAAAAAGACAATTTATTTTTTGTGCCAGTGGAAAGCAAAAAAAAATCATTCAATGCTTTGAACTGAAAACAATTTTTGAGACTTGCATGCCGACACAGAGCAGTACGAGCTTCTACAGGGGTCATATCCTGGCCATGAAGGATTTTATGAGCGTTACAGTCTTTTTACCCTAACGGAGTTTAGTCTCAGGGTGGGAAGAGAGAACGGGCGAGAAAGGATAGGAAATTACCTGGATTTGGCAAAGAGAACCCCCTTGTGCTCCTAGAACAGAGAAGAGGAAAGCCTTGAGCCTCCGCACTTCTTGTAACAGAGTCAAACTTAAACAAGGCCCCTCCTGTCATCTAGTATTTAAAGAAGTATTTCTTTAGAAAGCCCAAAAGCGTTTTACATTTGGAATAGTCATCAGACAAGGATATTTCCCCTGCTTGCCAGGGCAGGGGATAGACATGTTGATCAACTCTATAGGGATAACATGAAAGCACAAGGGATCGGTGCGGTGAAGTTACTCATCAGCATGAAAGCAATTCCAGGCTGGAGGGCTTACAGAAGAGGAGGAAGAGGGAATATTTTTTCCAATCTTTCATAAAATAAGAATACAGAGAAGCCAGAGCATCTCTCCAAGAAGAGCCAGGACGTATCCCGCAGCAGAGAGATCCCTGCAGAAAGGAGCAACACCCTCTACGATCTTCCCTGCAAAAACTGTCTCCACTCATGAAGCAAAGCTTGGGAAGCTCCCACAATTTTGCTGTCGAAGGATTACCAGCAGCAACCTGCCCTTGGCGGGAGTCTCCAGAACAACCCAGCGCTGTTTCCCCTAAAGAATTTATAATCTCCTTGATAGACACGCTTGGCGCGCGTTCGGTCTACCACCCACATGCAGACAACATTACTCCTTTCATTCATGTTTATGGGGGAAGTCAAGGCAACTGGCTCTCCTCTCTGAGTGCGTTTGGAAAACCTCATTAATTCTCATGCATTTCTGCAATTTCTAATTTATTCTTTCAGTCTTTACAGACAGAAATCATAAAGATATACTTGACAGACGCCAGATACAAATATTAAATGTTTCTAAGGAGGCAAAGTGTAGTCAAATCCGAAATATTAAGACAGGCTGGGAGGAGACCTACCTTGTCCTGCTCTGGAGGCTCCTGCTCAGGTTCTAGGGGAGAGATATTAGAACAGATAATGTTTTTTAGTCTGCTTTAAGGGCAACTTTAAGGTGCACAACTCAACTATGCTGCATGCTCAACAACTGGGCACATGGGTAGCAGCTCATCACTTTTTCCTACTGCAGTTTTACTATAGGTCTTAGCACCAAAACACCGATTTCTGCGCCCCAAAGTCCTCAGACCCTGCCAGTGCTTGGAGGGAAAGGTGGGGATAGTCATTTACGGACACACAGACTGATGCCCAGCTGTGTTCCTGGGCTTGAAGGACCTATATTACTTCCTTTAAAGGCTAAATCCGAGGCTCAGCCTGGAATTCTTGCCTTGGGAAGCACCTTGACGGGCACACGGGCTCATGGAGATCCCAGGCTCATTGAGGTACAACGCCGTGTCTTCGTAATGATGCTGCTCTGCAGGTACAGCTCTGAGGGGCAAGAGGAAAGAGAGAAAAGCTGGTTTTCTTTTATCTAGACTTTGTAGAAATCAGACAAAATATTGCATTTTGAGGACAAGAAATCCAAGTACTTTGATATAGTATTTACTAGAAATAATAGGATTGGATATTTCTACGAGAAAGGGGAGAATAGTCCCAGATAAAGCAGGTCTCTCGGTGACCCCCAGCCACTGCATTTTGGGAGGACCGAGGAGGTCTGCAGGGCTCAAAATGCGCCCTGGGACCTCGTCCTTCACCTACAGAGCTATTCCAAGGCAAAAGGGAACGAGGAGCCCCAGGAAATCTGAGTGCAGCATTTTTCTAACCTGACACGGTTACTTAAAAAATTAAGGTCAACCTAGCCACGTTGTTTTGCATGCTATTTCTCACCTAAAGGGACACACAGGGGGGAAAATACAGCGGTTTTTGCTTCCTTAATGAAGCAAGCAATGCACCCAGGTTGGCCAGGATGGCCGGGTGTCTCAGGGACAGGATGCGATAGCTGCACTGCTCATTTTGAGGCTACTCCCTGGGAATTTCGGCCCACAGAATCCAATCATTCCACTCCTACCTGGAATTCTCATTCCGCTTTTGCCTGGAATGCATTTATGCAACTTCCCCGGGTTATCACGTGGCTAATGTTTAACAAGCAAATTACTGTAAAGAACATATCACAAGTATTAGGGTAAGATAACTAATCTTGCAGCAATGCAAGGACAACTTCCTCGTGGGGCATGACAGTTATACTGCCAGCAAACGGCACGTCCCAGAGAGTCTCCTTCCACTTCACTTGCAATGAAAAATGAGCTAAATTATAAGCTTAAAAAACACCTATGTTTTGGCCAGATCTCTTCTGAAAAGTACAAGTTAAAAGCTAAACAAAACATCACCCAACACTGTCATGAGCACCTGGAAAATACGATGTATTCTGTTGTTAGCAACAAGGGTTCATTGTGCACAGACAAGATCTTAAGAACTTGGTCTTTCCGTTGTTTTAATTTGGTCATTCTGCCTCCCACCTTCACATAGATGTAGTCTCACATCCAAGACAAAATACACACAGGAATAACTCTCCTCAAACCAGAGCTGCCCACTCTCTGTTTGCTGAGTAAAGAACCAGGAACACCATATAACTCCTTATGGCAAGTCACAGACATTGCAGAAAAAATTGCAATCCCCTGTGTACACACACTATCATACTTATGAGATTTTTGAATAGTTTCAGATATTTGCTGTGTAAGAACCAGAACTTGCAGTTCAGTGGTCAGTTTTGAACTGATTTGGCAAGCCCTTCTCCCGGTTCAGTGCTAAAACCCCCTTTAGCTGCTCTGCTCCTATTCTTTCTCTGGCATCTCAGCCAGGTCCTCATCCACTACCAACAGAGTATCAGTAAGAAACTGGCCAGAATGTGCATTTAAATATGCNAGTCACAGATATTCCAGAAAAAATTGTGATCCCCTGTGTACACACACTATCATGCTTATGAGATTTTTGAGCAGTTTCAGATATTTACTGTGTAAGAACCAGAACTGAGGAGCTCGGTGGTCGGTTTTGCACCGATTTGGCAAACCCTTCTCCCAGTTCAGTGCTAAAACCCCCTTTAGCTGCTCTGCTCCTATTCTTTCTCCGGCATCTCAGCCAGGTCCTCATCCACTACCAAGGCAGTATCAGTAAGATACTGGCCAGAATGTGCATTTAAATATGCCAGGACATCACAGATTTCTCAATCAAGGTCCTTGCACGCAGCAGCCCTGGTTCAGAGACGTTCGTCACCGTGTCCTGTGCCAGGCCTGACCCCGGAGTGACGGGCATGGGGACAAGCGCTGCCGCAGGCGACTCTGCTTGCTGCATAAACACCTGCAGGAGCAAAACCCCTTTCTGCTGCCGCCAGCACCTGCTGATTACGTCTGGGTTTTGTTTCAGCAACAGCTCTCACTCAAAAGCATCTCTTTTCTGCAAACACCAGCCGTGAGTACAGGGCAAACAGGAAGGGAGAAACGCTCAATGTGTGGGTAGTGAGGGATCTTTGAAACCACACTGCTAGATAGAAAAGACACGGTGCTTTCCTTGCCACCTGCTAAATGAGACCTAATGACACGAGTCACCCGTAGGGCAGACCTTGGAGGCTGGAGGAGGAGGGAACAGGGACAAAACTTGGTGTTTCAGAGATAGGTCATCTCAGGAAGCTTCAAGCAGGCTCCGAGGTCACAGCAAGAGGCACAACAGCCGTGTCCTGGGCAGACGCAAGCATCTGGTTTTCAAGAGACCTCTGCAATGGGGCTCCAGACTCTGCCTTACATAGGAGGCACCAGCACCATCAGGGGATGGAGACGTTCCTGCTGCTACGAGCCCGACTTATCCACTCACCTTCCAGCAGCCGTGGGATCCTCCTCTGCAGCTGCACACAAACACAGACAAGGAGAAATTTAGTGTTTGTGCTGCCCACAGCACCTCTCTACAGCAAACAGGGCTGGGGGACATGGACATGGGACAAGGAGGACACGTCCTTGAGGCAAAGGCTGGCATGACACAAAATACCCAGCATCATCAGTGACGTTATCTCAAGTTCCCTTCTAGGAGATCAACGACTAAGCAATATTGCAAGGACGGGGAGAGGATGACACAGGAACCTAACTAGTTTCCTTTGTCACATTAAAATATTGAGAAAAAGGCAAGTATTCTATGAAATATCCCAAAAGAGTTTCAGCAACATGTTTT
>VWPW01010687.1:0-24416 GCA_013389825.1 Crypturellus undulatus
GGCCAGCCTTTTGGCAAGGAGACGTGCCAAAAAATTCTTCATACATGCAGAGCCTGTTACCAATGCATGTAAGGTGCCAAGTTGTTCCTTCAACCACAGTTCTTGCTGGCCTCCATAGGAATTTAGGGCAGAATTTACCTATGAATAACCAGTTAAGGAATGCCCCCTGAAATTACTATGGATTTGGACACTAGAAAATACACCTTCACAGAAAATCAGAAAAAGATAGGTGAATGCTAGCTGGATTTGCAACCCAAAGTGGCCGGACAAGAGTAATTAGGATAAGTTCCCGTTAAGAGGCCGCACAGAAGGCAGTTGAGGAAGTGGGGTTTATTCATCATGGTGTAGTCATTGTGTGCTTAAATCAAATTGGAAGGTGGATCTTAGCTTTTAGGTCTTATAGTAAATTTTCAAAGGAACTGCCTTTCTAAACTACTGCCAGTTTCCTTATTGTCTGCATATATAAAAAATCTCATTTTGAATCTGGATAAGCTCTTGGCTTTAATAATGTCTTGAGACTGCAAGTTTCATAGCTTATTTATCATGCACTAAATAAAAAAAATCCTTCTGTTGGTGGTAAATTCTCTGCTTTTAAGTTTCCTTGAATATCAGCTTCCTTTGTATTTCCTGAGATAAAGGGGAACACCCCACTTAACCTCTCAACATCATTCTGTACTCCCTTTTCAAGTAGTTTTTGTCTGACTGTAATACCGCATATCTTTTATAAATGCTACCTTTTAGGAGAAAATAATGCAGTCTCTCAGTATCCATATAATGAACTATCTCTGTTACATTCCACTGCCTAATAGCATTGTGGTTTTTGCATTGAGGGATGCTTTATTCGATCGCTCTGACAAACTGCTGTTTTCTTGTAACAAAATTGTTCAACATAGTGTTTTTACTGTTTTGTCAATAAGCAAAGGAAATAAAAACCTTATGGGATTTGAACAAGAACATTCACACTCCGTATGTGAGCAGCGTTTGAATTGGAGCGAGATGGGGAAGCAAAGTATAGTATGCAACCTGTTTGCCGAAGTGCCTGCCAGCGCAGTGAGATTTTATTCCCATTTGCAAGGATGTCACTTTGGGCCTATTTTCTCTCTCCTTTCCTGCCCACTCCTTCCCCACCAACATTTGATGCTAGCATTTTATTTATTTATTTATTTGTAGTTGCTTTTTAAGATTTTTTTTTAATGTGTGCACCCTACAAATGGAATTACAGCATTACATTATGCAAGCAGTATCTGCTGTAGCAAAATGTTCTCTTTCCAAGAAGAACTGCCATTCCTTGGGGCATTATCAGGCATCTGCAGGCTCTGCAGAAGGAAAGAAGTAGATCTAGTCTGCGCAGACTACTAGGGATCTTTCTGAATTTAGGCCATGTCTGCAGCTACAGTTCAGATTTTTTATGATGAATTAATGAATGGTATAAAATTGGAGTTATTCTTTTTTTTTCCTATTCATTAAAAAAAACCTCACATCTCTCTAAAACAGTTTAAATCTTATCTAAAGTAATTCTGGATCATCTGTTCATCCATAGAAACATCTGTAGATAGCTTGTGGCAATACATTTCCACAAGCTTAATATATATTATATAGGACTTCTTCACCTGAATTATATAAAACTTCACCTGACTTCTTCACTTTTCTTCATTCATTCGAGAGATGTGAGTTCAAATTAATTATAATAAGCTTTTAATTGATTAGCTGCTGTTCCTAAATGCAGATTATTCATAAATTGACCAGTTTAGGTAGTATGGTATACTTGTTTCGGAGCTTTATTTGGGAATTAAATAAATTTTATGCCATTTCTCTGGTTGCTGCTTCTGTGTTTGCTACCAGTTGTGAAATTAGACAGCTTCAAGTTAGGTTAGATTAATCTGTTTTGATGTCTGTGTTTCCTATCTGCTGAGACTGACAGAGCTCTGCCCATTTACTAACAAATATTACAATTATCTCCTATTAGGCACCTAAATAGGGCTCGACTAATGACAGGCGATGGCATTTCAGGGCATAAATGGTTTCTCACTGTGGTCAAAAATCTCCACTACTGACAACGCTTCTTACTTTTTTGGACTTCTACTCACTGAACTCTTCCTTTGGCGGTTGTTTACAGCGCTGAAGTGCAACAGAGAGTTCAAATAGGGAAGCCTTAAAAGCTGCCTTAATGACATCTATAGAAAAATCATCTAACTCAGCTTTCATCTTCAGACAGAAGGTCAGAGTTCACGGATTTTGTTGTTAGGCAGCTTCTATTTCAACCCCCTTCTTCCCCCGTGTAGCTAGTGGGTTAAAAGGCTGCTTAAAATATCCACTGTCTTCCCTCGTGCTTCTGAAGTCCCAAATACTCCAGGGATCAAGAAAAGTACAAAAACAATGTTTCAGCGCTCTTAGTTCCAGATGGACCTGTTTTCTGACGCCATTTATTTGAAGTTTCATGGATTGAACAAATCCTATTTTGAAGCGGTATTTATGCTCAGTGTTGAAAGGGACAGTAAGGGCTTGGCATTTATGTGGTTCCATCAAGAAATTTCTGGGTAGGTTTCTCATTAGTATGCCGCAGACTCCCATTGCACAACCATTAGAAAGTGTGTTATGTTTAAAATCTTCTCCTTTCCAGGCACATTGTCCTATTTCTGCTGGGCACAGCACTGTTCTCCCTGCCTGGAAGAAGCATAGAAATGTTGAGGATTGGCAGGAAAGGAGCCACAGAGCGTCTCCTCTTCTCACTGAAGTCGCAAAACCAGATAAATGTCAATACAGCTGGGGCAGGCTTGGCACTAAGGTCTATGCTTGGGAATCTCAGGGCATTGCATATAGTTCTTTGTGATCCTAAAGAGAAGTTTTCCAACATACTCACCTGATTCCAACTCGGAAGTTTCATTTACAAAGATGTATGTGAATAAGAGCTGAAGACCCATTGATTCTTAGAGAGATGTAGACTAAATTTTCATTCTTGCTGTTTAAAAGGATCTGCTTTTTCAAGAGTGTTGTACACTAAATAGTTTCAGGCAATTTCAGCTCTAGGGATCACAGAATCACAGCTGAGGCTGGAAAGAATCTCTAGAGGTTGTCTGGTCCAACCACTGTGCTCACGGTCACCTAGGGCAGGTTGTCAGGACTGTGTCCAGTCAACTTTTGAGTATCTCCAAGGATGGAGACTCTGCAATGTCTCTGGACAGACTTTTTCTGGTGTTCAGCCTCACAATGAAGAAAGTTTTGGTACACTCCTGTGGAGTTCCTTTGTTGCAGTTTGTGCCCGTTGCTTCTGTCACTGGCAGAGCTCTATTTTCTTTACCACCAGGTATTTGTTTGCATGGAAATGATCCCCTTCAGTCTTCTCTAGGCTGAGCAGTCCTAGCTTGCACAGCATTTCCTGGTAAGAGAAGAATCCTTCCATGCTTTAAGCTTCTTTCATCCAGCTAGCTCTTAATATCTGTTAAGATTCACAATTCAGGTACACTTGGTATATCTCAAAAAGTCTATGGAGCTTGCTCAGAACACAACTTTTATTCTTAAAGACTGATTCTGGCTTAACTATGCCTTCAAAATGCTTTATGAAATTGCAGGAAATATGAAATGGTTTTCATGGATGTTCCTATATAGGAAAGACTAACAACACTGAAGTTATTTACTCATTACAAGCTACACTGGTCAATTATGTTCAGTGTTGGTCAGTATTAGCCTAAACCAACCACTGTCCCATGGGAGAAGTGGTGCTAATTCCTTTTTTGAGCCATAGCAGCCCAGGCTTTTACAAAGACACTATGTACACTGAACTGTGGAAACTTACAGGCTTTTAATGAGATGTTATATGACTGTCAGATGACTGTCAGTGGTTTTGAGTTAAGTTTTTTGGGTGTTTTTTTGTTCCTTTTTTGTTTTTTTTTTGGTTATCAGGTTCAGATGAGACATTTATTTATTTTATTTTTCTGTATTAAGGAGAAAATTAATTAGTCCCTGGGAAGAAACCTGGGTTTCTGTGGGCCTGATGGGCAGAGAAATTGTGGTCCTTCTGTGCAGAGCTGACCTTACGTCTGAACTGGCAGCTGAGAGTGAAGGGGATGCAGATCCATAATTATTCAGACATGGAATAAAAAGATGATTCATTCATGACACTTGGAAGCAAAGAAGTACCAATGAAAGGAGCCAGGTTTTCTTGGCTGGTATAAGTGCATTAATCGAGGAAGATGTGTTTGCTTTAGGGCATGACTAGTCAAACTTTAAGCAACACATGATTTCTCATCTGGAGGAGGGAAGGGATGGCATCAGTTGTTTTCACAGCGGACAATGGAAACTTTGTACCTATGGTAGACTCCCATGGTATTGTTTAGAACAGGGAAACATAAAGACCTTGTTGTCTTGATGTTAATCTCTGGGGCATTCTTCATGGGCAATGCCTTGAGCTCTAGGCAGCAGGCAATGATTTCTGCAGTTTGGCTACACAGACCTAACTGGGCAAAGAGACTAAAACAGGACCTAGGTTGAGATAGCTGCAGTACTGCGAGGATGAGGGAGTTTGGGGAGTCTGATGTGGATTACAACAGAGGTAAAACTTTAATAATCCAGAGAATGTGCAGACTGATTATTTCCAGCAGTGGTTATTTCTCAGTTGGTGCTTCCAGAAAAAAAAAAAAAAAGTAGTGTTCTTTGGAAAAGGTAATAGGATGGCATCATATCGTTACCTGCTGATCAGCTGTTTTTTGAGTTCGGTTTTTGCTTTAAGATGCCAGCACTGAAACAAAAAGGCATCAGCGAGGCTGCAGTGTAAGTCAAGAAAGACGTACCAGTTTGAATGCTAGAACAGGAGCACTGATGTTTGACCTCTTCTTCAGGAAGGAGGAGAAGGGAGTGAATAAAAATCATGTGGCCAGCAGTAGCCAACACTTGACAAAGCTAAATTAGACGCGGTAAGGCTGTACCTGATACAGAAAGACTGTAGAGCATTTGTTTGTATGTGGCAGACAGACTTGCAAAGGCACATGCTAATTCACTTGGCTATTTTTTTATTATGACTAAGAAATTCCAGACCAGATGATGGCTTTGCTCACAAAGAGAAGATGACAATACCTCTGACCACATTCAAAGTTTTTTGAAAGAATGCACATAAAATCCTAGAGACATGTCTAGTCATTGCATTACTCGTGTGAGTATGTTGTAAAGTCTCATGAGGGTAAAATAGTTAAGAAGTTCAAAACTCAGTAATGACCCTATTAAGTAGGAAAGTTATGTAAAAAAGAAAAGGGATTAATTGAGAATTGAGAATGTAAGAATTATTTCATCTATAAGGAACTGTATTTTTTCTTGAAAATGTGTTGCACTGTCATATTCAGTACTATGTGTACTTTTGAATCAGCTGCGTAGGCAGTTGCATCTTGGAGAAATTATGTTATCTGCAATGCATTTTTTCCTGCAGCAAATCTTATAATATCCTTAATGAAGTCTTCTAAATGGGAAAGAGGAATTTGTAAGGAAGTCAAAAAGCTGTTCAGCCTAGAAGTATATAATAGCCCTGTGTATGTAACACTATATAAGAGGATAAACTCTCCATGTGAGGCTGATTCTGTGAAGTAGCACCGTGGTAAAAACTGTATTTGTATCAGATAAATTAATCCACCTATACTGAAAAGAGTTACTGTGACTTATTTAACAGAAATAGTGGTATGAGTCTGGGGAAGTACAATTCAGACAGAATACCTCCAGATGTTGAGCGAGCTCGTGTTGAAAACTGAACCCTGATTTTGTATGTATCATCTCCCCTGAATCTGAGCAAAAGCTTAGATATGTGCAAATCTGAAGATTTTGTGTAAGATTGTGGTTTCTGCTCAGCAAAAGCCTGATTTACACTCTCAGAGATAGGTTACAGTCATTTTTGTACCTTCTTTGGAGTTGGTCTGGGAATCTGTGTGGTCAAGCTCTACTAAGTCCTTGAAGAAGCAGCATTTGTTAGTAGAGAAAGCAAGAAGAGTCCAAAACAGAGCGAGCTGTGTTCTGTTTTTCTTTGTCTGCAGAAACCACTTCCTTTCCTGAAAGCATGAAAACAGCCCAAAGGCACCAGCGACCAAACAACACAATTGTGAGTAGAAATAATTACACAAATTAGAAAGCCTTCTGAGACCTGCCTTAGACATGGGGAGTACATCTGAAGTTAAGCTCTAGTTTCCCGAAGTGTTTGGAATGTGTTTGAGTTTCTGGTTTTGGCAGAGGCCTATCCTACTTTTAGCTAACTACTGTGCTAGTATTTTTTTTGGATATTTTTCTTGAGTGGTCTTTTTCACTCTGACTCATGCAGGATAAAGCAAACAGTTTGAAGTGTGTTAAGGTAGAGTTCCGGAGGACTACCAAGTAAAACTATATAAATCCTAGAAACACTAAAGGCCTTTTGTCTATTAAGACCTATATAGTCATGCTGCAGATGGAGCAATGCCTGCAACCTACATCTGACATTTTTTTGTGGTCTGTTTTGAGAATATATTGTGGCTTAGGGGATCTGCTGCTAATGGCAAAGTGCAGCTTGGAGCAGAACCGAGAGAAATACTGTTCATTCGCTAAATCGAGAAATGGTTTAGGAAAGTGAGAAAACTGAGAAAATTTCAATAATCTTATTGAAGAGATGTTGGGTTTTCAGCTACCCGTGGAAATTTACTGTAGCACAAAAGATAGTCCCTAAACTGAATGTTTTAACACTGGGCAAAATGGAGAATTAAGGCATTCTATTTGCTCCTGACACTCTGGCCTGATTTTGTACCATTCTACATGGTGAACACTATATTAAAGATTTCTTTTTCATTTCTTCTCATTGTTAGACACTGATTGGATGTACCTCTCAGTTCTTTCATCACAATAGTATTGCTCTGATTTTTAAAATTTTGATTTAAAACCTACATAGCTGCTGTTTTCAAGTCCTGCCATGCCTTTCTCTTAAATTCACTAATGAAAAGTTAAAACATAATACCAGGGTACATATAGATGCCTTCTTGAATGTCTTCAGGCAGTGTATGTCTGCTGTGGAGCAGAGCACCCTGCCTGGAAGCGGATACCCGAGCACCTCTTGGAGTCTTTACTGGGTTCTCCATAAAGGTTGTAGCACCTGTGGCTCTGTCGCTGGGGAGGAAAGACATTGCTTTAAAAAATAATAGATAAAAGGCTTTTTCCAGGCCTCATGATTCTTGCCCCCCCGCCCCCCAAAAAAGCGTATACATATATATATATATATATATCCCTGAAAATAGTGACCCTAAGGCCCCAGAATGCCAGGGGCAGCAAGTGAGGAACACTCCCTCTCCCCCGCGAGTAAAGCTCTCCTAACTTAAAACGAGTCTTGTTATTTGAGGCCCAGTGAAACTGGTGCTGTTGAGTGCTTGAGATCACCAGTCGTGAGGTTTTCTAGGTTGTATTTTTGGTTATGTTTATGAAATGAAGTACTTCAGTTGAGGTTTTCAGAGGTGGGAGGGTTGTGTTGTTTACATGCTGCAGATTGATTGTGAGCAGTTTCCCAGGGAATATTCGATATCCGAAATTTGAGCTGGGTTGATTAGCTGTGAATACTTGCATATGCTGTGTGGCATTGCTCCAGTTCCTGCATTGAACGAGCTAACAATTTTGGCAGACCAGATTTTGAAAAGTACTGCTCGGGTCTGGAAGGCCCTAGGTTCTCCCTGCTCCCTTTGGCAAAGACACCAGGATAGTCTGCATTTAGAGACCCTTGCCTTTAGGCAGAATGATGTGTGTGTATACTTATATATATATATGTGTATACCCTTAACTCTTCTTTCTTGGGTAGCTGTACAGCTCTCCCAAATGCATGTTTTTTCACGGCCTAGGCAAATACTTGAGCAGGCAGCAGGATAAACTGGTGCCGCCGCTCACTGCTTTTTTCCAGGGCTTACTCAGCTTTTAGAGGGGAAGCTCTAAGAGTGGGTCTGAACAGCAGCAGCGGCGGAAGGGTGTAATTAGGTAGAAATGCTATAATGAACACAGTACATTTGTGGAGATAAAGATTATACTTTAGACCATTTAAGCACGTATTATTCTCTGAACGCAGGGGGCTGCATTTGTTTGAATATTTTACTGTCACACCTTGGTGTGATTGGCAGCGTGTCTGGGGAGAAGAGACAGCACAACAGCAAGGGGGATGTTCAGCAGGGCAGAGCCAAAGCCCACGCGCGAATATCTAGGATATCCATCGGCAGCGACCAGCCAGGGCAGGCACTGCTCCCTTGCCCCAGTGGCAGTCCAAAAGTCCGTGATATTCCACCAGTGTAAATGAACAGAAATTCAGCCCCGATGATAGGCAGGACTTACCCAAGAGGTCCTAGCCACTCCAGTCAGGCTATTTGGGTGCATTTTTTTTTTGGAGGGGTGTACAAACATAAATGTTGAGATGGGGTCTCTATGGCAAGTAAAGGTGCTCTATATTGGGGCTACCGAGAATGACTTCTGAGAAGCAGCAGTGTGTTCCTTGTTTCAGTGCAGAGCGAGCTACATTTCCTTTTGTTCTTTCAACAGGTTAGTAATTACTGTTGCAGTAATTAGGCTTGATGGAGAGTATATAAGACGATAAATGGTTATTCTGTGCAGTAGTGGGGGATATTTGGTGCCAAGCTTATTATTTTCAGTCAAAGCTAATTATCTCTATTATAATACACGACTCTCTTTCTTGAATTATGAGTGGGAAACTGCTGAATAGATTTTTCTTCAAAGTGCCCTGAACCATGGAGAGAAATGAAAATTAAAAACAATGAAAAGCTTGTTAGACAATGAGAAGACTCATCTGTAAAGCTATTTCTGACAGTTTTTTTTTTCTCTCTCATCTCCAGTTATAGAAATATCAAATGCTTATCATGGACTAACTGTCACGCTACACATGATTTGGGTATGAAAGTTTTGTTAGGGCACTGGAGATGTCTCGGGCTGAGCAGGCAGCGAGGATGGATCGTGCCCAGGGTACAAGGGCCTGTACCAGCCGGCGGTTTTCCTGGGGCGGCAAGTGCAGGGGAGAGGGAATTTGAGGCAGCAGGGTTTGCCCACGCCAGCCAGTTCCTCTCTAATATTAAAGGTGCTGGTGCCCTGCTCCGTTCGCACGGTGACTGCAGCTGGTGATGGCGCCGGCGCTGAGGCTCAGCAGGAGGTTGAGGAGCCGTGCCCCAGCACACGCAGTCGCGCGCAGGGAATGTGTGACTGTCTGTGAGCCGTTCAGTGCAGTGAACGTCAGTAGTCCTGGGGTAAGAGGGCACATGGGGAAGAAAAATAATTATAAAAAAAAGGCTTCGAGCATTTCCTGCTTTCTATATATACTTTGCCTGCTTTTGTTTAATTTCCTACAGAGGGGAATCAGTGTGGCCTTCCTATGTGTTTGACAGGCAGCTTTCCTCAGCGATTCTGCAGCGTGCTTTACCATGCTCCACACAACAGATGCGGGAAAGCGGCCGGTGTCCCGCGCTGTGCTTTGCAGCACGCTACTGTCTGCTCTGGGGAGGTGAGTGGTGCGAAGAGAACCCCGTTACTGAAGTGGATCGATGTTCACGGGCAGTAGCACGTGCCTGGCTTTGGTTACTTACTGCCTGTGAGACCACATCAAACTGGCCCTGCGGTGATCGCCTGCAGTGCGGGCTAAACGCTGCTTGCCTCCGTTCAGAAATTCCATCCTTTTCCTTCTTGCTTATTTTTCCAGTAGTCCCCTGTGTCTCACAAAACCTCCGTTTATTGAGTAAATGGCTCTTACACCTCACAAAAGCTCTAAATGGGCCTTTCTAAGTTTTCTCTAGTGGTGCCGTGCTTATACAGAGTGGTCTGGTGACATAGACATTATTTATTTAAATTTATAGCACAGGATAAATCATCTTTCTAAAACTGAGCCTGGTCTTGCGAACTCTGTGCAGGGAACTTCCCCTGGAGATTCCTGTGCATGAAGCGCTGCTGTTAAGTTTATTGTTGCGGTGTGTCAAACCTTCGTTTGGCTGGTGACGGCATTGCAAGAGCTGCCTTGTGAGTGAGCAGAGCTGGAGCGAAAAGATCTTGCTAGGACAGATGTCCTGGGTCAGGGAGAGTCCCCTTCAGTGTGTGGAGCTGCGGTGGAATGGCAGGGAATTCTTAGAAGGAGATACAGTTCAAAGGTGTGTGTCAAATCTTTCCAAAAAGTCATATCAGTTAAGGCCCTCAGAGTGGCTGGAGGAACCCTCAGATATTACCCCTTGATAAAGGGTTATTCATATGAGTTGCACATGGTCCTGCACTGGCCCGCAGAGCTGTTAGCTGTGTAAGGGCTACCCAGAAGGCAGTAATGTGCAAAGCTCAGGCAGTGCAGTTGGCTATGCTTTATATTGAATTTAAATAGACATATGAAAATTTGTATCATCTGAGATGTAGGAGAAAAAGAAGATTCTTGACTTTCACAAGGCAAATATATAGAGAGTACAAACAGATGAAAATAGAGACAGTTTTCACATAATCAAACCAAAACACATGTACAGTGCTCCCTACTTCATATCTTGAATCTCAGAGTCAAAAACTCTGTAGATAACAACAAAAATTCATAAAACATAGTATTAGTTGATTAGATCTGTCAAGAAGCAAAACTCCAGACTTGGAATTTACAGTATCCGAGAACAGGAAAATCCATTAAATGTACACAACAGTAACTCATAACTGTAATCTTGTATAGATGTCTTTGTAAACGATAACTCAAAAAACCAAACCAACCCATTTACGGGTACAGACATCTCAACAGAATAGTTTTAGATGCTGTTAGCCTATTTTTATGTCTTTTTTGTTGTAGTTGCTGCGAGTTAACTGTTTTTAAATGTATCTCTGTGGGAATTGAGGAGTTTTATTATGTACATTTTTGTACTGTACGAACCCGAATGATCGATTTTCTTTATGCTGGTGGCTGCTTGTTTGGCTGCATGACAAGGTTGCTATCAACAGAAGGAATGAAGCATGAGGTAATGACTGCAACTTAAATGAGAGCACTTGTCATACCTGCTTTTTGCCTGGACCGATCAGCAAGTGTCAGGGCATAGTCAAAAGCGGCTCATGTTTTCTCTTGTGTTTACAAACTGACAGGCTGAATGGAAGATAATCCTTGACATTTCGTATAGTCTTCCGCACCCCTAAATCAAAACTGTTAGTGCTGTGTTGAGCTACTTTGGATCTACTGGTCACTGTGAATTAGAGAGAAATACTCTGTGAAGTAAGTGTAGAGACACAGGGACTTTAATTTTATTCCTTATTTATTTAGTTTATTTATTTAAGAAATTAAAGTTCAGTCTTCCACATGTTTGTTTTAACATATGCTGTGCATTTTCCATTCCTACATCCTTTTCTCTGAAATGCTAGGCAGTAGCACCAGGCATGATTTACATGAGCAAGCAGATCTGTTTGCAGTGATAGCATAGAACAGACTAAACCATAAGAAGTTGTTACACTGCTAGGACAACTCCATGAGAGAAAGGGAAGGAACGATCCTGATGATAGAGAATATTTATGTTAGTCTAGGACTATGGGTACATGTTCTTTCTTGAAGAGCTTTCTTACCTGGAGGCCTGCTGGAGGTTACTGGCCCTCTATTCTGTGGTCAGCATCATTAATCTGCTTCAGTCAAGACAAACTGGGTGAGTAAAGACTAAATATTTAAGCATCTTAGGTTAACTTCAGTCATTCTGCCTGAAGCAGACCTACTCCAGCAGATCAGTTTGCTGTAACCTCTGGCAGGGTGAGAGGCAGCCGGAAAGATCATCTCCTTCAAATGGCATAGCTAGAGCTGAAAAAGGACTCCTATATCTGGCACTTTTCCACTCTAGGCATACTCTGCATATGACTAATTTGGTTTTTAAAAGAAACCTGCTTATCCAAAGAATCCTGCTGCTGCAGCATTCCTGCTTAGAGAAAGAATGAATTACAATCTTGTCTTGGTGTGGGAGGTGAGAAGTCTGAGGATATTTGCAATTACTTCTCTCATGTGGATCTGAGTGTCCTATTGAGTCGTACGAAGCACGAGAGAACTGCTGCTCAGGGATGAAAGTTGCAACCCCGGGTAATAATTTGTACCCCTGAACTGCACTGGGTGCTGTGTGAAGGAGTCATGTGGAAGAGAACCTCCTTGAGAAAGGCAGAAATGAAAAAAGCAAATGAATAAAGTGGAGTCTGTCAGATGCAGACATCAGGAGGCAAATGTTTTCTGCAAGGCCTTAAGCTGCTGCTCTTCTCACTGACTTACAGAGATTTTATTATGGTGCCATCTTGACTTGAAACCTTAACTGCTGGACCCACATGGCCTATAGCTGCTGGTTTATTTTATCTTGACTATCTGCAATTTACTGTTGGTTGCCTAATATTCTTGAAAAGCTCATATAAGTCTTCATGTGGGAGAGACTGAACTCCTTTCGTGGGCTCATATCACTAGAACGTTGTTGGGACTAGACTGAGCCACAAGAGCCCTTCTCCTCATGGAAGGGCAGTGCCTGGCACTGCTGTCCTGAAGGCTGTGTGGCAGGGGTCTCCAAAGGAGTCTCTGCAAAGTCTTTTTGACACCCCTGGCAAAAATCCATGACCAATTGTAGGTGCTCTTATTGCCAGAGAGCAGAAAACCACATAAATAAGTGTGGTGAAGCTTTGCGCTCAGGGTAACAGGGCACCGGGCTAGTGCTTCCAAAATGTGGCAAGCCTTCCGCCTCGAGCGCCTGTGATGGATGCGGGACAGGTTGTGACATCCTGGCAGCCAAGCCTACCCCTTCTGCACCATCTTTACAGGATCATGGCTGCCAGGATCTGTCTAAGTTCTCTTGTTGATGTGGCAGTGCTCTGTCACCATCAGCCTCATATCTAATAAGGCTGATCATTTTTCAAGATTTCCTGAAGTTCTGTTCCCTAAGTCAAATGACGGATCTTGACTCCACCAGATCAAACACGTACAAACAGCAGATGAGGAGATGCCTTAGCACACGTACCAGATGCAGAAACTGGATTTTATAAAATTGGGAGTTACTTTTTAATAGGTTTAGATGGTAGTACCAATGATTGAATGTCATTGCAGTTATTAAAAACACACATTCTACAGCAATGGAAAATAAGCATAAAAAGGGTCTTAAATGAACTCAAGGGACAATTCTTACATAAATTTAAGAATAAAAGGAAAAAACTTTAAGCATTAAGAACTCCTAGTAACTCAGACAACTGAGTTGTGCATTTCCGGATGTGCTGGAGATTTTCCATAGATATTTCCTACGGAAAGAATTTATGAATCAAACTATAAGAGCTGTCCAAGGAAGATTGGTCCCACATGGATTGTGTTGCTGTTTTAACTCATCCAATTCTTCAAAACTATTCATTATGAACAGATTGTATTCATAAGTACAGAAAGTATTTGCATTTAGTATATGTAGTGTAGCCAAATTAGCCTACTAGCAAAAATTAACACACTCCTTGACTGTAGTGTTTAACCAGAAAATAGAATACTTGTATGGTCAGAAGGAGACATTTAGAGGGAAAAGATATAGCAAGCCAAGTTCTGTCCTTGGTTGGGGTTGCCATGAGACGGCAACAATCTTGTTCAAAGTGCGACCACATTAATTTGCTTTCTACTTGTATTGGCCTTCTTGTGAGTTACTATTTCCTATTTATGGAGAAAGAGGAGTTGAAATCTATATCTTTTAGAAAAAAGGAAATGCCCAAGACTTTTATGAACTTTTTAGTAGCAACCTCCTCCTTCAAATGTGTATATGACTTACAAGATTTCCTCCCTCTCTTTCCTCTTAAAAATTGCAAAGTGATGCCACCCTCAGGACAATTTTTGATCTGAGAGCATGAGGTTGAGACCCTCCTCAAGCCTTCTAGAAGGAAGTAGGAGTAGAATCATTTGTGAATGCCCTTGCATTCTCGGACACATTGAGCCATTCACATCACTGAAACTCAAGATCTGAAACAAGAACTGGAATTCTCTTTCAGTTATCTTCCGCAGCATAGAAAGTTGTAACCAGTTTATCTGTATCAGAAAAGTAGGACTAGTTTAAATATATTAGACAAACACACCTACACTTGGAAAAAATATTTAGTGTGGGCAGAAATGCTACCAAAGTTTTATAATGTTTCACAAATACCTTTGGTCTGGAAATATTCCGAGAACTAGGATCCCCCTTGTTTTCCAACTTCATCCTGGACTGATTCAGTGAGGTGGCTCTCAGAAAACTTTGGAAAAGTAAATATATTTCAGATTAGAGCTCTAGGGTTAAGTTATTGGTTGGTTTTAACTGGTGTTCCCATCCGTACAAAGTATGTTATTCGGAGTTGAGAAGTGGTGAATGGCTCAAGAGAAACAAGGGGATGGCCTGAACCGGCCCTCCCTCACTGCAGGGATGGTGTTCAGCTCCAGTGAACTTTGGCCCTTCGTAGAGCCTGAGCTGATGCTGAGCAGCTGATCACTGACCTTCCCAGTGGAGAAGAATTTGATCCATCGTCTCAAGTGATGCCTCCCTTTATGTCAGCAGGAGTTTCGTTGACTTCTGTGAGGGCAGCAGCCAGAGCCCGAGGAGCAATTGCATTGGCTTCAGTGGGAGCACTCAGCAGAGGATGGGCGTCATATCTCTAGTGTGACGCTTTCCTTGAGTAAAAGCAAATGCATTTCCCTGACAGTGCCTGCTGTTATGGACATCACTCTAATTTCTAATGTGCTGTTTGTCCAACACTGGACATTTTCACTCAGGAATGAATGTGCTGCAGACTTTTACTTCAGATCTAAACTGGAAGACCTAGAGCTGGAGGACCTTGGATCTGCATGGACACAAGCATATACTAACTTAACCCTCCACTGGTTTCTCCCTGCCTATGCCCCGTCTCAGTCTTTCATTTCACACCTACCATGTGAACTAGAAGAGAGGTACAGTGCACAGTTAACCAGGGATTTCAGTGAGCTTTCCTTTGATCGAAAAAATAGATGACTAGGACTGAAAGAATGACCTCAGTACGTGCTCCCATGGTCTTTTCAAAGCAGGTTTCTTGCTTGGTGGTCCAGCAGTGAGACGTGTGTGCTGCCATTGCAATATGTCCTCTGAGCTGCATGGAAGTGCTTCTATTCATCAGGTTCCTAATTCAGAGTCTCCTTAAGGGGAAAAAGATGGTAATATTTAATTATTCTGATTTTGTGAGGTACTTGCAAAACATCTACTGTTAGTCATGGCTTTTTAAAACCATAAACTTTTTTGTCCATACTTGCTAATAGTTGGGGAAGAAAGTTGATCTTTCCTGAAAATACTGAAGCAGATGGGAGCAGTGTGATTGCCAGAATATCCCTACAAATTCTCCTAACATGAAACAGTTTTGGACAGTTCAGGACATCTGGAGTGAATATGGGAGAGGGAAATGAAAAATTTCTTGAATGTACTTAAAGGCTGAAATAGAATCACAGTGGTGCAGACATGCAGAAACCCTGAATGAAATACACACATGGATGTGGCAGAATGCTTAAAAGGAAGTCAGCCTGCTACAGCAGAACTATTTTTAGTCTTCTAATGAAGAAAGCAGCTGTATTTGAGAAAGTCAGTCACTCGCTGCTTGGAAAATCAGCTGGAACTCTTTCTGGGCCCTGGTGTTCTTGGTTGCGAGAGGAAAATCTTATGTGTAAGCTCTTTCAGTCCGGGCGGACCTTAAATGGCAGGCGCCTGGGGGCTTGCAGCGCAGTAGGGAGCTGCTCGGAAAGAGATTCGCAGACTTCTGGTGGAGCCCATGGTCACCCTGCGGTGCTCAGGCTCTCTTGGAATGAGCCTTTCTTTTGGAGACAGTGAGCATCTACCAGAGACGACTTAAATGTACAGAGAATGGAAACCACCCCTGTCCTTTTTAGTTCTGTGCTATGCTGCTTGTTATACAATGGTTATTTACTTGCCTAATTTCCCTTGAACTTTAATGGGTCACAACAGTCTGTCCGATTCTCTGTAATATCTGTGTGTTTTTTTAATCTCAGTAATGCTTATGTTAGTTATGTGATTGCACAAGAGCCTCTCTGTTTTGCTGTTTAAGTGCAACCTGAAACAGAACTGTGAAAACTCATTGTTATTTGTTATGTACCTTCTCCACACAAAATGGACTCTTCTGTAAGGCTTTTCTGGTCTACAATAGAGAGATGTCCCTTCCTGTCATAGGGCTGAGTTCAATGCTGGACATGAGTCGCATGTGTCCTGGCTGTGACAGGAGTGGACAGTAGTTACTGCAAGGTCAGAACCATTGAAAGTGCTTTTGGGAAGGAAAGGAGATGTCCTGATTTCCACTGGGCTGAGAAACCACTTCTAAAGTAGGCAAAGGTCATAACAGGTTGAATCCAGAGAAAAGGGAGCTTGGATTAACAGCAGTGTCAGAGAAGCCCGACCAAAGGTGTGTGATGGAAACAGACTGGCATCTTCAGTGACAAGGTGGGATTAGTGAGGAGGAGGAACTGATTTTGAAAACCTTTTTATGCAGATGATCTTTCAATTTCCATTGATGGTCACAGGCCAAAACCATCAGAAAGGGGACAAGATTTTGAGGTGAGAGGAAGAAAGGGGCTCAAACTGAAATGCTGTGGAAAGGGAGGCAGGATCTGCCTTCTGCCATTATCTCTGATGCTGAGCAACTTTGACAGGTTCCTTCAATCTCTTCTGGCTTCCAGCCTTGCCTTTCGTCTGCTTTGAAATGCCTTCTCTGTTTGTCCATGTATGAATCCATGCAGTCTTATGAGGAACCACCACATATTTACATCCTTGATACTAGAAAGCAAGAAGGGAAGGAGTGCTATGCTACAGGACCAATATTCAGATCTTTTCTAAGTGAGACAGCAGCCAGGGGAAGAAATTGCTGCTTTGATCCACTCCCCGCGTGCTTGTCACCCTCCATTTGCCTCTAAAGGACGAGCCTTCTTCCTATCTCCTGGCCCAGTTTCTTGTGTGATCAGCCCCCACAGCCATTTCTGCTTGAGCAATCTATTTTTTCTTTAATACCCTATATTATAAGCATTTACAATGGGGAAGATCGTTCTGGCTGACTTGCACAAGGGGTGATTTCCTGAGTGTTTGCTCTGGCATCATGGGGCAGCTCGAGGACGGTGCCTGACGGCTCATGGGGGGCTCGGGGAGCAGTCACCTCTTTGTGCGGCCCAGGAGCCGCCAGGAGAGCGTGGCCGGCCACAGCCTTCGGCTTCTGCTGTAAATCCCTCCAGTTCTCAACTGGTTCCAGTAGAGCCTGTTTTGCGTAAAGCACTTATATTTTCCCATTACTCATATGTCCCTTTGTTCATAACATAATGTAAATAATTCGGAGCTGGAGCTGGCATTCATTTGAACAGGTGTAGCACTGAAGCAGTTGTAATTGGTTTCAGTGTTCCCGGCATTCTCTCCGACTGCGCTTTCTAAAGGAGTTTTCTTGTTTTTCTTCTGAAAGCTTATTACCATAGTTCACCTGTCAGCCTACTGCTTGTGATGTTAATTCAGCTTCATTTCTTAGTAGGAGTCAGGGTGAAACGTCTTGGGCTGCACCACGAGGGTGCCCTCTGAATGGGTGGTGTTTTGCATGGCTGTGATGGGCACCAGCAAAAAGAGATCTGTGGTATTTATAGTCTTCAGGGATCTGTGTAAAAGTTAAAAAAAAAAAAAAGTAAAAAAAAAAAGGCAGATTATCCTGATTCTGCATAAATACCGCAACCAAAGCACACCTGTCTTCTACCATTTGGGCCAGCTAATTGGTTTTTGATCTATTTTTACCGTTCTCAGCTGAAAGGCAATTTTTTTGTTAAGTTTCACAGAAAGCTCCAGAGCTGTTTTAGGGTTTTGTAGCTGTGAAAAATAGCCGTGGTTCTGTTTTTTAAAAAGCATTCTCATGGAATAATTGCAATGATTGGGAACGCTTCTTAAAAAAAAACAGTAGCATGTACATTTTTCGTAGCTACACAGCTCTAAAGTGGCTTTGTGGGTTTCTTCACATATTCAGGAGACTTTTAAAAATAAAATGGAGCAAATCTATCTCTGAGCTTGGCAACAGCTGAAGTTTATATTTCACAAGTATCTGAAAACGGGTTCCTCCCCACTTGCAGCCACAGATGCCAAAGTTTTAAACTGACAGTACAAAGTTTATATTGCAAGCTTTAAAGGAGCAAAGCAGCATTTCCCTGCTTGACTGCAGCCCTGCAGTGCCTGGCTGGGATGTAGCCTATTTAGATAGTTATTATTATTGCTTATTAGCTCTTTGCCCTATGGTGGGGCATAACAGCCAGTCGATACTGTTCAGTTGGGAACTGTAGACATGTAAACAGCAAAAAGGTTGCCCGTGCTGCTAAACTATTGGCAGCAGCTTGTATTCCATTCCTGTCTGCATTAAAACAGAGAATATATTGAATGGGCCAAACCCTGAAATCCTTATTTGGTCATTATGAAGAGAGAGGGAGAGAGACTATGATTCATTAGAAAGGGGGTGAATAAGAGGCAGCCGAGAAGGTAGTCTGGGAGTCTGTGTTCTCCCTACCTCATAACTCATCAGCACTGGAAGCATCTGAGCACCGTGGAAGGCAGCTGTGTCGGGTCTGGTGTGCTGAATATTCCTCGGAACAGAAGCGATCACGGGAGTGATGCTGCTCCTTGTGTGGTGTGCCTGAGCACGTATGTATGCTGGGTCAGTGGGAAAGGGAGGCCTTTGAGTTCTCCTGGTAAATACATGCCCCTGCAAAGGTGAACTTGGGTGGAAATCATTGCATGGTTTTCTCCTGAGGATGAGTGTTCAGGAAGATTAACCGAGAGGGCTTTCTAATGGAAGGCCAAAATATCCAGGGTAATATTGTTGCAAACAGAAGGGGCACAGGAAGAGAACGGTGTGGTGTTCCTGCCTCGCACTCACGCTGCTAGTGATCTCCTTCAGCTCTCAAAGGGGTCCGTGCAGTGGGGCTGGCCACCGCCAGCAGCAACCTCAAGGCTCCATACACGGCAGTGTGTCCACCTTCAGCTGGAGCCATGAGAAGCACCCATGAAGAAACAGAGAGCATCATGCCTTCCTGCAAGAGGAGAAGTGAGGCTTTTGCGAAGGCAAGAGGGCACTAATCGCACCAGAGTGTTTTGCCTGGATCCGCAGGAGTTACAGGTGCTTGTCTGTGTCGTCACATTGTAGTTTCTGATGATGTTGCCGCCATTTCACAGAAATTATACTTTGACATGCCTGAGCATGACTGCTCATTATCTAGCCTTTAAGTTTAGGTGAAAGGGACCTAGTTAAATGCTGTAAACTTCGTGGTGAGATGGGGTGGATTTGAGGGCTGGGTCTCCAAGAACATTGCATAAAAGGCTGCCCTGTTTGCTGTGCCTTGTCACCCATGGAAATGAAAGCAGAGAGGAGCAGCACACAGCTGCTCCATTTGCTTCGGGTATATTCAGTTATTTAACTCATTGCATAGGCCACTGCAGCTCTAGCAGGGAGCATTTCTGCAGAGAAGGCCCATGAGTGTTGTAAGTAGTACCAGGAGGAGAGGTTTTCATCCCTCTCCTTTCACGCTAACAGGGAGACAAGATGCTCAGTGAGTTACACGTGCATGTTTGGCAGGAGAAGCTCTTGGGCTCATCTGTATCTGCCCCCCAGGCCTCGCGGATCCCGTGTCCTGCAGAAGCTCAGAGGGAGCCCAGGCCTCTGTGAGGGACGTTTGGCCTCTGTTTATACAGACACAAAGTCTCTGCTCATCCTTTCCCGAGATCAGAGGGGACAGGAGTTTAAACATTAGCTCAGCGGTCTGAACCCCGTGGCAGTGCCGGCGTGCCTGGCACCGCGCGTCGAGACGAGCGATAAGATACTTGGTGGACGCCGCGGCCCTCGCGGCGCTGCAGGAGACCGGCTGCCGAGCACACCGGGAGCCAGGCCAAGCGGGCAGCGGCTCTGCGCTTCTCTGACAAAAATCTCATCAAAGACCTGCCAAAAGCGCACCTCTAAGCTGCTGCCCTCCAAGTAGGCTCCCAGAGACTTCCAGAATATTCCCCATAAGCATACTGCAAATCAGGAACTACCTAAATAAATAAAACAGCTAACGCAGGCCTCATAGATGGAAGTATTTGGTTCTATATACATCTTTGTCCACTAGATGGCTTTTTTTCCCCCTCTCGCTACTTCCTGGTAGATTACATTTGGTTGATTCTGTCTAAAATGATACTCTCTAACAGCCTTATTCCAAAACTGGTAACAATTCAGACAAAAATTTCCAGTTAAATACAGGATACTGGGCTCATGTCTTCAGTAACGTAAGTTCTCCTAAGCTTGCCACACTGAAGAATTCAAATGAGAATGCTTTTAGCAAAAATGTTTGCCAGCAAAACTATGTTTGCTTATGATACGAAATTATTAGAGACCACAGAGCACATCTGGGGTTATTAAGTCTTCAGCATTGACACCAAAAAATAATGTAAAAGCTTCCAGGCATCTTCTGGCTTGGCTAGGAGTTTGGGGGAGTAGGTAACAGAAGAATTCCTCCCCTTATCCCACTATGTAGTATAGTATTATTTAATGATGTTTGGAAGCAAATTCAGGTTCTGCAGTTATTGTAATTAAGTGGGACAGATGGGATAGAGCTCTGCATTCTGTGGCTTATGCCAAAGCAAGTGGAGTTTAAAAAAATGTATTTACATTGACGAAAGTCTGTTTCGGTGACTGTGTGAGACCTATTGACAGCTGAGGTAAAAGCAGGGCTATGTTCTTCATTTAACCAGGTGAGGAAGACAGTGGTCATGAGAAGAACGTCCTGACATTGAAAAAGTATGTTGTATTCAGATTATGATAAAAGTAATATAACACTTCATCCTAACGAACTGTTTATTTTTTGGTTATTATATAATACGCTCAGCAAAAAGGACAACAGGGTGGAATAAATAGGACTGGCCAGGCTGTGGTTCACTGTCGCATTGGAGTGAATATAAGAAGGGAATGAGTACTGTTTCAGAGCAATAAAAATCCTTAGGAAACATGGTCACACCACCACGACGGGACACAAACAGTAGAGGGAGGTGAGAGGGCCTGTGTCACAGGCGGGTATCAGTGTCCCTGTGAGAAGCGCACTCCCTTGCTCCTACCAGCTCCTGGGATTTGGGTGTTTCTGCCAGTGCCAATTCCTGCAGCAGCCTGCCTGGGGAGGCAGTTTCTCAGCTCACTTATAGCTGGTAAGTGCTCCGTTGGAAGCTCCGGCTCCTAAGTCATGAACCAGAGGAGGCCTTTCTTTTCCTGTCAAACTCCTAATGGCCACCAGGGGTAGAAAAAAAGAAAGTGTGTACTCATTTCAGTGGCCTGCACATTTGCTTCTGTGAAGAAGAAAAACATGCAAACAGTTTCTGTTACTCATCCTTCTGTTACTTCAGCCCTCTTTCCCCATGATCCGTAGGGCTCGTGAATCATTCCAGTGCCCATTCCTGCCCCTGCTCTGGCTTTCACAAGCTTCAACGCAAACCTTGGGCGGGGGTTGTTGGGCTTCCCTGCGCGGCATGGGGGCCTGTGGGACACTGGGCTCGGGCCTTGCTAAGCTCAGGCGTTGGGCCCAGGCCTTGCTAAGCTCAGCCTCCAGGGGCTGCTGGCAGTGCTGGGATGGAGGAACTGCACAAGCACCCGACCTTTCTCTTGGCACATTCAGGAAGCCAACATTGCATCAGCTTGCACTCAGTCTGAGCTTGGAGAAGTTGTGCTGCTACCATAAAGCGCTCTCTCTCTTTTTTTCCCCTTCCTTCTTAATGAAAGCCTAGATTCTGCAGGAATTCATGACTGGAATCAGTCTTCGCACTTGCCAGGGAAATCTTGCAACTGAAAAGCATCCGAGTAAATTTTTAAGCCCTGTTTGACTAATACCAAAAGGATTAACATATAATTTATTTTAATGCCTACACAAAATACATACATGTATGTGCTTTAAACTGAAGAATACATAAACCTGGGTGGTGCTACGTTAAGGCGATGAGAATCGTGGTGTAAAAAGGCGAGGTACACTCATGGCCACGGGGCATGGAGCACTTGAGGCTGTGCCAGCTACCGTGTACCTGTCTCTGAAGTGGATGAATGGGATGGAGGAACAAGCTCTCTTGGCTCATGAGCGAGCTGACGTAATCTGACATTCTGAGTATGGGAGATCTGAAACACTCCACTAAAACTGCTGAGCCGGGGGTGGTCAGCTAAGCAGCATAGTCGGAGATGTCAGTAAAACACAAGCGCAGATCTTGGAGCTGTGAGTCACATAAAGCAGTCAGCGGCACCTGAGACTTGCACAGTAGCATCAGTGCCACTGAGCTGTCATTATAGAAAGACCTTTGAAAGAAAATCTTTTGGGAGGTGATGTGCAGGCTCCCTGTCCCTGCCTCGGTGCGTGTCTGCATGCTGCGGAGCCTGAGCTTTTCCTAAGCACGAAGGCAGTTGGGAGGAGTCAGCTCATGCTGCTACTCCAACAACTCACTGCAGCAGCGAATGCCAGAGGCGACAAATAACAACTTAGCACTTGGTCCTTGCCTATGCTGATCTCATGAAGGCAGGATAAGGAAGCAAAGGCTGATCTCAGCCACCTTTAATCCATCCTCACTCTCAGCTTTGGCCAAAGATCTCCTTTACCAGTGCCATATTTTGGGGAAACTGTTCCAGGAGGCCCAAGCTCACTCACAGCAAGTGTCCTATTGCTGAAGGTAGGAAGGTCAGGGTTAGACCAGCTGTGTTTGACTATAGTTCTTCCATCTGCCCTGCGAAGATCACGCTAAGGCCTTTTGCACTTCCTTAGTGAGTCTTTGATATCTGCCAGCACTGTCCATTTTCCTCTCTGGGTTAAAGAAAAATCTTATTTTGCTGCCAGGAAATCTGTCACAGAGAGGTGGTTAACCCAAACACCTCCATTCAGTAAAGGAAATACAGATTCAGTCCACTCGGTATATCAGAAATACTGCTGTGAAACCTAGTTCAGTCACATAACTTGAGCAATTTGTGCTATAAAAAGTGGGGGAAAATAAGAAGTAAGCTAGCAGAAAACATTCAGTAACAGCAGAGCAAGGAGACGTGTGTGTCGCAGAAGATAAATCTGGTTCTGGACTGAACATGAAAGGATTTGCCAGCATCTTTGTCGGTCTTTTCAACCGAAACACGCATCTGCAGCGTTAGAAGGAGCTATGCTGTTTGATGGGCACCAACAGGCTGCGTGACCCCGCCAAGCTGCGTACCGCCGCTGGGTGCAGGGTCGGATCGGCACCCCACATGCAGCATCCCCTTGTTGCAGCCTGCCTGCTCATAACCCTGCAGAAGATTGCAGCCTTGCCTTTCGATAACCAGGGTTTGACAGGTCCAGGCTTGCTTACATGTAGATGGACAACCACGAAAAGAAGTGCAGGAAAGATACCTGTTACGAAAGAGCGCGTGCTGTTAGTTAAGCCCTTCCATGTGTGTTTAATTTTCAGGTAGATGCCTAATTACTCCGTGACCTGTTTAGCATTTCAGACTCACTCCTTCCAAAGACAGGAAAAAGAAAAGAGGTTACATCCAAGCTATGCCACAAAAACACAAAAGATTTGCTCTGCATCATTTTAAAAAGGGCTTTGAACCAATTTATTTTTGAAAGCTGTTTGTGCCCAGGCCTAAGAAGATGACTGCCAGCAGCTGTCTGGGAAAAAGCAGAAGTTAGTCTGAAAAGTAATAAAATTTGCCTGATCTGAAACTATACAATACTGAGCTCATTTGAAACCACAGCTAGATTTCTTTGTCATTCTGGAAAAAAAACAGGGAAGTGTCTGGGGATTTTCTTTGTTACTATATTTCTTAAAGGGATTTTCTTTTGTGGAGGCAGCAGGAGAAGGAATTTTTATTGGTTCCTTTTTTTTTTTTTAGAAGCTTTATATTAACAGGCAAGCAATGCAACTTTGGCAGGGAAGTATCACGTGCTGTGTTAGAGAATAAATAGTTCCCGTGATTATGTACCAAGTGATAACCCTTTCTGGATTTATGAATTTTTTTCTATGTATTTGCATAGAAAGTCATTACAGCAGCCTTTTGGCTGACGTAACCAGCACGCTGCTGCCTGTTTTTGCATGTCTTACAACTCCCGGGACATGCTGTGGATCAAGGAAGTTGCACCAAAGAAGCAGAAAGTGGCTCTGCACACTCCTGCCTGGGAGCGGGATGTGTCTCGCCGCTGTTGGGCAGCGCGCCGCCTCTCCTGCGCTCCTCCCGCAGAGCCTCGTAGCTGCGGGAATCCCTTGCTCCTTGCCCTCTGTTTAAGATTGCTGGCTTGACCATCACGGGGAAAGCAAGGAAAAAAAGGAGCACAACTGGCTGAGCAGAGGAAAGTTCATCCTTTTTGGTGGCAGATTCGAAAAAATCAAAAAATCAAAAAACAAAAGAAAAAAGGGAAAGGAAAGGAAAGGAAAGGAAAGGAAAGGAAAGGAAAGGAAAGGAAAGGAAAGGAAAGGAAAGGAAAG
>VWPW01010687.1:25711-48807 GCA_013389825.1 Crypturellus undulatus
TGGTGCCCCGGGCAGCCCCGCTGGCGCGCGGAGCCCCCCGCCGAGCCGCCCGCGCGGCCCTCGCGCTCGCAGAGCAGCTGAGGTTGGAAGGAGGGCGAGTGCGGGCTGAGCTGTCAGCTGGAGCGAGCTGTAGTAGTAGTAGTCATAGTGAAAGCAGCAGCACTGGTATCAGAGTACAAGGCACAAAGGAGAGCTAAGCGGTGTTTTATTTACACAGTTCATCTGTTTACTATAATCTGCTCATTTACAGCGGAAAGTCAACTCGCAATTACCAAAGCTGCTTTCCGTGCCAGATGAACGGATTAACCTGTATGTCATTCCAAAATACTGATAGAGGAGAAAATTCAACAGGAAGGAACTGCCTGGAGAATTGCAGGCTAAAATCTGTATAGGGACTTTCCCCCCCACCCCCTCACCCCGCTTCCTTTTCTTATATAAGCTCTGTGCTACAATGGAAAGTTTCCACAGACTCAGAGATCATATGCAGTTTCAAATCTACTTGAAAGATAAGGCTTTTATTTTTGTCCCCCCAAGGCTAACATATTACATACCTACTCAGCACAGGGCTGCCTGTTATCTGATAAGATAATTAGCATCAGACACTAAGAAAAGCATACGTACTTTTAAAAAGCAGCATTACTGAACGTTCACAGAGTTAAAGAGCTTGCTTATCAGAGCTTTTCTATGCAGAAGACTTGTGCTATTATTTGACTTTGGGTCAAGAAGTCCTTTATTAAATTAGCAATGCAAATGTGTTTTACTTTATAAATGTGGAATTTAAGTGTGTCGGACAGCCTCCCTCTAGAGCATTTTGGAGCTTTAACGCAGCTTTACTTTAGGCCAAGAGTCCCAGCCCAGGCTCTGAATGTTTCTTTTTGTTTGTTTTATCCTCTGTGAAGACATCTGTTCTACATGGCTCTCCACCTTGGCCCCCGTTCAACTTCCCCTGACTTCCATGAACTCTGTTACGAAAGGCAGGCGCGAGCCTCTCCCTGCAGCGGGAGCAGCGCGTACCCCCTGAGCGCCGACCTGCCACCCGGGCACCCGGTGCTCCCTCGCCAGAGGCGCCCGGCTCCGCGGACCCACCCGGAGCATCGCGCAACCCCTCCTGCAGCTTGTCTTTCCCCCGACTGCCCAGCACTGCCCTTGAAGCAGCCTAGGAGCAGCTTAAAAACACGGCAAGCTGCGGCAAGGAGCTTTCTCAGCCCCTCCAGCCAGGCAGCGCTGCGGCTTACCCCGCCTCGTGCTCTCTTTGCTGGTTGCTAAACAGCTAAAATGATCCCTGGTGGTCAGAAGGGAAGAGGGCAGGACCTGAAGGAAGAACTTGATGGACGACATTTGCCAGTCCTCCTTCTCAAGCACCTGGCCCCTGCGCAGAGGCTCCTGCCCCTGCACGCCTCGGGATCCTCTGCAACCACCCGTTCTGGCCCGACAGTTGTAATTATAAATGCCATAACTGGGCTGACATTTTGGCCTGGCAGGGTCTGCCATAAGTCTCAGCTGGGAGTGACTGTTTTAATGAAAAATGTTAATAGTTTGCCCGTGAGTTGTGACTTCTAACACAGAAGGCAGCTGGGCTGTTGTTTTCCTTTAAAGCATATGTGGGGCTCTTTGGGGGACATGGCAGTGCTCCTAACCTCAACAGTGGGGACAAGGCTCAGAAAAATGTGTGGTGTCCCTGTTGCTCACATCGTTCTGTGCGACCATCTGCGATGTGATGGCAACCGAGGGAATTGCAGCCAAAAGAGATATTTTAGTTCCTGTCTCTGGTAGGGGGCTGCCAGCAAAGGAGAGGAGTTCTGAGCCTACCTTGGAGAGGACGGTGGTATCCACACGCAGACCCAGGTTATTGCAGCTAGGAGCATTGACTATGCAGGAAATATTTGTCCTCAAGACATTTTTGCAACTAACTGGAAAGGAAGAAATAGTCACTGATACAGAGAAGAGCTAAATGCTTCCACCCCGCTGGTCACCCCTGTGAGTCTGCCTCAGATATCTGAAGCATCAGCTTGTGGGGCTGTGCTGGGGGAGCAATCAGCCCGTCTATTGCGCCAGCAGCTCACAGAGAGGGAGCCTGGCTGGGGCAGTACAAAACAAGCAACACAGCAGCTCTCTTTTGTGCTGCCCGTGGTATTAGAGACCACTTTGGAGGGACAGAACAGAGCGGGGAGACAGGGCTCTAACTACTGGCAGGCGTGCTCCCCTTTGGCCTTGCTCTTCTCACTGTGCCCAGGCCCTCCCAGGAATGAGGGAAGAGCAGAAGATACAGAAGAGCAGAGCAGGAAAGACAGCCCATGAGTACCAGAGCCAGAAATATTGCTTGATGTGCACGTGGACGGGCAGCACTTGAACACGCCTTGCCACTGCCAAGTGCCTTCCTCTCTGATGTTACAGGAGCCTTCTGCTGCTTTATAAACCTCAATTGACATTGCTCACCTGGTTACTCCTCTGGGTGAGATACCTTATTTCAGAGCTTCTACTATAGGCTAAATAGGGAGAAAAATTATATATAGCGCAGTCTTGTGAGGTTTGGGCAGATGAATATGGAGACAAGGAGTTTTGAGCATAAGGAAAAGGAGATTTTGACCTCCTCCCTTTGTTTTGAATCTCCCATCCCAGCTAATAAGTGCACTGGTAAGATTCATTTGTAGTGCAGCCTTTCAAAGAACATGATGCTACAAGTTGCTACTCAAATCTTAGCTGTCTTCTGCTAATCAGGTTGGCAAAAATTAATCTCTAACGTCAGCTGTGAAGCAGCTGGTAACCTGATCCCTATCACTGAGGTCTCAGGCCAGCACAGTTTACTGAGGTTGTCCTTGTAACTTTGGTCCGTGGTCTGACCACAGTAAGAAAGGGCCGTGCATTAATACTTGTTGGATCACTCTTGATATCTGATACTGTTGACCATGTAATGCTGCTAACCTGCGTCAAGGAAGCTGCTAGTATACGTGAATTCATCCTATTCCTTTTCCTAAGACTAAGCCAAAGGAGTCACAAAGAGCGACCGTTTTCCTCTTTCCAAACTCCTCACCGCTGCAAGCTGACAAGGCTTCTTCCGTAGATATGTGAAACTGTTGGAGAGCTGAGGAGGTCACACATGGTAAGCTGAAGTGCCTGCTTCTCTGTTGCAGGCATAGTTATCACCATCTCCTATCTCAGTGACTACCTCAATTCGGCATTGCACTGCAGAGGAAATGTCCAGAACTAAACCAGGCAAGTCTGCGACCTCGGTGGTATGAAATAGCTGCATCAGCATTACTAAAATCACGTGTAAACCAAGCTGACTGTACTAGCTTAAGCCAGTTTATCTGCAGTTTCCAAGTTTGTTCTTACATTGATTTAAGTTTAGATCTAAACAGAAATGGTTTAACATTGAAATGTGAGAATATCAACTCAATCTTTTATATGGGCTTAGCTAAAATGGATTTTAAATGATTCTGTTGGAGAAACTAATGTGAATCCTCCATGTAATTTAGACCTAGGTGATGACTGTGGAAGTCGAAGAGTATTTTGAGATTCCTCTTTTTGTGACTAGCCCAGGTGTGGAGCGCCTCTGAATTTGGTTGCACCTCTGTAAACTTCATGGCACTGTTATGTGCCAGAAGCGATGAAACTGTCAAGCTACAGAAGGAAGTTGGGGGACACAGAAAGTTTCCAGAAGCTGCATATACACAGCAGAATGCATTTCTGCAATGGATAAGTTGTCTGTAGACATTGTTACTCTCAGAACCAAATGTCAAAATCCCCCTGCAACTTAGAGAAATACTCGAGTGCATGTGTGAATTAATTAAGCTATTTCTCCTGGGGTGTGGTAAGGAAGAAAAAGTGGGAGAGATCATTGTTGCTATTTTTACAAGCTTGGGAGCTGCTAAGTGGTTATAATAATGGCAGTTGTAAATTGCCTCTCTAGTGTGCTTGGAAATGAGACAGTGAGCTGCCACCTCAGAGAAACGCAGGAAAGCGTTGTGAGTGGCAGAAGCTACACAGGGGAGGCTTCTGCCCGTGGGACACATCGTATGGGTGAAAGTAGATCTCTGGTTCTGCTCCCTCACTTTGTGGTCCAAGCAAGGCATGCCCTGAATTTGCAATCTGCAAAAGTTTGGTGAAGGCATTTGCAACTGCTACTCAGAGGATGCTTCAGCAAAAAAAAAAAGCTCATAAGTTTATTCGCTTTTTTTTTTTTTTTTCCCCTTTTGCTGTTCCCAAAAAAGAAGCTCATTCATATGCACTTGACACTGAGAGGTAGATTTTCAGTGCAATGCAAGGTGACTTAACCACATGATTCCCAAGAACAGGAGCAGGAGTGTTGCCACAATATCAGCATGCAAGACATGTGGAAATGTCCATAGATGAATCCACTGCCCAGTGGCAATGGGAATCCTGGTCAATGAAATTTGGGGCTAAGTTCTGAAACAAATAGAATCCATGCCACCAATCTGCTGTCTGCAGCACTCTGATTTTCTCTATTTTAGATTCTGTGCAGACTTCTTCCTGGTGCATTGCATTAATATTAAATTAACAACACACTACTCACATGGAACTTAGGTTCTAAAAAAAGCTCACATTATGCTGTAAGCCTTTTATTACAAAATAATAGCAGTCGTGAGGTTAAAGTTTGTTCATACAGTTTTCTATAGAACATCTGTACATTTTTATGGAGGATAAAAGCTACGTTCCTTGTGTAGCTTAGTCATATGAATATAGATAATGAGTAGTTTATTGAATTTCCTCTTTGATTTTAGCATTCGCTTAGATTCCTATAGAGCCTTTCCATGCAAAACATACCAGTATTTTTTTAAGTGATGCTTTCTTTTCAGAAACTCTAATTTCTCTGTCAGTATTCTGCAGAAGATGTGACCTGATATGAAAAGGACCGATTCCACTAGGATTTAGCTTGTAGCTAGAGGCATAAAACAGAGATTCTCTGAAGTGGATTGTAATCCACACTGGAGAGAATAAAGAGAAATCAGTAGGTCCATATGGAACAGGACCTTGGAAAGCTTTGAAGACCATGTTCACTGGAATCATTGCCTAGCATCCAAACCATGGAAGCCCACACATGCTTCAAAACCAAAATATTTTAGGGCTTTTGTGGCCTTCCATGATGTGGAAGCTGGACAGAATTTTTATTGAATCTGGCCCTATATAGGCAAAAGAATTTTGTAATCAGTGCATGGTTTAACAGGAAGCCGGAGAAATTCCTTTAATATTGGAGTGATATGGTGGGAAAGCTTAGTCCTAGATACAATCCTGGCAGCTGAGCTCAAGAGAAATTTGCCTGCAAGCAAAACTAGCTTGCCTTTTTTTTTTTCTTCCCTGTGCTAGCTGTAACTAGCACAGAAAACCATTAATTAATTTGAATGGAAAGAAAGAAAGAAAGAAAGAAAGAAAGAAAGAAAGAAAGAAAGAAAGAAAGAAAGAAAGAAAGAAAGAAAGAAAGAAAGAAAGAAAGAAAGAAAGAAAGAAAGAAAGAAAGAAAGAAAGAAAGAAAGAAAGAAAGAAAGAAAGAAAGAAAGAAAGAAAGAAAGAAAGAAAGAAAGAAAGAAAGAAAGAAAGAAAGAAAGAAAGAAAGAAAGAAAGAAAGAAAGAAAGAAAGAAAGAAAGAAAGAAAGAAAGAAAGAAAGAAAGAAAGAAAGAAAGAAAGAAAGAAAGAAAGAAAGAAAGAAAGAAAGAAAGAAAGAAAGAAAGAAAGAAAGAAAGAAAGAAAGAAAGAAAGAAAGAAAGAAAGAAAGAAAGAAAGAAAGAAAGAAAGAAAGAAAGAAAGAAAGAAAGAAAGAAAGAAAGAAAGAAAGAAAGAAAGAAAGAAAGAAAGAAAGAAAGAAAGAAAGAAAGAAAGAAAGAAAGAAAGAAAGAAAGAAAGAAAGAAAGAAAGAAAGAAAGAAAGAAAGAAAGAAAGAAAGAAAGAAAGAAAGAAAGAAAGAAAGAAAGAAAAAGAAAAGGTATGTACAGGAATCTCAGTATTTGACTGAGGACCTCACTTAAAATCCTGAGTCCCTCATCTCACAAAAAATATTCTCTAATACTTGATATAGGTTCAGTCCTCAGATGCTGATCCTCCTCACCTTCCTTTTTATTTCCATCTTGTAGCAACAATTTCTACTATGGGTCGAGAGGCGCGGGATACAGTGCCAGAACTCCTTAATGCTATTCCAGGTGTCAAACAGCAGGGACTATTAGAAAGCAATATGCAGAAATTCTCAGCCCTGATGGTGTTTCAGCATTAAGCCCTGATCCTGGAACAGTTGCTTGCTGTATTGCCAAAAGTCTTTCAGATTAACGCTTTGCTAATACGGCTACGCAGGAGGCAAACAGGGAACCGCTGCACGCTGATTAGATTCAGCAGGACCTGTGCGTCCCGGCCTGCGGTGGAGATGAAGTCATCCTGGTGCTTTGTGCGAGCTCACGCTGCGACCGTGGGCAGAGCTGCCCACAGGGCCAGGTTTGCTAACTGCGGTGGTGTTTCCTCATGGTTTAGGTACCAAGATGTGGGCATTCCTACAAAATGTCCAAAGGGGCAAAGGCGCTCGAGAGAGCTCTGTTGATCTGGGCACGTGGCTAGGGCTCCTCCGGGACCTGGGTGAGTGCATCTGAGCTCATTGCTTTAGCTGCAGCTATACCTGTAAGTGAGGATGACTTCACCCGGAGGAGCATGGCAGTATGTCAATAAACAGGGTGCTCATTGTGTAGCAAAATGAAAGCGTAGCAATAATAACTACCCTGCAGCTAAATGGATGCTTTTTCCACAGCTGAATCCTTAGAGGGATGATGTAGTATTTAGTCATTCATCGCCATGTGATTTATTAAAACAATCAACTGGCAAAAAATGTGGTTATTTGAGGTGGTTTGGCTAATTCAGTGCACAGTGAAGTCCTAGCAGTGAGTTTCTACCTCTGTTGGTAGCAGAGTGCGATGTGCCCTGGGCTGTGGCTCTGTGCTTAGCTGCCCTTCTAGCTCACTTCTTTGGCCTTGGAAAAGTCCCTTGGACATTTGAGGTTTGTGTTTCCCTGTGTTTCAGTCAGGTTCTCTAAACGATTCATGGGCTCTCAGGGCAAACCTGGGTCTAGCTCTGGGGCTGAGCTGGATGGCTTTATAATTTGAGGACCGTGTACACAACATTTGAGATTTTGTCATATAACCAGATGAAACATAATGGTTTCAGCTGAGTTTTGCTCTGAGATTTTTGGTTCACTTGCACTCCACACTTCAAGGGAAAACCTGAAGGTGGTGACGTTAACTGAAGAAACTGCCCATTGAGAGCTTCTAGGCGAAAACAAGACAGTTTCACTCAGTCCTGTGTATAAATTCCTGTGTGTATGGTTTACCTAGATTTCTATCCATTGCAATGGGCTGTGACCTATTCCGGGAGGAAACTATAAGACAGGCAGATGTATAACATAAAAAATGGCAAGCAGCTTTTCAAGGAAGATCTTTGCACAGAAACTAGGAACATTTTGAGTAGTAATTTTCGTTTTTGAATTTCCTTGCTTTTCCCTCATTCTCTCCTCCCCCACTGTCCTTCAGCACCCAAACAGTACAATGCAAACACAATTTGTAGTGCTTTTAACTGTAAGGCACCCCAAGATTTGCAGAGCTAATCTTTTAGATTTCTGGCAGATGGTAAGTAAACACATTGTTCCTGTAGTTACGGCTTTGGTCAAATGCAGCTTGTGTCTATTCTCTAGGTTGCTGTGTTTGGTTCTCATTTTGCTAAACCTGTGCATCACTTTCAGTGGTATTTTGGATGCTCAGGACTTTCTGGTCCCGGAAAAGCCAGTGGAGTCTGAAAGCAGTTCAAGTTCCTCAGTGACTTAAATTCTTTTCTGTGCTCTAGTGTTTTGGGCACTCCATCTTACAGCCCACCCCTTCATACACAGATAGTTAAACAGCAAAGGCTTAGCAGAAGAGATGTCTACAACCAATTGTTATTTTCTTAGGCAACAGAAGAGAGAACAAGGCTGAAGTAAAATAAGAAATCTTAGCTTAGACTCTTTACCACAAAGAACCCCAGGATGTGCCTCTCTTGACCTGCTCCTTGCTGCCCTTGACCTGCTGTCTGTCCGTCCATCCATCCTTGCATCCATCCATGCATCCATGCATCCATCCATCCATCCATTCATGACATGGTCTTATCACGTTGCTTCTACTCTTTAAGTTGCACTGAAGTCTGTTAAAAAAAAATAGCTCCTCGTACCTCCCAAATTTCACAGCTCCTTCCTCCCATAGGTTCTGTGTCCTGTGGTTCCCTGCTCTTGTCTGGCAGAGGGGGTTTGAAGGATACTGCAGTGGGGAGGAGAACCTTCTGCGAGCAGCTTCTGGGAGCTGGTGCTGAAGATTTCAAGGGAGCGAAGGCTGGATAAGCTGGGCCCCTTCTGGGCCATGGTTTGGTTGAGCTGTGTCCGCATTGCAGGCACAGAAGCAGCTCCCGGCTCTGGATTTAGGCAGCCCAGCTGGGGCGAGACCCGTCTGTCTCCCACTCTTGCCACGCTGGAGGGACCCTCCAGAGCTAAAGTGGCTCTGCTGACGTTGCCAGTCGGATTCACTTGGAGCCCATGAAGGGAAGGGAGAGCAGGGGCCTCCAGGGCCTGGCGCCCCTCAGAGGAATAGCCAGCAGCGCCCCAGATCTCAGGAGGATATTCTTGGGGGGCCAGATCCTGCCCTGGCCCTGGCTTGTGTAATTTTACTTTAAAGAACTAACTGTGATTTTTATACGGAGCATTTGCATGCCAGAAATACAGCTCTTTTTATTTAGTGAAATATCCTTTGGAAAACTGTAAAATCATGACAGGTTTTCATATTTATTTTACATTCAGTTCAGGATTATACACGATCAGCTTTAGGGCCTTGTAGAAGCCAAGAGAATATAAAGGTTGTCAGAAAATTGGAAGCTTTATACCAGGCTGTTCTGATTTAACTGGCAGACCATTTAAAGTTACCAAGATTTAGGGAGAAGCAGAGCTTTTCAGAAATGTCAGTCTTTTAAGGAGAATGCTGCTGTTCCTGACTGGCACCCATTCGGGAAAGCACTGACCTCAGTAACGGCAGGAGAACAGCAGCAGCATCTCTAAACTACATTTTATTATTATTGTTCCAAAGTTTCCCCCTTTCTGAATAGATAAATCTCCCCCTGGAGATGCAGCAGCATCTGGCCTCTCCTGCAGCTGAGTTTAAAGCAGCCTTGTTCCCTGAAATGAAGTGACAGCTTTTAGTCTTCCATAGAAACGTGTGAATGTATTCAAGTTCATTTATAACACACAGAGAAAAAAAATGATATTAGGGAAGAAAAAAAAAAAGAAAGAAAAAATCTTTGAGGGCTTCATCTGCCCAGGCCAGGGAGCAGCATAACGTGGCCACACGCCGCAGCCCACATGAGCGGAGTAGCAATGAGATGCACACGCACCCACGTGCACGCCAGGTCCTTTTCAGCCACTCAAAATATTCCTTCATGCAAAGGTATTTTTTTTCTAATAATAAAAGCTGAAATCTCGAGTTAGTGCAACATACAATGATAGCTTTTAATATACACAACGTGGATTACGTCAAACTCCATCCAGTGCTCAATGGCTGCATTGTTTCTCTCTTTTTTTTTTTTCCGCAAAAGTAGAAAAGAGCATCATGCCACAGACAGCACATTTTAGTCTGAAGTGGAGCAGGCAGAGGATTTCAATGGAAAGTTGATTTATTTCAAGGGATTATGGGAGTGCAGGGATAAAGCTGGCACTCGGCCACAGGGAGAGCCCTTGACCTAGAAGCAGGAACAGTTTTCAAAGCTGTACATGTATATAACTGAACAGAACACTTTAATTTAGTACAGAGCATAACCTGAATTCTTGCTCCGAGGAAAGATGAAAGAAACAAATTTTACTTCTTAGTAGGACATTAGAAGCTGTATCCAAAGCTCTTTGCCTATTTTACATCTTATTCTGCAGCATTGCGGGAAGCAATTGTTTGTGACAAAAGACCACTTTTCCCCCTTCTTAACTGGGAAAGTAAATTGAGCTGCCACTCATAAAACCAGCTGAATACTGAAGTAATTTGCTTTTCCTGATAGATGAAACAAGTTAACAGGCCATTGCAGGTTGCTCTCTGAATCAACATATGGAATATAATTGCATTGTCTTTCCCCCCTCCTTCCTCTAGGCCTTGAGCTGTAATTATGAAGACTTCAAATCTCCCTAGTGACATCAGCTGGTTAAAAAAATTTGGATCACAGGAATAATGTAACCCAGAGTCTACTTTCAGCAGCATTGTTCAAACTCCAGAGAAGGTAATTCTATACAAAATACTCTTCTGAACTATGCTCTATTAATTTTAGTGGTAGTTTTTAGGAAGCTTCACATCAGGATTCAAATCATCTTGCCTGCTCCTTAGTCTGAAGGTACAAAGCAGAACAGCAACAGAACAACTCTTTAAAATGGTTTTTTGGAGCATTTCATGAGACCATGTATTATGTCAAACATGCCATAATAATTACATTTACTAAAACTTCCTAAGCAGCAATAGGCTCCTAACTCAGCTGGCCTTGAAATCAATCATGAACTTCAGCAGCCTAATTAAGTGCTTTATTCTGCAGCCATTGCTCCGGCCAAACGTTCACAGGCGTCTGTAGGTATCTGATTTGAATCAAGGACTCTGGGTTTGAGCCCTGTGTTTCCAGACAGTGCGTCTGCCTGATACTGTAAAACCGCAAAATGCCAGATGGTTTCAACATATTACATAGCTCCCTGTATGGGCATCCACCAACAGCGTGTGCCTTCCTGTAAAATTTCACACGCTGAAACAACTTCTTGCAGTGTGGAGACAACACTGTGTCTGAAAACAAAGATTTAATGGCATTGGCATTGCTCAGCCTCTTGTCAGCTTCTGGTCTGGGACAATTTTTTAGCTGTTCTAAAATTAGTAGGTAATGTAACACTGCCTAGAATAGGGCATAGTCTGGGCAGGCTTCTTCATTATCAGCTTCCTTGCTGAACTTTAATCCTTATTTTATGGCTCTTCCGCTGTTTTGGGCTTAGCTTGCGTCGCAGGCAGAAGTTGGCAGTTGTGCCAGATGCGCGTGGGGCTTTGCCGTGTGCATTAAAACGAGACTCCTGGATTCATTTCACTTGTCAGCTCCCACGAACATTGCAAGCAGGAGTGCCACAGGGAAGCCACGGGGGAGCTCTGCAAACTAGTTTGCCCGGCCAGGGTAGATGCCTGTTAGGGTGGCTCAGCAGTCCGGGTAGAGGAGGGCTAGAGAAGTGGCCCTGTTACCTAAACCCATCTTGACCGAGGCTGCTGGATCTCCGTGCATACCGATTTCCGCACAGCTCATGCACAGATTCCCCCATGCTGGCTGTGTGCGACGGAGGGAGTCCCCGTCTGCACTCTGTACACATACATGGAGTCTTTTGCAGGCTCCAAAGGGCAGCCCTGACCCTTTGCATTAAAGATTTCAGTGCTGACTTTCTGGGAAGTCCTTGGGGCATCCTAAGCATGACCTTGGGCACGTCCCCAACTAGTCCAGCAGAGCTGATGGGGCAGCTTTTTTGCCCCACTAGCAAAGCGCCTTTACCTGGCTGCATCCCAGTTGTACCTCAGCTGTGGGGACCCTTGGCTGTGGCACTCGAGGCTTTCCTGGATCTAGCCCCAGATACTGTGGGAGTTCAAGTCCTGCCCAGGTGCCCCACTAAGTGCAAGGGTATTGGATCCTGTCTGCAGACACTTGCCTTTTTTCTGAAGGATTTCTGAAGCCATGAGAGTCAGGCCTTGCACAGCCTGTCTTGAACTGAGCTACGTGTAGGTGTCTGCCCATCTTGTGATGAAGAAGACACTGAACTGCTGACTGGTTGTACCCCTGGTGCAACTGCGTGTACCTTGCCTGCCTCTGGTGAGGCCAGCTGCGTGGACATCTTCCCCAGCGGGGTGTTGAGGGCTCGCCAGGCCCGATGGGCTGTCCCCGTGGGGCAGGCACCAACAGGCCGAGCGCGCTGCCTGCAGCTGGCTCGTGCCAGGGCCTCTCGGGAGAGCTACCTGCTCTCTCCTGCCTCCTCGCCGTGACTCAGCCTCACGCTCCCCCTGCAAACAGGAGCTGAATTAATGCATCTGGAGACCTGCATCCAATTCAGGGATCAGCTCTATACTTTTGCGGTCATCTGAGCACATACAAGTTCTAATAATGGGCTTAGGCTCTCCTGCCCGGTGTTACATACAACCTTTTGCTCCTGCTCCCTCGCAGGTCTCCCATGCCCTTTCTGAAAAAGTCTGAGAAGATCTGAAGTGTCTCAAGCCCTGCAAGTATTGCTGCAGTGCTTGTAGTCTAAGGTATTTGCCCAGAACACGGTCTGCTGAAGAGCTTTTAGTCTGTCTGGACTTCATGAAGACATAAGGGAGGAGCAGGGGAACACTTTTTCTTTAAAGGTCAGAAAAGCCCATCCTAGTGTGTCAAATGCTTTTTGCAGCCAGGTTACTAGGGCCATTCTGTGCATAAAGCTATGCTTGAACTCATTTTCAGCTTATGTTGTAACAACTCCCCTTCCTGGCATTAGTACCAATAAGTTTGTAATCAAATACATGGCAGCCACACCAGCAGGCCAAAAAGGTCGCTTTTAATTCATGCCCCTGCCTGTGGTTTGGTGGGGAAAACATAATTATGAAGTCTTTTGGGAAATGGCTGTCTTGATGTGGCCAGGCTTCTTACTAGTAATAAGTATTTATGTAGTATCTTTTTTTACCAACAGAAATTAATAAAACTGAAGAATAGTAACACTTCTGTTGCTTGTACACAGGAAGGAAACTTGTAACTGTTTTTCCTGTGTATTGTTTATTATTGCTGTCTTTCATATCTACTAATTATGGCAAAGAACAGGAGAGCTCTAATAACAGTAATGTTACCTGAATAAAATTTTAATTATTTCAGCTTTAGTGAATAATTTGTCTTCCTCAACTTGATTTGCTGGTGCCTTTGTTGACAAGACTCCCCATTCTGTGCGTTCATTTTGTACTTAGAGAGTGAGTGTTTATAATTTACAGTTTAAGTCTGAGTGCTATTATTTTGCCCTGTCAAACAGCATCTGTTACAGTACATGGCTCTTCATCTGCTGGTGCCACAAAAAATAAAGCAAACCAGCAACACTGGCAGTCAGTTTCATGAGCGTCCTGTTGGATGCTGCTAAGGCAGGTTTCTTTTGAAAGGGCAGAACACGGAGCTGCGTAAGTGAGCTCGGTGAGGTCATTTGTAGTGAGATGAGCTGGCGTTAGCTGTGTAGGTCTCAGTCACACCATCTGTGTGATCCAGGTTCCACACTGAGGAATTGGATTCCTTCTCCTTGTGTCTTGGTGGAGAAGGCAAACGAGGGCTCTGGACAGTGCACATCCCACCATGCGGCTTCCTTGTCTGTTTGCTCTCGCTCTTGGCAAGACCGTTGCCCTCATTGAGCCACGCTACAGCTTTTCAACTCATAGCACAGCACCATCACTGTGATTACTATGTCTTTTTCTCTAGAAACACTAGCTGCAACTGCTGACATGTTGGGGCATATCTGTGTTTTGCAATGGGCGTCCTGCACAGCTAAAAATGTAGCCTAGTGAGCCTTTCCAGAGCTTTTCTTGCAGATGAAAGCTAAGCATTTGAAGTCCAGAATACTAGTAGCTGACATTGTTTTCAGCTGTGCTTGCGGATGCCTGTAATTTTTAAAAAGCAGGCCTTGCATTACCTGATAGAGACCACACAACTAGTCACTGACGAGTGCCGTACTTTTTCCAGATCCTCACAGACATACAGAAGTACAAGGTTTAAAAGAACATGAAAAGATGTCTTTAAATGTCAGGAAGTTTAAATAACAAAGAATTGCACATTGCTAGTTACATCAAGCATTTATTGTTCCATTCAACCTCTCATTTCCTTTGATCTGTTTTTAAGTCATTGCAAACTTTGTTAAAAATCCAAATTCCAGAATCTCTCCCCCCGAAGTGTCGTTTTGACTTGGACATGCATTTTGAGAAGCCTGTTTCTTTTGTATTACTAAAATGCCAAGATTTTAATGGAATGCTTTATTAGGTTTCCAAATGCTTTTAGCCAATAACCAGCAAAGTTCAGCTCAGTAGTTTTAATCGCAGAAACATCAAATCTGTTTTCCCTGCATGTGAGAAGAGCCGTGCAGCTCTTAAGAAGATTAAAGCTATAAATTCTACAATTACAGGGGCCAATGCTTTCACAATCCAAATCAGGCCAGGTTATTTCATGCAAATTTTGCTTCATATGAATTTCCAGTACCATTGATGGCCATCCAGTTCGGTGAGGGATTTTTTTTAACTATTGTTGTCGTTTTCTGGTATGCCATTTGTGGAAGGTAAATACTTTTCTTTTTGTCCTGCCTCTCTGCTTTATTTTAAAGTTTAGTGACAAATTACATCGTTTTCATTATCCGTGCAGCACACAAAACCATCTGTTACTCAAAGACATCAGGATCAGCAGTCAGCCATCCTCAAAATAAGCAGCTGTAAATCTAGAGTGCCTATACTTTCTAAATGGAGAGAGGCTTTACATTAATCTCCTGAACTTGCTGAGTATCTGGTACAGTGCCCAAACACCAGTAAACTCAATTAGTAAAAATAGACGTGATGTGGCAGTTCAATATATGCCATTTAAGTATGTGTTCTACAAACCAGAGTGCTAGGTTCAAGTCCCAGCTTCATGCGTGTTATTCAGTTATTTTCCCAGTTGCCAAATACCCTGAAAAAAAAATTGTATTTTACTCCCATAAACATGCAATAGGGCTGTAATTTACACATGTATAAATCTGGAGAATCTCATCTGATTTCTGTTAAAATTCTGAATGTTCAGCAGCTCTAAAAGAATTGCACTTATTGACCAATACTTGAAAACTAGTCCGCAAACTAGTGTGAAGGTTTGAATGTTCATGTGCTTTATACATGCAAAATAACATGGAATGTTTTATTGCAAACAGGCAAGAACATTTGCAATTATTTGATACTTTTAGGAGCTTTGTTCTGCGTAGCAGAGCAGGCCTGGGGTACAACAGTAATTCTGAACTTACGGGAAAGTCTCATGTCTGTCCCCGTTAGCAATGTAACAGACTACACCTCTTTTTTTATGGTGAGCTGATCAAAGGAAAGTTATTCAAGTAAATGCTCTCAAAGATCCCTGTGCTCAGCTGTGTAACTGAAGGGCTTAGGTTTGGGTGTGGTGCTCTTGACCTTCTAGTCTTTTGTCTTTTCGGCTTGTTTTACTTCCCGTATCTGCCCAGTTTGAGGCAGGAGTGTAATCTTAGGAGACCCTGCTTTCCGTGCACATTATGATAGGCTTCCATTGTGTAACAACATACAGTATGTGGGATAAAACACCCTGCTTATTATAGCGTAGTTAAAAGGCCTGTCAGTATTTCCATTTCAGACTCCTATTTTTGGGAGTTTACTACTGAGCTGTAACAAATTGCAGGCAGGAAACTTGGCAGTCACATTCCCAGCCTAAGAGCAAATTCTTTCACTAACTTTAAATAAATCAATTAATTAATATTAATGGCATGTGCTTCTAGCATGCAAAATAAAGGCGGGTTTGTTATTGTTTTGTTTTGTTTTATCCTTGAAACAAAAGATGAAGATTAAGGAGACTATTTACATACCAACTGCCCATAGACAAGAGTGTGGGGAAGAGAGGAGGCACAGTGTTACTCTGTGACACAGGTTATTAGCTGGTGGGCATTCCTGAGTGAGCGAGCTAACTCTCCTAACAGGAATATCAATAGAGAAGAGAGAATAAGTCTAGGAGAGCCAGGAGTGTTGTGTGTCACAAATGCCTGCAAGCTGCAGTGGGATAGCCAGCACTGGTGAGAGTGAAAATCCTTGGGGTTAAACAGGAACAAAAATGAAAACAAAGCAAAATAGTAAGACCACAGAGTTTGAAAGGAAATCAGAAAAAGTAATAGCTGGACCCTTCCCATAGTAAATGTTTTCACTGTGTTCTAACGATTCAGATTTTAATTATATGCAGCCAGATAGTCAGCGTTTACGTTCCGAAATAAGCGCAAAACATTTTTTTTTGTCCGCTGTCCAGACAGTAAAGATTTCAAGCTGATAAATGATCCTAGCTTATCTTTCTGTTCACTGAAGACTGAGCATCATAAGGAATCTAGGATCTGTTACCATAAACTGCATGAATTCAGCATGCTATTCAAGGAATGTGCTAGTACAAAAATAGCAGATTTGGGGGAAGTGGTCTACAAGAACTTAAGAAATCCGATGGACATTTTGTGAAGTAGGAAGCGTTGAAAGTGCTAGTGTTAAAAATGTAAGAAGGGGAAAATCCTCGGAAGAGGGGAATCCTAAGAAAATACAGTAAGAAATATCAGATTGCAGTTCAGAAGAAGAGTCTTGGTTTTTGTTGGGATTTCATTCATTGCAGACAATGTAACTTGTAAGCCTGCATTTTGCAGGGTAGGGGAGAGGAAATCTGGCCTCGTCCGACAGAGTCTAGCATCTAGCTCAAATAAAAGCTCAAACAAGAAAGGAGATCCTCATTTAGGAATCTAAAGGATTATTTGAATAATTAGAATGATTTTAGAAAGATCACCAAAAGAGTAACTTTCATAAACAGGCTTGCTGCATCATGCAGATTGTGTGATCTCATTGGAGAGACCTTAAATGTGTTAAAGGTTAAGATAAAAGTGTCTTGGTTCACAAGAATGTTTCTGGAGACCACGACTCCTGTACAAGTTGAGCTTTTTAGGGGCACTACAGAGCCTGCAAACACTTCTGCAGTTTTCATGACGATTTCTGCGTGAGACTCTGAGGAACTGAGCAGCTTGGTGCTGAGTCTCACTGAGCTAAAAAACTTCTGGGAGTGTTTCTGGGTACCACTGATACTCTGAAGAGACTCTAGTAGAGACAACCCTGCGGCTGTGATGCTTGCCCAGATTGCAAACTATGCAGGAATTTCTGTACAGCTGATAAGCTCAGCAGGACCCTGCAAAATATTGGGCCCTGCAAAACGTTTTCTAACAATACATACAGACTAGCAAAATACATCTTGGGGATTGCAAACACTGGTATACAGATACGTGTGAGCTCCGTGCCCTCCCTCTACACTTTCTTCCCATACTGGGCATGTGGGTTGACTATGAGAATTGCCTGAAGAATCATTTGCTCTTTCCCTCCTCCATCCCCTCTGCCCCAGCTCTACATTTTCAACCATCAGAGGGAATTAGAAGGCCCATGTATGATAAATAATGGAAGAATATATTCTGTAAAGAATATATCCAGCCATATAAGCTTAATAGCTTCTATTGCTACATGAAAGAAAAAGGAATGAAGCCTTAATGTTGCAAAGGGAGACAGGGTCTTGCAAATGTGACTCGAGCTTGCAAGATTATAGAGGTATGTTGTTAAAAAACAAAACAAAACAAAACAAGGCTGGGTCTGCAGATGGATCATTTTGGAAAGGAGGTGGGGGTTCTTCTGTACACAACTAACTATCATGTTTACTTCTGGGCGCATTTTCACCACCAGGGAGAGCCTGACAAAAGCAGGAGTTTTCAGAGAGCAGGACCAAAAGCAACTGCGTAGAGACTGAGCTGCTCTGGGCCACAAGTCGCTCTAGGCTTAGCCACTTCCCATTTACCAGCAGGCAAAGGGTGTTCATCTGCGCAGTTATTACAAAGTAGCTGGTGTCCCATAAATCCACGCCCTTGGTTGCCTCAGCATAACTTTTTTTTTTTTTTTTTTTTTTCCATGAAGGCATACCCTCAAGCACAAAGCTAGCTTTAAATGTGTGATTCAGAACCATTAAGGCAATGGGACAACTTGTACACCCTAAATCAGACACCAAGTTTACACACCTTGCTGAAGTTTGGCCAAAGGAGGGAGAGAAAAGGCTTACTATGCCTATCCTGAGAAATGGGATAGATAGATAGATAGATAGATAGATAGATAGAGAAAGGGGAGATAAAGATTAAATGTCAGGAAAGCCATCTTATATTCCAACTTCGGTAGCACTTCAGATTTTTCAGACCTGATGTGCATATCAGTGTGTAAAATGGTCTCCTGGGGGTGGTGGAAGATGTCCCATCACTTCAGATTTTTAACACCACAGTAATCAGTTGACAGGGAGTTTGAGAAGTGGGAAGGGTTTTAGTCAGCATATGTTGCTAAACAAGTATGAAAAAATGCAGATAGTATCATGGTTTCATTTTTGTTTACATTAATACTGTTTTGCTTCATCCTTGACATGTAGAACTGTTGCTTTTCTAAGTCCTTGGCTAAGTCTTGGGAAAAGAGAGTACTCTCTACTACACACTGTATGTTGCTTTAATAGTAAAAACACTTATACTTCAGTTTGTCACCACTACTCCATGAGATGGAATGGTAAATTTTACAATCCCTATTCTACTCCCTGTTCTTCTAGGGAGAAGAATGGAGGAAGTGAGGGTTCAACAAGATTAAAAGTGAGACAGAGGAAATCAAAGCCAGGTTTGGAACTACAGAGGAAACAGTGAAGGCTGCTTTAACAAACAGAGCAGTTTGTGTAACAGTGGAGTAGGCAGAACTTATCACGCTGGAAGAAAGACAGTTTTGGGGAAATGCGATGCCTATAAAGTCCTGGAGATATGGGTGGGGACTGGCCATTCTGCTTCTCAGTACAAGAGTTGGGAGCATTAAGTATAGTAAGCAATGAGAAGTGAATCTTCAGGCATCAGGTAATTGATCTGTGCAACTCGACAATAAGATTTGCGGATGCTGAAAGTTTGCATGGGAAGACTGTACCAGTTCTTGGAAGATAAATCTATTGAGGGTTATTAAACAGACAGAAACCACATCCTGCTCAGGAAGTCCCATGAGCTGAAAATAGCTGGAGGCTGGAGAGTACTTGGAGGAAGTATCATATGCTTGCCATGTTCTCATTTTTCCTGAAGTCTCTGCTTATCACCACTGTTGTTTAACAATCTGGGGGATAGGGGCCCTTGTCTGACCTGGTGTGGCCTTTCTTCTGTCCTTTGTGTAAAGAAGATGTGGATATAAACTATTAAACATCTGTAGTGAGGAACCATTTCAAAACTAGGGTGTCTTGTGTAGGAAGTGCTTGCAATGAGGTGGTCCTGCCCCCCAGGTCTGCTTCACTCTCTTCACTCTGGAGCCAATAGCAGGACAATCCCCATGGGAGCTCTGAGGTGGTAGAACATACACTTCACAAAAGTTTGAATTTGATGATTTTTTTGGGAGGCCTGTGGGAAAAGATGCCCACTCTGGGAGAAGACTGAAAATGTGCTTTCAGCAGGCAGCTATTTCTGGTGTGCCTGGATGCTCAGCTAAGTTCCTCCTGAGAAAACTGTATTAGTTATTAATTCTACTTTCTGACAGTATGGCAAAAAGATAGGCACAAAATAACTCTGGTCCTGGGCATAAAACAACTTGCGCTCATCTTTATGTTGAAATTGAGACAGGAACTCTTATTTGCCACTACTGACTGAACTTGCAAACTTCAGTTCTGGATTTGGATGAGAGCTTTGGGGCGCAGGCCCCCATGTGTCCTATTTTGTGTAGGGGTATATATTGGATGGCTCTTCATTATATCATATGTTGCAATTTTTCTCAACAGAAGATGTCATTACGATATTAACATGTGGACAAAATGTGCAGGATTGGCAGCAGGATGGAGCATACTGTCTTTGAAGGTCTGTTAGGTCAATGATCCGTGAGGTAGGAAGGGTTTGTACAACAGAGCAGAGCAGCTCAGTTTGGTTCATCAAAGGTCTTGGGTATCAAAACCCCCTATTTTCAATTCCTAGGTCTGTTCAGCAGGGAAGCAGCCCATTTCCTCCCCTCCTCCCATAAAAAACCTGCAGTTATCAAAATATGTTTAGCACCGATTAGGGAGACCATAATAGGCTTTAGAAAACATGCTGTTTTATACACTGGTAAGACACTTTAAGAAAGGTCAAGAGTTATTTCCCAACCCTAAGTGTTTACATGATAGATGCTAATCTAATCTGTCTAGACCGTAACGCCCATAAGAGGCAGAAGAAACCTGGCAGTGAACTCCCAGGTAAGTCTCCGTGGCAGGTAGGATTTAAAGGGACAAGGTGTGTGTTGTGCACGGGCGCTGTGCTCGCCTGGGAGCTCAGAGCCCACTGCCAGAAAGCTGCCGGCACGCACGGTCCATCTCATTAGTTCGCTTGTGTCGTTTTAGCTGGATGTTAATTCTCCCTAACAGCGCTGCCTTGACAGCCCTGCAAACTGAAGCATTTTCCAGGGCGCGACGCTTCCCTGTTGTGCCCTGCTGGCGGACTTTACCCCCAGCGTGGAGGGATCACCTCCAGGGATAAGAAGGCAGGTTACTTTCCATTCATCCTTGGCCTTTCTGCTAACGCCAGCCCTTGTGGCAGCTGCAGCGCCAGCGGGGTTGTGGCAATGGGTGGAGGAGACCTCAGACACCTTTAGACCAGAGGGAATAACACACCCGTCAGCTTGTCAGAGGCGTTACTTGAGAGGTGTCTGTCACCTCCAGAGACAGGCTGAGCGCTTTTGGTTTCCCCAGGCTGCTCCTGGAACAGGTTCCCAGGCTGGAGCCATGGTCCTTGTTGGGACAACCCCTGCTTCCCTCCACAGCAGGGACCCATAACTGACGGACATTGCATTCAAAAGACTAAACCCCATCCTGATTGTAAGACCTCAGAGGATGAAGGATTTATTGGTCTTCTTGGTTCACTGGTGAATTGCTTTCCCTGTTCAAGAAGCAAAATAAAAACATGCAACTAGTTTCAGATCTGATTCCTTCTAAGGACCTACGAAGCTCTTGTTATTTTAAAGAGGAACTTGGTTGCCTCTTTTTAAAAATCAAGGCAGTGTTAAACATTTCTGTACTTAAATATTCCATTACCTATATGGCAAAGAATGACAAATAGAGAATGATTTCTTCAGAGACCACTACAACACATAACTAGACACTTTGTGGTAAAATAAAGAAATGAACAGCAGTCTTCCTTTTGAATTTCCTTTCAAAGGACCTCAGCATTTTAAACTATAAGTTTTTTTTCTCTTTGAGTTGCATTGTAGTACTACATACTTGCTTAGTCCTCATGAATGCTTTGCTGTCATTTCACTAAATGTTAATTTTCATGAGATACTTGTGGCTTTAAAGAGACAGCATTGGCTCTCTGTGTCTACCAATCTCATTTCCTCCCATCCGAAAACAATCACAGTCAGAACTCTGGAGAACATCAGCAGCATCCCCGTGCTGATAGGGGCTACACTCATTTCTAAGTGGATGCACAAGAAATAAATAATATAACAGAAGATTGTTAGTCATATGCCATTATGTTCACACAAGTGGCACTTCAAGTTGAAGAATACATTCCAAATATGTGATTCTTCAGATTGTGCTCATTTTTAACTTCCCTGAGGAAAGTGTACCTTAATTAGTCTGTGCTAATCCAAATTATAGTATCTTGCATCTTAGAGCTGCTAAAATACTTTAAGTCAACTGCATATGTCTGAAATAATAACAAAAATAACCGCATTTGCGAAAATTATCTGAATACAAGAGGGCTATAAATAGACAGGAGGTGGATTGGACAGTCGGCAGATTCTCAGTTGGAATAAAAACATCATACTTATGCCAAAAACATGGCAACCAATGTTTTCTGTTATAAAAATATTTGAGATAAATTTAGTTCTTGTGAAAGCTATCTGAAATTGCAATGAATAGAAGTTCTTTGTTTATTTGAAAGCCAATATTAGTACCTGAAGCATAAAGCTAGATACCGTAAAAGCAATGCCAACAAGCCGCTGATGTATCCAGAAATCCTTTTTTTTTTTTTGCCACAGGATAAGACTGATTGTATGTTCATGCTCTTTCACTGTAACCTCCACCTTGATAACGCCTGTCACTTGAGCAAAGTGTATATCAGGTCTGTGAAGTGGATTACTACTGTCCACTAGAGGCTGTAATGAGACCAACAATGTCATTTTATGACAAATTGAAGACTTACACTGTAATGATTGATAATTGTAAGATCATTTTTCACACTCAATACGTCTTTAATCACTGGATTTCCCTGGGTGCGAATGTCAGAAAAAATCCGACTTCTTAAGCCTTTCATTCTCCCATTTTTCATAGTTAACTATTAATTGTATAAATACGCAGCGTAGATGACACAGTGCAACCAGTGTATTGAAAGACAGTTTCTTCTAGACAGCATGCATCTTCCATGTCAAATTGATTAATAGCTTTTGGTCAAGAATGTATTCAGCTGGGAGCCGTATCAGTTTCGGCATGTCACCAGCAGTAAATAAAAATGCTGGAGTCTATGTGTGTTCTGGCATCTCACTCAACGCCGCAATATCTGAGCCCCATCTACACTGTATTCAGCCATGTGACTGACAAGCATCTGTCCTGTATTTTGTGCCTCACTCTCTCCCTGGGGGCAGGAGAGATAGGGATGGCATAGGTTGTTTTTTTAATTTTTGTATTACTTTGTGTGGACCCCCGTTGCTACTATAAGCCCTCCTCAGAGAGGCCATGTGTAGTGGTTTAGGGTGGATCAGAGCTGCTTCGAGATCACAGGCAGGTAAAATAGGGTTGATTTTCCCTAGCAAGCGATTCCTCTTCTTGGGGCTTAGTAGGATCCCCTCACTAAGGCCTCAGTAGGATCAATAGGCCACGGTGCCTCAGTAGACACAAAGGAGACCTTTACCCAGGCCAGTCACACAGGTGACTTTCAGTGCTGTTCCCCAGCCCCTCGGTCCCCGCCAGGACTTTCTTATTTCCAGGTATAGAATAGGGAAGCCCCGTTATAGGCCCTGAATAGTGGTGTTAGGGGAGACACAGTCCTCAACTCCTTTTCCGCTGTTATGCAGCTGAGGGGCTTCTGAGGTGGTGGTTGGAGCTGCAGATTTCCCAAAGCTTTGTTTTTTAACATTGCCTGCTAGCTCAGAAAAACAATATAGCTTTGATTTCCCATTGACTTCAATTTTAGGGGGTCCCTTTTCAACTCTGAGCCAGAAGCAGAGACGGAGATTTAGGAGCTCAGAGCTTGGTGTGTGGCCAAAAAAAAAAAAAAAAAAAAAAAAAAAAAAAAAAAAAAAAAGGGGCGGCCGGGGACAAC
>VWPW01010687.1:52418-252961 GCA_013389825.1 Crypturellus undulatus
ACCCGGTAGTGCCGCCCGCGAGGGGTCGGGGCGGCCGCGGCGGCGGGGGGGAGGGGAGGGGACGGAGCTGGGCGGCGATGCGGTAACCCCCCCCCTTCTGTTTTCTTTAGGTTTATTTCCTCGTTTGTTTATTTTCTTTAAAGTGGTGGGGTTAAGTGGTGCCCCTCTCGCCGCTTTCATTTTTAATTTTCGGGGCGTCCGCGGGCGCCGGCCCCTGGAAGCGCGGCCGGGAGCCCGCCGTGTGAAAGCGGCCGCGGCAGCAGAAAGCGGGGCGGCGATGCGGTAACCCCCCCCCTTCTGTTTTCTTTAGGTTTATTTCCTCGTTTGTTTATTTTCTTTAAAGTGGTGGGGTTAAGTGGTGCCCCTCTCGCCGCTTTCATTTTTAATTTTCGGGGCGTCCGCGGGCGCCGGCCCCTGGAAGCGCGGCCGGGAGCCCGCCGTGTGAAAGCGGCCGCGGCAGCAGAAAGCGGAGCCGCGGCGGTCGCATCGGAGCGGACGGAGCGGGGAGCGACGTGCGTGTCGTCGCCGGGGAGGAATTGCTGGGGAGTAATAATAGGCAAGAAAACAAGTCGGAAGCCCGTTATATAATGCGCCGGGTAGATAACGAGAGCGGCGGGCTATTTTTATTTTGTTTACCGTATGCTGTGTAATAGGGACTCCTCCGAGCAGCATCTCGTCCCCCTGCGAGCCTGAATTCCGGGCGGAATTAGCCCAGATCCCCCGGCATCCCCGGCATGCCCGCGCTGGGAGCACTCGCCGGGTGAAACCTGCTCCTCGCGGATGTAATTTGGGGCCGAATGGGGAGTTGGGCAGGTAGGTGACCTTTGCCGGAGACCTCTTCCATTTCCCGTGGCAGAGGAATCCGTGTTTCGCCACGCAGGTTGTCACCTTTAATGCTCAGGCCGGTGAGTGTTTTGTGCAGCAGCCGTGTCCACGGGGGTCACAGCGAGTCTCTCTGCTTGCGGACTGGGAAGTCAAGGACTTTTAATTTCAGTTTCGATTGGAACCTTCCATTAAAGGAGAATCCAGCCCTCGCACTCGTCTGCTTATTTCTGCTCGGGCAGCGAGGACCGTGTGATTTCAGAGCGGGGAGCCGGGCTTGTGAATGAAGCAGAAACTGAGAAAACAGTCGGGGCGGTGGTGTGTGGAGCAGGGGAGCGCCCAGCCAAATACCGCACTGTCGTCGTTTGCGAGGCTCGGCGAGGGAAGGGCAGGTTGTAATCTTGGTGTTACTGCCCCCAGTTTGTCGGCGTGCGTGGACACTGCGTGTTGTACAGGTCTCGCAGCCGCACGGCTGCTCTTTACGTAAGGCGGAGGCGGAGGGACGCCCCGCTCCGTGGCGGCTCCGGCTCTGCCGCGCGTGCGGCGGCCGCACGGGTTCCCAGGGCACCTGCTGTGGCCGCTGTGCCCGGTGTGGCCCGAGGAGGCTGCCGTGGTGACAGACGGCGTTTCCTGCCCACTCGGGTGGTGCCCGTGCGGGGGGCACCGTGCGGGGGGCACCACGCAGCGTCCCCGTGCCCACCCCAAGCCCCGCTCAGCTCCGCGGCTGACCCATGCGCGCTGTCGTCGTCGCCGCCACTCGCCTCACCGGTGCGCAGACCNTGACAGACGCCACTCGGGTGGTGCCCGTGCCGTGCGGGGGGCACCGTGCGGGGGGCACCACGCAGCGTCCCCGTGCCCACCCCAAGCCCCGCTTAGCTCCGCGGCTGACCCACGCGCGCTGTCGTCGTCGCCGCCGCTCGCCTCGCCGGTGCGCAGACCGGCAGAGCTGCGCTCTGCTTCACTCACAACGCCCCTCCTCGTCCCTCCTCGTGCAAAAGTTTCTCCTGAGTTCTCCCTTCGCCTTGGCTGCCTGTGTTAACCGTTCGCAGGCCGAAGCGGCGCCCGGGCCGGTGACTGCCGCCAGCCCTGCGCTGGTGCTGGCGGCTGTGTGCGCGGCTGCGCGCGGGTGAAGCTGCGATCCGCGGTAGCTCGTGTCACTGAGAGCCGCAGCCCACGCTGTGCCCGTGGGGCGCAGCGCTCGGAGTCCTCGGCAAGGTCTAGGCCTTCGTGTTTCAGCGCGTGTTCACTCAATGAATAATTACGGAGGATCTACTATGAAAAACTATTTTGCCTGAGACATTCTCATTAGCGAATAATTCTTTTTTTTGTTTTTTTTTTTGCATTTGTACTTACGAAAATGTTACGGCAATAGAGCAGGAGGGAGGCTTTTCTGCCACGAAGGCTGTAATGCGCTGAGAAAAAAACATGCAATCTAAGTAGCTGCAAACTTCCTACTGCTGCTAAAAATGCGTTTCACTAAAGAATGCGTGTTTGTCTTCGTGCTCAGCATTTGGGCACCACCCTTTTGAACCAGTCTTTCACAAACGTAGATACTTTTTTTTTTTTTTTTTAAGGCACCAAATTTGGCACTCTCTGCTAATGTTGTAAGTCTGGAGCGGCTCCAGTGGACTGGGTTCTGAGCCATTTACATGGGTGTATATCTAGAATAACTCCATTTATTGGACTTAATCCAGACGTATAGTAGAGTAACGGAGCTCAGAAAGTGATCTCCTGTGTATAACCATAATTTTTTGAATATCTTTTTAAGGCAAAAAGTGCTTTTGGCTTAAATAGGATTTTTCCCTGATTAAGGAGCTGCATTAAGCACATTCAGAAGTGGTTAACACCTCTATTCGAGACGCTAATCTTGTGCATTCGCAATATAGCTGCCCTTTAGCAGCGCGCTACCCAGAAATACGCGGGTGAAATGGATGGTTTAATAGCTCGGATGCTGAAGCACGGGAGGCAGACTTGGGGGCATGGGCTGAGGAGAGCCAAGTGCTTGCGCATTGAATGACTCCTCTAGAGTGAGCCCGTGAGTGCCGCGTGCGGCTTATACATATTTTATTGTGAGACAAATTACCTGTGTGACTAAGAGCATTAGAAAGTAATTATTTTCCAAAAGGCCATATATACATAGTTAAAAGACTTCTTGAAAATAAACAGTGCAGCTCCTCTCACTCGCCCTCCTGGGCTCCTTTAATTTACTTAGTTTGAAAAAAATATAGTCATATTTTAAAAGACTGTTAGAAAAGGCCTGAAGATTTTGTTTAACATTTTTTTTATATATAATGTATCCAGTGGCCTAGTTTCACGTTAATTAAAAAATAGACATTTAAATGCAGTCACCTGAAAAGCAACTGATGATTTAAATAATATGATTTGAAAGCAGTTGTTTTAGTAGTAGAGCTAGTAATCAAAATGAAGACCTGATTTTTCCAAACCCTGCTGGAGTTAAGCAGCACGTCTCAGTACTTGGCAGTGAGGGTTGTCACTGCTGCTGTTCGCACCAGCTCCTGCCTCTGCTGGGGTGTGCCAGTCAGAGGGGAAATGCAATAAAAGAGGCATCACTGTCCTTAAAAGCAGTGCGTGTCAGGGTTGTGTCTATACGAAATGTTTGCCAGCTGCAGCCCTGCTACAATACACAGTGTGGGCAGGAGCTCACGCGGCTGCACAGTCACAAAGAAGTCGATGAAACAACCTTAGCTGAGCATACAGGTGCTGAAAGATTAACTCTTTTGGACGCCTGTGTGAGTACTGTATGTACAATTTACACAGTTCAGAGAACAGATTTAAACGCAGCTCCCCTTTGAGGCTGCCCTAACCATCTCTGCTTCAATAAATGAAAATATAATTAGCATGGGGAGCAGGAGTGCGGTGGGCTTGGCACAGGTAGGTGTTTCAGAGCAAAGGAATGACGTGCTATGCTGCAGTAACTTTTCCGTATAAGAAGTTAAATAGTCTCAGCTTTGCAAAGTAGAGAATACTGACCTTGTTGTTTCATTTTGCTTTTATGCAAAATGAGAGACAAATAAACATACAGGCATTTGGACAAACATGCTGTGTTTTGGGGTCTGATATTGTATTCACAACGTATTCAGTGATTCACTCATTTTACATCAAAAAAAAAGAGTTTTACTGGGTTTTGGCTTAGCTAATACATGGCTAATGTTTTTAATTTAAGAAACTTTGCAGACCCCTAACTTTTATAAAAAAAACAGCTGAAACTGGACTGACATCTGCAATTCCTTCTTGATCTTCGTGTCCATGCTGAGAATATAGTACTTAATGATTTTTTTTTCTGAAGATCATAGTGTACGGTGGTTCTAAATCCCATGCAAATCTGTGTGCGTGGGTATGTAGGTCTGTGGCTGCAAAGTGACTTCAGCCTGTGCCTCTGTGAGGGTATTGCTGAGTGAGGGTTGGGTAAAGAAACTGTCTAGAGTTAACTATGTGTGTAAATCCCCCCATAAATAGGAACAAGTAAGTATGTTCATAAACTGAAACTACACAAGTTCTTCTCAGTAAAAGAGAAATAGTCCCAGTAAATCCTTTTATTGTCCCAAGAGTGATAAAAATATTTGCTGAGATTCCAAGTGAAAAAAAAAACAAAATGTATTTTGTTTAATATGTGATGTCAGCAGAAATCTGATGCTGGCTCTTTGTAATTTTACTGAATAAAAATACAGAAGTAGAAAAAATGCACTGATAGTGTTTTCCTTTGTACTGTTTGAGCTTCTGCAGTGATATGCATCAGCTCTAACTTAGCGCTGCTAATTGAAGGCATGGCAAATTAATACACAAGTTAGTGCCACGTTCCCAGAGCTGCTTGTTTTTCATCTAGCGTTTTGTAGTAGTTGCAACAGTATTTTTCTGGGTGGTGCCCCTCCTCGAATAAAATATGTTCTGCTGGCAGTGAGGAAAGTCATCTCAACTCGCTTATGATTCTTCACCTCATTAAGATCACATTTAGGAGAAAAGTACTTGCTTTGAATAAATGGGGTATGTTCTCTGCTGTATGTGCGCTGTCTGCAGGATTAAATCCATAGTTGTTCTGTGCTTGAGTAGTAGTTAAAGCAGCCTCTCAGCTTTCATTAGGGTATTTTAGCGTGTTGTAAATCGTTTGGCTCTTAACCGTGTGTTTGTTGTTGTTTCCTTTTATTTTGGTCTCCGTCTCCTCGACTGCTGGATCACCAGTCACGTTGCAGGCTGAACCAGATGGGCAAGCAATACAAGCTGTGAATTTATCCTTGACCCCTATAGGACAGTGACCACCTCCATTTTTTACTGTCACCATACGGATATGCACTGTCAATAAGGTGAGAATATGGTGCCTTTCATTTTCTCTGGCGAGTGTATGTGCTGTGTTTTGGGTTCTAATCAACATGGATACCTTATGATGTCTTTGTAATTACCTACCCGTGAAATGTTTGTATTTCCCTTGCTTGGCAGTAGAGGTCCTTGAGAAACTCCGCTTAGGAAAAATGCATTAACTCTATGTAGTGACTCAGCTCCGTGACTTACCGGGCAGTGGGTTCCAGATGAGTGGTTTTACCTTCACCTCAGGTCGGCCTACGCTCAGTTGCTGTAAGATGGTGGTATGAATGACAAAGTTTATAGTGTCTGACTTTTTGTTGTTGTAAAATGTCCTGCATAAGATAAGACAATTTTTTATGAGCATTGTTAGCAGTTCTTGTTGCCTGCAGCTTGTTGGACTTTTCTAGTGTGCAGATTTCCTCTTTTGCACTGAACTTTGTCTGTTATAAAGACAATAACATTAGCGTAACTAATAGTGACATGCCAGGATGTCTTTGTCTCTAATTTGAGGAGCATTTTCAATTTTTACCACTTTTCCCTGAAATGCCATAACCAGACAGGAGATAAATAGTGCACAAAATAGTAGATTCCTCTCTCCTCCTCTCGGTCCCTTATGGTTTGGGAGAATGCCTTAAAAACACCAAGTCTAAAGGCTCAAGGATCATACTGCCAATAAAAAGAACATAAATTTTTATTTTATTCCTTTAATCTGATTGTCATTATGCCAGTCTGTTTTTTTGGACCTATCTCATGATTTTTGAGTTCTTGGGACTGGCAATATTGCTAATGTTTGAAAAGAAATAATAAAAGTCATAAGAAGAAAATTCTCTGTGTCTTTAAATAATAGAAGTTCAAACATAGTGGTTAGTTGCAAAAATTCAAAAGATTTTTTTTTTTCCTGTTTGCAGCCAAAAGTCTTCATAACTGCAGTGTTCTGTTGAGGAGAGGCTGATCAGAAAGTCTCCGTAACTTTTTAGTGCACACAGCATGTCCCAGAGCAGTATGCAGCACATCATTTACATTTTATTGTGGCTGTGGGGTAGGGTGCTGTGCTTTAAAGGGAAGTTGTCTAAGCAATAGTTACATGTAAAGACATGCCCCTTACGGTTTACAAACGAGCTGGAGTGGTGGGAGTGGATTGTAAGCACTCTATGTCTCTGGAGCGGTACTATTTTCTTGAGGGTGCAATGCTAACCAGAATGCCCATGCACAGACACATTTTGTCCTTCAGTTGGGGTAGAGAACTCACCTGATAGCAGCTATGGACTCGAGAGATCAAGTAGAAGGAAGCTTTTTGTCACGACATTAACATTTCCACGGGGTGTTTCATTTTTTCAGAATTAGCTTAGGTTGTGCGACATTGTTTGTATTTGCAGAAACAGTTCCTGCAGGAAGGCTTCTTTCTCTTCGCTAGAAGTGATTTATTTGCTGGTCAAATCCAAGTGTCTTATGAATACTCACATTGTATTACCCAAAACATATTGCTAAGTCACCTTGAACTGGTATTTCCTGTGATTGCATGAACAGGAATATATTAAATGTTAAATAAACATGTTGGATTATAAGAAAAAAAAAACAGAAGAAAAACACTTCAGTCCAGTCCAGTTGGCTTTTAGCTGCTGGCATGATGGGCGTATAGCACTATATATGCACTATGTATAGCACCAGCTTTTTCCTTTCCTTACCAGAGTAGCTTGAAGTACAGTGTTGTCTTTGTGGATCTTAGATCAAGTTGGTTTGGGATTCCTTCCTTGTTCTTGAACGTGCTGATTCAGTCACCGCATTTGCGGTAGCTCTGTTGGCTTCGTTAGGTAGTTCTCATTTTCTTTAGAGAACGATCACAATCAGACCCACTCTATGACAAAACAAGTAAAGCCAAAGTTGTAGAGACAGAGAGTGCCTGCTCCTAAGCATTACCTCGGTCGCTCCATTGAACAGAGGGGTGCCCAAAGTGGTAACATGGAAGCAGACGTGGCACAGTGCAGCCACAGACAGCTTGAGCTCTGCATGCTCAGACCCATCATCTCTCCTGGCCTTCACATATTGGGGGTGAAGGTGACAAGGGCCCTGCTGCCCTCGGCGCAGCGCTGCGCTGGTGCTGCGGCGGCTGCGGCGGCCGCTGGGTGCTGTGAGCCCGCGCCCGGACCCGACGGGGCTCGCGCCGCTCACGCACGTCACGGGCGGCCGCGCTCGCCCTCCGGGGCAGCGGCAGCCCTGCAGGGGCTGCTGAGCGTCCTGCCCGAGCAGGGGCATCGCGATGAGGAAAACAAACAACAGCAACAACAGAATTTAAATAAATAAAGAGACGTGGGCTCTTGCTATGTTTTTTCGTCCTGAGTTTGGTTAATTTTAGCCTGGGCTAAAAAACACAGAGTTATTGTTATTTGTTCAGAGCATGTACTGCCTCCTTCCACGTAGGCAAATGACTCAATGCTCTCTTTTAAGCAGTTGTGCTGAGAGGATTTTGCATAAGACACTGGACGTTGTAACAGCTAAAGAGTTCTTTTTAATCTTTTCCACTGTCGAGTCACTTGATATCTTTTAATCATATTACAGCGTCGGGTTGACTGTACAGCAGCAGCTCAATAGTAAGATTTCCTTTTTTACTAAACTTTCCATAACTGTATCGGTGCACAACCTAATGTGGCATGTTTTCACATAAGAAGTATTGTGTGGTTAAATATTGTATTGTATGATTTCTGGTTATTGTTCTCTTTAAATGAATGATACTATATCCTCTTAAAATATGTTATAGTGAATATAAAAAGAGCAAATCTGTCCCTATGCTAGTGCATCCAGTGACAATTATGTGATCGTGTTACTGATGTTCTTTCATGGTTGGTTTTATCTTTTCCCTCTTGTACTGTGTGTCAAGGCCTACAATAGCTGTAGTGCTAAAATAAGGTAGGTGGTGGAGATTGTTATCAAATATATTGGGTACACAAGTTAAATGAGAGATATTAACTAGATAAAATTGGATAATAATTAGAAATATTTTTGAAAATTGTTTTGTATGGGAATGCATAAACGTAAAGTAAAAGGAAAGCTGTGAGTGCAGGCTAACATCTTAGAAATGAGCCTTGGCTATCTCCAAGCTCTACCTTGTCACCTCAGGGTTGACCTTTCATGTTCTTGCTGTGTTGTTCCTTCAGCAGATGCTGCTGGTCTCCTGTCAGATTGAATGAAAGCTTTGTGACATGATAAAAAATATAAATGGTATTGCGTGTAGTGACAATTTTTTTTCTGAATACTAGACTCACGGTCATAATGAGACCTAAGCTGGGACCTGAGGTTTGGTTCAGGCTCCAGTGTCGGTTTCAAAGAGAGATTTCTGTGTGAGTAATGAGAGCACAAGGAGAATCTGTTCCTTGAATTTTAGCATGCATAATACATCACCTCAATACACTTTCTTTTGGAGGTTAGACTAAGCAGGAGAGAACTTTTATGCAGCACGGGCCGAAAGCAGTCGGACGATGAGAAGCCGTTTCCAGGTGTGGACGTGGCTCCCATCGCCGCGCCGCCCGGACTGCCGCGTTGCAGTGCGTGAGCGGGGCAGACCCGTCTGCGGTTGGTGCTGCCCTCGAGCCTCAGCTCTAGATGTGTATTTTTCGGTTGAAAGTGAGCACTGGCGGCAGCATCTGAATTAGGACGTGTTAAGCGAGAGGTTTCTCAGGGTGAGATGCTAAAGTGGAGACAAAAGGAAAAAAAAAGACTAGCAGAAAACGTAAGAAACTTAATTACTGAGTCACTCGTCAGGTTGTAAAAAATGCCGGAGTTTAGATGTTTCGCACGCCTGTCACAATGTGGTTGTGACAGTTACTGCATTTTCTGTTTGCTAGGTATCCATGAAGGTCATGTAGTTTCATAAACCTTAACTTTGCTGTGAGAGTAACTACTTCGAAAAATTGTTTTAATAGTGGAAGGTAGTTGTAAAAAAAAAAAAAAAACCAAGCTTAGTTCTTCTTTGCTGTGTGCAGAGTTGTTTTTGTGCCAGTGGGTATTTTCTCCCTGATTTTCGCTCCTTGGCAGTGGCACACCTGGTAGCCCAGTAGGAAGTGCTTTTTGTTTTGTTTTTTCCAAATTAATGTGATAACAAGTGGGCTTCTTCCGTAGCCCCTGTGCACGTCACCTCCCTGGTACTGTGCTGTATTCCTAGCTTCCCCCAGATGGTCTGACAGCAGATCCAGAATCATTTGAAAATTCATTGTGTGCAAGAGAGAAAAAAGAACTTAATGGATTATTTCACTATAAAATTTTTTAAGTTTGTGCTGCATATGCCACTAGTGGTTAAAAACCCGTAGCACTGATCATATATATGCATTTTTATTTACAGCTTAGTAGGCTCTGCTTTGACATATGACTAAGAGGGAAGCCCCTCCCTTGAACAGTTGTATGTCATCTGCTTCAGAGAACTAATTACTTGGCAATTCCCATTTGATAATTCCCTCTTTATTTTCTGATGAGTTACTTAACAGTGATGAGCTTGTTGAGCAGAATACCGTGCTTAATCTGTGCTTCAGAAACTACCGTGTGGGCCTGAGGATATCATTGTTTTCTAAACACTGTTCAGCCTTGCCGTAGGAACCCTGAAACCACACTAAGACATGCTAACAGTTCGCAGTAATGGTAAGCTTCATGTGACTGAGGCATGGTGTTTGACAAAAATAAAAAAGGAGGTTTAGATGACTGTGGCACTTGCATTTTAAAATTGCATCCATCATAGAATAGTCTGCAAACAAGATAGTAAATATATTGGCTCTCCAAAAATCAAAACAAAAGCTAGCACAGTTTAGACATGAGGAAATAGAAGCTTCTGCATATCATTTCTACCCCTCCACTGAAATAATGTATTTTAAAGGAAGTCTTGTTCTTAAAAAATTCACTATATATAATATATATTTACAACTTGTAATGTCTATTTTGCAGTCAATACTGGTAATTGTTGTATTGTTTTAGTATGTGATACATAAATATTCCTTTGTTTTCTGTGCTTTTAGCAGTCTTCTTTACACTTCTCCAGTCCTTTTTCACATAGTTTTAGTCCATGGCCAGAGCAACCCCACTTCCTGACTGAAGACTGCATTGCAAGCCCCAGTGCTCATGCCAAAATTGCTCCGCTCTTAGAGGATACCTGACTTCAGTAGGGGAAGGTTTGTGAATCCATTACAGTCACTTTGCCTGTTGCCTACCTAGTAGCCCACAGATGTGGGTACCTAAAGAATCCCCTTTTAGTTGCCCTCAGGTGCTGTAAGCTGAGAATCAGACTGTTTTTTTATTTTCATGAAATAGAAAGTGTAGTATTTAGTGTATGAGCTTGCATGAGATTGCATCACCAGGCTTTATGATTTATTACATACTCATAATCATATCTCTTGGCCAGTCAGCGTACTTTCAGTCACAGGCTTGTTTCATCAATGAGGAAAATGCCTTATTACATAGTTACATGTGTTTTTATAAAATTAATCAGAGGAACAGTAATTTTATGAACTGTAGATTTCAGAACAGATTAATCTACTTTAATTGTGTTCGTGAAGTACACCAGCCATAAAATCTTTTGAAAGGAATATTAATCATGTTGATCAAAGTTGTCTTTAAGTACATAATTCAAATACTAACACAACTCTATTCTATCCGTCTTTTTGCTGCAACCTGGATGTTAGTTTTTCTTATTTTTAATGCCAAAATAGGTTCCATTTTACTTTTTTCAATTTTTTTTCTACTTATGTTTCAAGTTTTAAAAGCAAAGACACAAACAACAGGCAAAATAGATTTTTGCATTTTATAAAATAAGAGACATAAATAAGACCAAGAAAATTGTAAAACTACTCTTTCCAAACTTTTTATTCTTTTTTTTTTTTTAATTTACTAGATAGTTCTGAAGTGGAGCTTATATAGCATCACTGAAAACACAAATGCTCCAAAGAAGTCATAAAAGAAATACCACTGTGAACAGACTGCTCTGCCTGTGATCTGAAAGCTTCGCTTGCCTACCTGGGAGTTGTCCTTTGGCCTTCCGGAAAGCATCATAGTTGTTGTGGAGGGACCTGCGTCCAGAACCCGTGTGCCAGATTTATTTTAAAGAGGCACCGAAGGCTGCTCAGAGGCAAAAGGTTGCAGTGCAGGTCATCTACCTTGTGAATTGTCCAAACCATGCTTTGTTCAAGTTCTTATTCAGGCCCAGAAGTATTTTGCTAAAGACTGAAATTGCTTGTGACCTCAAAAGAAATTTGCTGAAGGGGATAGATTTGATCAGTGTTATTTCTTTCCCTCAGAAAGGGGAGGCAATATTCTTTGCCATTAAAACTGAACTCTTAAGGTAAATGCTTGGCCCCAAACATACAAATACTGATATTTCCGTCAGTATTTACATAAGTAAAACCCTGCAGTGTGAATATCATAAACATGATCTTTCGGTTAATACAAGATCATGATTTCATATTAATGTCTTATGATTTGAGCATCCGGTTATAAAAGAGCAAAACTCATTAACATACAGTGGAAGTTTCTGCTCAGAACTGCTGTTATCTGCCAGACATCTGGCAGAAAATTCAAATGGTACCTTCCCTCCCAACCCAACTTTCTATAATAAGGGAACTGATGCATTCTGGATTTTGTATTTATTTCCTCTGGATTTGCTTGCCCATTTTGCACAGCAGCCACGCTGAGCAGGACTTCCAAGTGGCCAATAGCATAGACAGAGCTGAACTGATGGATCTGAGTAAACACTTTTCTTTTGCATCTCCTTGTTTTACAGAATTGGAAAAGCTCTGCGTTTCCACTCAGGTCTTGTGTATCTCGTCCTTTATTCAGGAGTGAGTTGCAGGTTTCCTGGTATCAGTCTTGATAATTTTTCGTGCATCCATGCTGTGGTCTGGCCTGGTACTTTTGTTGATGAGACAGCTCTGGAAATCACATGCGATTTCCTTAGCGAACCTGGTGATTGTAACAGGGAGAAGACTGACACTGCAGCACTCTCTCTGCAGTATGTTTGAGGTCTAGGTTCTATTTTCTGGAAAAAGGGAATGACAGTAGATACCATAGACCAGTAGCCTGGAGTTTAACATTGCATTATTTCTTTTGTTTTCTGGATAGGCACAAGCTTGTTAATATATTGACTTTTATATGACCCTAGCATATGAGAAGGACTAAAGAGGGAAAGAAAAGTCTGCATTTTGTTCCATGTTTGCACAAGTTGACAGAGCTGAGGACTCGGTCCCGGTGAGCTGGGTTTGGTTATGAGGCTGATCCGGACCAGGCTGTGCACGTAGGTGCTCGGATGCATTGGCCACCTCTAACTTCCTTCTGTCGCAGCTCTGCAGCGCATTCAGCAGAAACACTCTGTCTAGCGAAAGAGTGAATTAAATTAATTCCTGAGGGGGAGCGTGACATTTGTTATAGGACACGGCTATCCAGATGTTCTTTTGTTACCTGTCGCAGTACAGTCAGAAGGGGCCCTAAGGAGAACTGAGATGGAGGAACGCACACAGTAAGCATCTGAAACACATGAAACAGCCGCAGTCAAATATACCCCTGTTGCCTAAGGAGCCCAACTTGCTGAACGTCACGTTGCTGGAGGGGAATGGAAGAAGCGCGCGTGCAGGCGCGCTCTGCAGCTCTCCCTCTGGAGCCGCTGGCCGCAGCATTGGGCAACACTCGTGCGGCCTCTCGCTCAGCCCGAGTGTCCCTGCGAAGCCGACTGCGCTGCGGCAGCCAGGATTTTGTACTCCTTATCTCACTTCACGCGAACTTCGCGTGTCCAGTGCCCCAGGGGCAAAGCTGGGGCTGGCGCTCCGGTACCGGCCTCTGACTGGCAGCTCTGTCGCGCCGGTTCACAGGGATCTGAGCGGAGCCGCGCAGGTGCCGGAGTGGCGTAACGGAATGCGGGCTCTGGCCTGGGCCCGCACGGGAGGCCGCCCGCCCTGGTCGGACGCTGCTGGTTTGTGACTGCAGCGGCTGAGCAGCAGCTTGGCCTCCTTGACACAGGGAACCAAAACTCCTCCTCTGTCATCGCTCCTCTGTGTCATCGCTCTTCTGCCCTTGCTATGCATCGGGCAGGGGTGCTGTTAATAAATTCACCAATCTTTATTAAAGCCCCTCCCCTTTTCCTAACCCTTCATCTTTCTGTCTTGTCCTAACCTTTTCCAGGCTCCATCCTTTTGTGGAGGACGGCCACAAAATTAATTTCCCTCCTCACCCCTCCTCTGTGGCGCTTCTCGCCCTGCGCGCGTGACCTACTTGTGCAGCATTCTCGTCTCTCCCATCACCTGCACTGGGCCCTGGCCGCGGAGCGGCCCTACCTTCTCTTTGATTTGCATGTGTTTCTAGGCATCTAAGATCCATTTTTACTTGGAGGGTTTCAGTCCCTCGGTAATTTTCTGCAGAACTGCAAATTTGAATGTTGTTTCATCTACCTCTCTTCCTTCCTTGTTAGTCATAGCTGAAGTCTGAGCTTTACAACCCTGGTGATCTGTCCGGGCAAGCCTTCCCACTCCATCCAGTCTGCCTGCTCTCTTCTCTGGGGAAAATTATTTCTTCTCCAGCCCAACACTTCTCTGTGGGGGCTTGTTGCAGGGCTGAACACTGGGCTTTCAGTCCTGCGTGCCCCAGCCAATCTGTCCTGGCTTGCAGCTGCAGTGCCTCTTCAGCAGGCATCTTGCTTTCGAGGCTTCTCAGCTGGCCTTGAAAAAGTAGTTGCATTTATTTGTTTGTATAATGCTACATATTAGCAGTTTAACATTATATACATATTTTTTCCTTTACTTGAGTATGAGCTGGGAACCATCCTCTGTGGGCCATTTGTTTGCAAGATCGTGGCTCACTTATTTTACTACCATATCAGGTAGTACACTAATAAAAGAATTCTTGGAGTGTGTTAATAATGACACTTTAATTTTTTGGGAAATTTTAAAAATGGAATATGATTTTCATATATCATAGAGTTTAGATGAAAGCAGTGGTTTGGTTTTCTAGTCTGTTTCATGTTCTGCTTTGACTCCAACAGCAAAAACCTACAGTAGCAGACTGCAAAACTTTCAAGATAAAATACAAACTAAATTCACTTCATTAAAAAAAGAAGAAAAAAAAGAAAAGAAAGAAAAGAAAGAAAAATAGAGCATAGTATGAATTGAGTGAAGCTCTTTTCAGATGTAGAAATTCCTTGACTGGTGTAGAAAAACAGAGGAATTAAAGTACCCGCGAGAGAACTTTGGGAAATGTATGAAATGAAAATATAGGAATGTTGCTTTTCCCTCCCCACAGTTCTGTCAACTATTTTGTATCATTGTAAAGCATTTTTGCAAGGACCTGCCTGTCAAAATGAAATGTTATTCAAATGACTATCAAAATAGTTTGAAAAACAATAAATATTTTAGTTGATAAATTTTGGAGGTGATGTATTTTAACAAAAAAAAAGCTATACTTTTTTTTGAATGAGAGGAAAATTGCCAAAAATAGTGCTTTTATCTGAAAATCAATGCCCTGTGTTGTTACAGACACACAAAAAAGTTCAAAACTAAAGGATATTACAGGAAAATGTACATTCTCCATTTAGATTTATCAAGCATGTTTGCCAGTAGATTTTGAATAGCATAGTTAGTTTCACTTTTCCCATATGTAGCCAGCTTCTGAAAAAATATTCCCCATACTTATAAAATTATAAAAGGTGATAGAGGAACTCAAAGATATGATACATTACTTTTAAAATTATCTATTAAAAAATCCATATTGATGGAGTTGTTTAAAGGCAATGTCCTTTTAATCAGCCAACAGGTCTTCTGTGCATCAAATAATTAAAAATAGAGCAAAGTTTCTGAACAAGGCGTCTGGCAGAAGCGTCTGTACTTCCATCTGTGCATGATTAGCAGAATGTTTCATGATATTTAAATAGCACAAGCTTTGCTCTCTTTTTTATTATTTGTTGTGCCGAAGACCTGTTTGCTTGTTAAGTGGTCTTTTTTGAATAGTTATTGGCAAGGAATCAGGAAAGTGTATGAAGACATCTTGTATGCACTGCAGATGCCAAATTGTCCCTTTTTTTCAGAGAGGCACTGCCCTTACTATATTTTTGCTATAAATCCTACCATGTCCTTCACTTTGTTTTTAGAATTTCTTACAGGCCATTTCAAAGGGGGTTGAGCCAAGGGCTAGGAACTGCTTCACTGATAGGATTATTTTTACAGTAGTGGCTTGGAGGCACTGCACAGCATTACAAGTACCTGCCCAGTTACCCCAGCAGGGCGTTTGTGTGGCTCGAACCTGCAGCCTCAGCCCGAGCATCATGAGTCTCATCTGCTGCGCACCCCGCTCGGCAGCCTTGCCCTTCCAACAGAGATGTAATCGGGCAAGTCATGGCTTTCCAGGTGTTCTTCGGGCCTGAGACCGGGACTCCTCCTTGCTGGCAGGCAGTTAATACTGGGCTGTGTTTTTGGTTACGAGCTGGCAATGCAGTGCTCTGCACTTGGAGCCTCTGTTTTCCCTTCTACTCGCTTGTAAAATTCTCATGGGTTTGCTTATATAGAGACCATGCACCATGCACCTAAAACAAACCATCATCTAAATGTGAGGTGCATTGCTGCATCTTGTTGAGAATGTGGACATTTGAGCCATTTTGCTCCCCACAAATGTCTTGTTATTGGAAGTTGGATGGTTATCCAGGAATTCTGATGCTCCAGTGGACTCAGAGGTGTTTGTGAAGAATTAGTATTTGGTCTTTGGACAATTCATGTTCTTGGATGGGCATGGAAAATAAGAATTTTTGTGCACGGTGTAGGTGGCGTTTGCTCTGTAGCTGAAATTTGTTTTTCTCGTACGTGGAAAATGTTGTAGTGTATGATGTAGGACTGCTGACCTGGGTTATATCTTAACTTCTCTTCAGGACTTGAAAAGTTTATGGTCATTATTCAGAGTCAATCTGTTTGGCTAGTAATGCAAGTATATAAACTGTGTGTTGATATATCCCAGGGAAAGCAGCAGCTTTTGCTAGGCTCTTCCCTGTAGAGTTCATCTCACTTAACTGTGTCAATGTTACCCAGCCTGCCGCGGCGTTTCTGCTTTGGTGTCTGCAGAGTGAGGCGTTTTGATACAACGTCTTCAGCAGGGTTGTGTCTCTCGTGGGTGGGACAGTAATGGCAGCACCATCTCATGCACGCTGATTCTTCTTGTGGCTCTGCTTCCCAGAGTCCAGAAGGGTCTGAGTGCGGCTGAGTAGAAGACAAGACTCTTGACCTGGAAGGACAAGAGGAAGGAAAGACCAAATTTTACTGTGAAATCTGAGGCAATGCGTCCCCCAGTTCTGTCAGCTAAATCTCTTAACATGAAGCTGTTCCATTCAAATTTTACTTAACATCACCTGCAGCAAGTGGTTAGTGTTAGCCGTCTTAATTCTCCTCTGTCTGCAGAAATCGATAATTTTCTCCAGAATCAATTCTTGACTCATGCAGTTTGGTGAGCCTTAGACAGAGATCTCTCCAGGAACAAGGATGAGAAGGAAGACTCACACTCATCTGGGAGAGGTGTACAATACTGTGTCAGTGGACTTGCTTAGGCTGAACTCTGTAGGCTTACTTAGGCCAAGCCAAGTTCTCTGTTTTGCTCCTAATATTTGCTCTCAGAATTTATCATAATGGATTTTTTGGACCAGCTTCAGTTTATGTTGTGAATGTGAATTAATTACCATTAGTATGAATTGCATATTGCAGAATGGAATTTGTTTTTCTGTGTCTCCTGTCATGCTCAAGGTACTTCAAACACTTTAAAATAATGAGTTCAGTTGTGATAGTGCAGTGACACTGGAGACAAACATAGCCGTCCTTCTGGCTGCAACAAGTGGCCCAATTTAAGGACGTGTTCGCTGACTGGGGCGGGAAGGGTACTGCCTGTGATGTTTGTAGTGTCCCTGATATTTTTTAAAAGGCATTTGTGACAGGCTCCGTCTGTTGGCAAAATGGATCTTGCTGTTTATTACTTCATTTATAACTCTCAAAGCAGTGTAAACAGAGTGACGAAGAGTTACAGTGCACATTATTCATTAACTGTTGTTTAAACCTCATTGTTGCATTTTTAGCCCTGATTGTTTCACATCATGATATACTACGTGAAAAAGCCTGTAACCCTTGATTTCCTGAAGCAAAACTGCAGTTTCATTTTTACAACCCTGCAAAAGCACAGAGTTAAAGCAGCTCTCACCCTGAGGTGGTAGGATCCCCTTAGCATGTGTGAAAAAGGAGGGCTTCATTCCCTGTCCGCAGATCTCTGGAGGGGAGGGAGGTGCCTTGTGTCACTCCCAAACAATTCCTTTCAGCTGGCTGGAGAGCAGTGTGGACGGTGTCCAACACGCAGACGTCCCCGAGCACAGCGATTATAATGGAAATGTTGATGGCCAGTCAGTATGGATATTTTCAAGCATTTACATAACGCCGCATTGTTGACTACTGCAGACGCGTTGTTTTAGGCCCTGTTCCCACTCGTGCTCCTCCTGTTGGCTTGCGGAGGGTTCGGATCTGGCCCTTTGGCTCAAATTGGGAGTGGATGTAATTAACATGGGAAGAATCGCGCACGGTCCGAAATCAGCCTGCAGCTCTGGAGAGAAGAACAACACCGAGAGGTGACCTGTGCAATGCTGTTTAGGTCCTTCGTGACTGAAAATAAGGCGTTGGGTTGTTTCATTTTGGTCTTCAGCTTGTGATATTGTCTGTTAATAGAAGTCTTGACTTGCTTTTTGTGCATTCCTGATCAAGCTGTTCTTTGACACGCAGAAAAATGCATCTCTGTAATTAACATATGCCTTTTTAAACATGAGCACAGCCATTTGTTATTTTCAGTTTGTACTATTATAGGAAAGCTGCTCCAAAATCTTGTGCAGCTTGGTAGGAAGGAGTGGCAGCTTAGTGCATTCTCAGCTGGATAGCTCTAACGTACGTTACTTTTAAGACACCTACATGCTGTAATAAAAATACTTCTTATAAGCAAAGATACGTAACCACAGTTTAGATAATTACAGAAGAAAACGACTCAACTAAGTATTGAAACAGGAAAAAAAAGCAATCTCGAAAGATTTTTAAGAGCGGTGGAATTAATATAGCAAAATGTTACCTTTCCCTAAGAATTAAAAACTGCATGATGATTCATACTATGCTAAAGTTGGTATAGATTATGGCATGCATTCAGAACAGTAATCTGAAATACTAAATACTGTAACTTCAGTTGGTACTCAAGCCTGAATTGGCACTCCAGAAAAAAAGGATAAATATGTAGCTTTGCTAAAAACAACACAAGTCAATTTGGGGAAGCATATAAATACTGCTAGAAAAGCTGAACAATGCATCTGTATGCAAAATTGCATATGACTGGTGTTCTGTCACAGCTAGAGCTGTTGAAATTTGTAATAGGTAGCAAAAAATTTACTATTTAATATTTCACAGATAATAATTGTTCTGAATGCTTTAAATAGTACAGGAAATGTAGACTGTCACAAACTTGACATTTGAGTATTAATATTGATACTGAAACAGTCTTACCACAAAGAATGCCAGGACTGCAGGAGGAAAGACAGCTTTTTGATTAGATAAAAACAGCAGTTTTTAAGCCCTTCAGATATGATGAAAATTGAGACAAGATTATCTTTCAGGACTGGACAATTAATATCCCATTCTGGGAATACCCCTAAACAGGTAGAATTGGAAATAGCTGCTTTTCTATCATTTTGCTTATTTTTCCCCCCATCATTTTGATAGTTGATGAAGACAGCCTCAAAATGGTTAATAGCACAGGGCTACGAGATGGTTCAGATTCACTTATGCAAATGTATGAGTAGATGCAGTAATGAAAAAGTGCATGGTGGTGTGTAGGCTTTGCTGTCCGTTCTCTACCTCACTTGACACATGTTACCTTCTTGATCAGTGACATTTGACTATAGAATAGCTTATTAAGGAGAGATCTTTCTTTTTGGAAAGTAAAATAGGGTTGGCTCTATTTTTTTGCTTGTTTTATTTCAGAAGCAAGTACGCAGATCTTCTTTGCTTATCTCTTTTGTGCAGATTTACTGTTTTTTGATAAGTTCATGATGGCCCACCTGGTTTAAGGTGGGATGAGGACAGAGCATTTCACATACAAATACTCACTAAGTTGCAGCGCAGGCACCTGGGGTAGCCCAAGGGCTCTGTGTATTCTCAGAACAACAAACTTGCCTCCGAAGAGGGAGCAAAATAAAGATGGGGACTGGTGGAAATTTTTGACCATGTGCTTTGCACTTTAAGAGTCTGGCCCAAAGCAGGTCTGGGCAATGGGTAGTATATTCGTAGTTTTTGATTTTACGGTACTGGTGTTGGTTGTCCTAGTTTGATTCTAAATGTTGAGCTATGTGTAAATTCATCAAAGGAGTTTTCTTTTTGGGGACAGGAAGGGAAAGTTAGTCAGCTTCTTTTCTGAGCGTTCTGGTACTTGTGACTTCTTTTTCCTTTCAGAAATACATCTTGCACTTTCAGAGCCTCTTATTTGCAGGTGAAATTAATAGTAATTTTTATCTTTAAAGTGGAAATAACATCTTACTATACATTTGCACTGTGTAATATTTCTTTCTACACAGAACTGCTTACCGGGCAATTTAAAAAGCTAGTTATGTATTTAGAGAGCAAAATTTTTAAAGGACATATTCTTTCCTGAAATGTTTTGAGATACTTGCAGGTACTTAAATGTATATATGCCAAAGGGGCACAATTCTGCTTTGTCAAATATAAGCAGCCTCAGTTATTTTGTATTACAGTATTAGTATTATTCACCATATCTGGGAGAAGAAATTGGTCCAGTTGTTAGAACCATTGCCAGTGCCTTTATGTCTTGGCACTGCAGAACTTAACTAGGGAAACGTGGACAGGAGAGTAATGCAGGGAGGTCTTACTCTACAGGGCTGTGTTCTTGGTAAGGTGATTCACAGCGTGTGCAGAGTGCATGGAAAATGTTGCGTGGGAAGCGTTCCAGTTTGTTTGGGATTGAAGCCATTCTGCACAGGCGCAAGTGCCCGTGGTAGTGCAGGGAGGCTGCAGTGCTAGCAAAGCGTACAACACAATCCAAGGCTCCCATGGCTTCAGTTAGGTCCGAACCAGCAAGCCACAGCTGCTTGCCTTGTGGCCAGCTATTTACCTGGCTATCCAGACCCCTGCTCTGAATTAAAAAAGAGAAAATAAAATCCTAAGGAGATTTTTGCCTGTCACAATAAAGGCTGCTGTTGCAGATGGTTGTATAAATATGTTCTATTGGCTGTTTCTAGGGCTTTCATTTGGAAGAGCATCTTGAACTACCCGGAAACACTGCCCAAACTTTCAATAAACATATCCCCAAACTTTCTTTTTTATTTTTTGACATACCATAATTGCCCTGTTTCTTCAGCTATTCCCCTAAGCATCACAGCTACATCCTCTGTCAGCGACAGCATGTTAGGTGAAATGAATTTGGCTTTTTATTTGTTGGTCTGGTCTAGCTGCTCTTTGGGACATACAAGTAAATTATTTTAATAACATTAACCTTCTGATTTAGAAACTAAACCTGCTTCTTGGGTGTTAGTGCAAATTAATGAAATGAGGATCAAACCTTTAGGAAATGAAAAGCAAAACTAATCCAAACTGTAGTAGTTAGGCACAACTGACCAAGTTAAAAATGTGAATGAAAAATTGTGACATATGCCCATATAATGTCCCATAGAGCTGTCAGTGGTATAAGTTATTTTTTACCTAGGACCTATAAATCCATAGATTATTCACAGAGAATACAGTGACTAACGCATGCCATTTACAGTGTGCTTTTATCTTTGCTTTACTGTTTAAAAGTGTATTCAGATGTGTCAGTGGGATTTTGTGTAGTCTTGAAAAAATGTTTCTCACTGTGGTATTTGCTCAAAATACGGTATGTGGCCAGGATGTGCATTAGATATTCAAATTATATAAGGTGTAGAATTTGTGAATTTGCATTTTAAAGTATTTGTCATTTCTGGAAATACCCTGAGGTGTAACTGTCCACAACTTCCCCTTACTAGATAATTACTAAATGCTTGGTTTCAAAGGAGAATTCATAACCAGCTGGGGAGTGGGTTTTCCAGTTTGTGCATTTAAAACCTCACAATCAAGACTGTAACCCAGAAAGTTTCCTTGCCTTATTGCTGTCTTGTTTGTCAATGCAGGTGAAGTTGTGATGCCTGCTAGCCGAGTGCCCTGCCTCCTGCAGCGCGGGCTGCTACCCGGCATTTTAGGAAGAGCGCTGGGCTGCTAGAAAGAGACATACGCAAGATTGGAACCTGATTTAGTTTGTTTTTGAGAAGTTCCACCTGGTGTTCAGTTAGCCAGGGAGAAAGAGGTAGTTCCTGCTTCTGGTTGGAGTCATGCTCCTGTGGCACCTTTGAGTCTCCAGGAGCATGACTCCAAACCCTGGGGGGTGGCCCCGGATGTGTCCTCACAGGGGCAATTAGGAGAGCAGGAAATTTAGGGATTAGGAGTGTTAAGAGTCTCTTAATTGCAACAGAGAGAGCTGAGGCCTTGCCCACATATGCGCTGTTGAGGAATTGGGCATTGCCTGGATGCAGATGACTACTTTGTTTTCCCATCTGCCCCTGTCTACTCTTTGCTGTTGCATCTCCGCGGTACTGATACACTTTGTGAATGGTTCCTGAACTTTTGTGATGAAGAGCACTGTAAAAAAAAATGAATTTGTTCCATCTGTCTCCCGTAGGCATCCTGCTTCAGTCACAAATGTGTGTTCTACCTTAGCAAGTCCACTGCATTTTAGGCCACTTGTCCTTCACAACTGCACATGCTGCCACAGAGCAGGGGTGTTTCCCACCCGTGCTTTATCCTCAAGCAATCTGCACTTTGTTTACTTGCAGTGAGGGCCTGTAGCCCTCAAATAAGACCTGCTACTTTTCTTGCAACTTGGAGGTCTTGATGACTGGGTTGGCACCGGCTGCGCTACAGCGCCAGGGATCAGAGTGATACTGTAGCACCTGCCTGCATGTGGATAAGTGTGGAGAAAGCAAACATCGTGGAACCCCTCACTGGAGTTAGACATTGCTGGTTATGTTGGTTGATGGGGCTGTAATGCAAAGGTGGGTTTTAGTGTGGGCTCGTTGGTNACATCGTGGGACCCCTCACTGGAGTTAGACCTATAGAGCATTGCTGGTTATGTTGGTTGATGGGGCTGTAATGCAAAGGTGGGTTTTAGTGTGGGCTCGTTGGTGGTCATAGTGACCAGTGACTGTGACCTGTGGACCAGTCCACTTGCTGACCGGCTTCGGAAGAGGAATGGGACTGGGAGAAGCAAGAGGGCTGTCAGCAGGCATGAAGTTGCTCTCAGGAACATTTCAGCTTTACTGGAAAAAAACTTTTGGTAGCCTACACATTGAGGGAGTTGAGAGCTTTTCCACAGGCTTGAAGCAAAATAAAATTACAAAGTACACATTTTTGGTGTCCTGGTATTTTTTCTCAGTTATTGAATTATTACAGTTTCCTGCTTTTCTTTTCCCTGCTATCCTTCTCTTTGAATGTACTTACTGTTTTTTGATCTCCAGATTTCTACTATGTTGTTCTAACAGAGTAATCAATCTGGGCCATTTTGAATACATTACATGAAGCTCTTTGAATGAATTTAACAAGTGCTGTTTTTACAGTACAGCAACTTCTGTAATGACAGCAAGCATTCTGCCAGCACCAGTATAGTTATGGCCATTTTCAAAGAGTTTAGATTTTGATGGAAAAAATGGTTCCTCAGAGTTTTTATTTGGTTGCAGCATGAATGTGAGTAAACTATTACTGCCAGTATGAATATGTGCGAGTGCACCCATTCTTGCGCCCTTGTAGTAGATGATAATATTTGCCTGGCAGTTTGCCATTTAGATAATGTGCAAATAATCTGCTTTTTTTTTGGACTATATCTGACAGTTTTCTAAAAAAATTCCCCCGCTCCCTTGTAGGTGGGCGCAGAGGAGAAGGCGGACTCGCGCGGGCGGGCGCCCTGCGGCTCCCGAGGCCCCGTGCTGCAGCCTGTGCCACGGGGCAGGCGCCCGAGCTGCCCCGGCGCCTCGCTGGCACCAGCCTGGCGCTCTGGCAGGGAGGCGCCTGCGGGGACTTTGCTCTGCTTGTGACTCGAGGGCAGCCAGGGCCCCAGGAGCCTCACCAGTCTGCATGCGAACGGTGCAGTTCGAGTTATCCCAACTTCCAGGCACCTATGCTGGGACCAAGGACTGTTCTGCTTTGCACTGCTTACTTAAAAGAGTTTTTCTTTTTTTTTTTTTTGCTTTCCTACATATATACCCCATATAGAAGATACGTGCTGCAGCTTCCTGTCGGGAGAAGGGACCGAACTGTGTTTTCCAAGCATCAAGTGTGAAACAAGCCTGAGAACGCTTTGCCCAGGAACATCCCCTAGGCCGCTGGGGATCCAGGGCCAGGGCCTGCCGCATCCGCACTGGCCTTGCAGCCGCTTCTCCTTGGAGGCTGTTATTATGGAGCTGGGAAAGCTTTGGGCCTGCAGGGTGTGAGGGAGCAATGAGCAGGAGGAGCTCTGAGAGATACGGGGGAAGTAGTAGGTGAGGAGGAAGAGACAGGCCAATAAAATCAGATAATAAAACGCAACCATAAACCTGCAGCACATAAAGTTTATAAGAGTAACTGCATGCTTAAAAGCTTGGCATCTGGGCTTACCTACGTACAGCCGGCCTTTTAAATCGAGCTCCTCACGTCAGAGCTCCCGCTCGCCCAGGGATGGTCTGCAGCCCCCGTGTGCCCGGGGCGCATCTCCCGTGGCTGCCGCTGCTCCTGGCGCTCGGCTCGACTGGTGTCCCGGCGCATGGACCACAGGCACTTCGGCCTGAGGAATATTATAGGCTATTAAAGCAGAGCTGGAGTGTTTGGCTGGACTAACTGCTATTTTTAATAGAGTTGAGACTTGAGATTTTTGGAGAGGCTTTGGCTGTAAACTTTATGCGTTTGGTTTGGAAAAAAAGGGAAGTTCTTTCATGCTTTGAAGGAAAAAAAATACCAAGATAGTACTGAAAGTCTCTTCCTTAAGTCGAAGTTTTCTCTTTGAAATGGGAAGAACTTAGCAGAACATTTTAAGTGAACCTTGCGAAAACTGCTTATCTGAGACTCTGGCATCCTCTCCTTTTACTGTGCTGCTGCTTTTGTGGTCTCCTAGTGTCTTTCGGTCACACAGTGCCTCTTTCAGAGTGCTTTTGGGTCCATTTGATAGCTGCCACCGGAATTAGAGTCTTTAGCCAAAGAGTTCGTTCCCGAAGTGCCGGTTTTCTGGATTCCCACTGTAGCGAGTGGAGGGTGATAAAGGACGAAGCATCCTGAACTGTCAGTGGAGTATTTCCAGTTGCCATCTGAAAGGTTCCCCCCACCGCAGTCTTTTGCCCTCCCTCTCTTGTTGCCTCTTTGCTCACTGTGGGAAGAAGCAGAGGTGACTGGTCCTGAGTCATCTCAGCCGTGTGTAGCATTGGGGAGGATAAAGTCTGGCCCAGAGGCGGCGAGGACAGCAGGAGCTGATGCTGTTCGGTTGCTCTCGATGTGGGGGGTCAGGGAGGGCAGCATAAACACAGGGAAAACGGCTTAAAATCAAGTAGGCATGTGTGAGAGCCAGGAATTAAGCATGGTCTTAGAAAGCCAGTGCTTGAGCATGGAGTCATGTTTCCTCTGCTTTGTAGAGAGCTGTGCCCTATTATGAGAATGGATTTTTTTTAAAACTCAACAGTACAGCTTGGATGGTTTTGCCTCTATGTTAAGATATTGCAGGTTCACGCTGGGACTCTTATCCTGAGAACACTGATACTATGAGTAACTTGGCGTGCGGAAGTGCTTTCACTGTACTACGTGCGTGGTAAATCTTTGGTTCAAAATTCCATGATTAAAAACAGTTTATATTTAAATTAGTAATTAGTCCTTGTGGCCACCTTCGAAAGGCCCCAGTCCTTTTAATTTGCAAATTAACAAAAGCAAAGGTGTTTTAATTACAGAACACAAGATAATAATTTGATTGGTTTAGTAAAGTAAAATATTGTGCGATATTTGACAGTACTTCTGTGTATATTCTGTAACTTATTAGAAGTAGCAATTGGAGAAAAATAAATAAGTGAAAGAAACCTTTTCTTGAGTGTGGATTATTGTGTCTGTACACTTGTGAGGCCTTAGTATTTCCTCTTGTCAGCTATGTTATGGGGAATCAAGTCCATTAAAAAAAGAAAAAGTCTGACTCTCTAGCTATTTCATTTGTAGTGTAGAGCAAGGGAATATGATCACAGCCATATTTTTATACTTGTATTAAAAGTATATATGTATTCTTGGGTAAAATAGTCTCCAAAATGATAAAAATAATACCCATACAAATGTAGGAACATCACACTGCTTGTGTCAGTCTAGCATGTATAAAGAGCTTCACAACTGTTCGAATCTGCTCTTCTTTCATAATGGGCTGCAACTTGTTTACTAATGCTTGGAAGCATGTACACATCAAATAAATCTCTGGTATTTGGGCCATAGTGTACCAGCATTATGCAAAGGGAAGATTAACCACACTCTATATTAAGCTATGATCCACTTTACTCTTGATTCCTAGCTATACTGAATCAACCAAACCATGAAAGAACAAAATTAGTGCATGGGTTCTTCTGACAATAGGCTTATTTCCATATTCATTTACATTGCTGTTAAGAAAAAAATGCAATTAAGACTACAGATCTCCTTGGGACTGAGGACATTTTAAGTTAACCGTAGTCCAGGAGGTTGAGCTTTCAGGTGGTGCAAAACAGCAAGGGAGGCAAATACTCCATAGTTGCATCCTGCAGTGTATTCTACGTTGCCACAACAGCTGGGAGTCACACACTCATTTTGACTGCTTGTGCTGTTAATAGATAGTCGTTAGCAAGCATTATATTGGCAAATCTGACACAGAATGAATTTGCAACCATGACTCAAAAGACTTTCCTAACATGAAGCATCTTTAATGCGTGTCTTTTTTTTTTTTTTAAGCTCTTTCCTGTTTTTATGCTGCTCTCTTTCAGTGAAAAGGTCAAGAAAAGCAGTAGCGCAATGGCTGATTTTTTCAGCAGTGCTTTACAGCAGGGAAAGTGCGGAAATCTCTTATAGCCTTGCCTTACTCAGTAAGTTGAGTCTTTTGTCCTTCAGCTACTTGATTTCCACTAGTGTTATGTTGAATTTGCTGCTTCACATAAATTATATTTAAATGAATTTTAAGGTAGCTGCAGGCAGGTGCAGAGCTCCTCAGCCCTCCTCCTCCTTTCGCCATCCCCCAGGGGTGGCCTGGCCCTTACGAAACCTGCCTTGCCAGACACGATAACTCCGAATCGGCCATTTTCATAACGTGGCACTGCCTGTAGTCAGGAGCTGCATTCAAGCTGGGAGAATTAGGATAAGACCAGGAGCTTAGTGTGCAGTCCTCTTCCTTTGCATCCCGTGCGCGTGTGTGCTCACAGCCACGTGCGTCAGTGTCCAGCGCTCTCCTTCACAGCCCCGTAGGCTACTGCCGTCAGTGAGGGGGTCTTTTCAGAGAGTTTTCCTATCACCATCAGTTTAAGGAATTAAAAAAAAAATACAAAGAAATAACAACCTTTACTTGATAGTGCAAATAGAAATGGAGGCACCCAGATAGGCACTACAAGCAGAGCTAGTGCCATTCAGGGTCAAGACCTTAAAAAGTAAGTGCTGAATATTCAAAGTTAATTTATAGCATTAAATTAGGAAGGCTTATAAAAGTTTAACTAGCCTTAAGAGTGCTAAGTATTACCAGCTGAGGCTGAAAAGGCTTTCAGCTGGTCAGCATTTCTTGTGATTGGGTCTCATACACATACTATTTGTTGCAGATGTTTTGCCCACTTGATGTTGCTGTTTTTTGCAGGTACGAGATTCTTTGCTCACAGCTTTTAATGCCTTGCTTGCTAACTCGCCCGCTCTGCAAAGCTGGCAGGATGACAGCAGGCTACTCCCTAATTCTTTTGTGCTGGGACTAATCCTCAGGGTTCTTTCTGATGTTTCTCCAGAAATATGTGTTCAACTGAGGCTAAATGCTGACTTGATTTGGAATACTAAAATGTGGACAGAGTGGATTACTTTCTGAGCATTTGCTGTCTCTTAAAAGAAGATTTTTTTTTGTAGGTATATATGAATAGATGTAGAATTTTAAGCTCTCTGTCTCATTAAAATGTATGTAACTGTGATCATAGGCTTATGAACTTTTAAAATACAGGTGTACTTTGGCACATGCTTACTGAATACTTTGATAAGCTTAATCTTTGTTTGCTACGATATAACATACTTGGAGTTTGACAAATAACCATTAGGCAACTGGTCAGTTAACAGGTTGTGGTATTTTACTGATCTAAATTGTGCTTTTCTGCTTTGGCTTGATGGGCTTTTCTTTCAATTTCAGATTACGTGGCTTTTTTTAATTCAGGCTCTTTTGCTTAACATATGAATAATTAAAGTTTTGTTGAAGTGATGATAGTTTTGTCACTTGGTGCCTGTGAACAGGCTTTTATTCGTTACTCTTTCTACATACTGATATTTGTCAGAAGAATTTTTTTTTTTGTCAGTGAAAATGTGGTCATTAATTACTGTAATTTTGGGATACACTTCTGGTGTGAAGCAGTGTTCCTTTGATGAGTTTTCTGTTATGGAAAGCTGGCTTATGCGTGCTGTTTTTTAGAAAAGACCTGTATTCTAAAGAAAATAGCATTATGCAACTCCTAGAAACTATAAAGAAGGAGAATACTTAAATTGAGAATATACCTAAGCTTCCGCAATGTGGTTCTGCTTGGTTCAAGTAGGGGACTGGAAATGGTTGGCTGGGGGTTCTGGTCCTAATTTCTGGCCTGCTTTCGTAGGACGTGAAGTTGAATGGTTAAACTTCGGTACGTCGCTGCTGTCGCTTGCCAGATTCTTTCTAGTGTAGCTCTGCATCTGCCTGTGCAGCAGTCAGGTCCGGAGGTGATGGTATTAGCAGTCGCTGCAGATCAAAATGAAAGTAACATACATGTGCTACTTTGCCTTTTACTGACTACTACAAAAGGATTTAGCAAAATTACAACTCAGAATAAGCTGTGGGAGGAGGGAGGATATCTTCCCCCCTTCTAAAATCACAGCGTTAACATTCTTGGCAGCATCAGAGAGCTGCACTGCAACTTCTGGTTTACATTTTGAAAAAGTACCAAATAGCATATAATGTTTAATTCTTGCCTGCGTTATGCAACAGAATAATGCGATTGCTTCAATGAAACACATCTGGGCTGCAAGAAGCAGCTCTCCTGGGAAACAAGCGCATCTTCCCCATAAGTCTGTGTGAGGCATGGGCCGGGCATTGCTCGTCTGGCAAGCGTGGGGAGCCAGTGCTGGAAAGCTGCCTCACCTTTCACTTTCCGTGGAACTTACCCTTTCTCCTTGTTTTAGACACCAGCCACTGCCACTTGCTTCGCTCAGTTCTGGTGTGGTGCTCAGGATGCTTTCAATGGCTGATTAAAGCCTTAATCTGGGTTCTGGGAGTCGGGATCTCTGCTGCTTATCTGTCACGGTCCTGATCTGTGAGCAGGAGAGGCGATTAGGGAGATGGAAGGAATGCAATCTGAGGAACTTCTGGATGGGATAAGACAAAGGGGAGGAGAGGGAGGGGGAAAAAAAAAGTCTGTGATAGTATCTTTTTAGCTGATAAGGCAACAGTGATCCATGGCAGGTGGAAAATTCCTGTCATTTTTATAATGGCTTTCAGCTTGCTTCTTCCAGGTCTCCTTTTTGCTAGAAGCAAAGTTGTGCCCCTGCTGCCTTGGTTCACTGGAAGTTCTTCCTGTCACCCTGACCCTTGATCACCAACACGTGCGTTCTTACTACCTATGTGCATTACGTTTATATGGCAAGATTTAGCACAGACATTCCAGCAGGGGCTGTGACAACGTAGTGAGGCTTGTCTGTATGGGAGAAGTTGTTTTGACTTTAATGGGTTTTGGATGGTGCCCCAGCGGGCTGGGGAAGTCACAGGGCTAGGTGGGTAATCTGCAGTGCAGGTGCCCAGAACTGCACCACGCTGTGTTCAAAGCAGTTACTCATGGTTCAGTGTTAAACTGGGAGACTAGAGTGAAGGGAATTCCCCAGGGATCTGTTCTGGCTTTGGTAATGCTCATTGTTTTCATAATTGGAATGATTGATGGAGCGGTTCTTAAATTTATATAGGGTCAGAAGCATCCTATGGAGAAGGAGGGCTGCAGGCTCCTTGGAGCGTAGGATTAAAGCTCAAAGTGACCCTGACTAACCAGAGGAGTGGTTTTGGGGAAGATACAGAATACAAACTTGTCAGTACTGCACAGGGACAGAAATATCCGAGTGTGTGACACAAGATGGGGAATAACTGGTTCAATAGTAGTCCTGCAGAACAAGGTCCGAGAGTTGGAGTTGGGCCGTGCTGGAGGCAGTTGGGCCTGGTTTAGTTGAATAGGGTGTAAAAACCCACAGCTGGTTCCCAGACGGCCAGAAAGCAAGCAGCTCGCAGCGTGTCCTGCTTGCCTCTCCCAGGAGCCGCACTGAGCGGCACGGGCTGCTTTCCCTGCGGGCTCTGGCCCCATGCCGGAGCAGAGCCCCATGGGTGCCTGCAGAACGGCACCTCTGACCCACGTGCATTATCGTGGGACTGCAAGGTGGAGTGTCAGGCAAGGAGAAAAGCCCCCCAGAACAAGTGGTGTTCTGGGATGCATGAGGGAGACGTATGGAATAATCCATACGTGTCTGCGCTGCCTGGCGCTGGAAGCGGCTCTGCACCTAGTTTTGGGTATGGCACAGTAAGAAACACATGGACCAGCTGGAGAGAACCCAGGAGAAGGCTGCAAAAATGATCAAAGATTTGGAAAACATGACCTACTGAAGGAAGATGAAAGTGTTGGGGTTGTTTAGTCTACAGGAGAGAGGGCCAGCAGCGGACCTGATAACAGCGCTCAACTATGTGGAAGGTTCCTGCAGCGAGGAGGGGAATAAACTGTGCTGTTTGTCTGCTGGGTTAGGATGAGAAGAAATGGACTTAACTTGAAGGTGGTGAGCCTTAGGTTAAACATTGAAGAGAGCTTTCAAGTGATAAGGGTAGTTTTATGTGGCAGGCATAAGCTCTTTGGAAAGCTATGGAAATGATGCGGCTGGAGTTTTCTTGTAAACTGGAGAAACCTCTTCTAGGAATATTCTGGGATTTGCCTTAGGGAAGGAGGTGACATGTGCCTCTAAAGGTTGTTGAGAAAATAACCAAGGACTACTTTTTTGTGATTCTGCAAACCTAGGTAGACTATAATATCACAGGAGATAACTCAAAAGACAGTGGCAATTCGTTATTGCAACACATCAGTGGTAACATAGACAGTTGATTTATGCACAAAAGAATGATGATGAGATTCTCCTTCTGCTCTCTGTTCTAGTTTTAAAAAAGTCTGTGAGTAAGCTAATTTTACTGGAACGTTTCAAAAGGCTGTTCCTGTAAATATATTACTCGTGTGCAGAAATAGAGGAAGTGATGTTGGTTGGCTCTGCTTGTTGAAATATTGTGCAAACAGAATTAGTACCTGCTAATACATAGCACGGCTATAGTAAAGCCAGAAGTACTCTGTGAGGCACAAGAGTTTTATTCTAGAAATGATGTGGTTTCTCTCGCCTAGATTTTCATGCCCTTTTGTCCCTATCTTATTGCGAGTTGGAGAGCAGGGTGGGAAGAACTGGGCTTTAATTACCTCATACCTCTACATAAGTTGATCTTCTCGGTAGTTAAAATCCATTAAGTATATGAAATGGCATTTGAGGACTAGATCGCAGAGTCACCCCTTGTCTCCTAAGCCGACCGAGCGCTGGGCAGCTGTGGAGTGCTCTGAGGAGCCCGCTGCTGTTNCAGATCGCAGAGTCACCCCTTGCCTCCTAAGCCAACCGAGCGCTGGGCAGCTGTGGATGCTCCAGAGCACCCCGGGAGTGCTCTGAGGAGCCCGCTGCTGTTGGGCTGGGCGGTCTGGGTGCCCTGAGAGCAGCCGAGCTGCACAGCCTTGTTCTAGGGCATTCAAACTGCTGACAGCAGTCATGGCTAAAAAGAGCAAGCAGGAAATCTTAATTTTATTTGATTAATTTTATTACATTTTATTAAAATAATCACCTTTACAGCTTGTTTTGCATTTACTCATTTAAAGTGTTGTCTTTAAAGGAGGAAACGCTTGTAGTAGTTGAAATAATTTTATATCCGTGTATACTTTTAAAAGCTACATTATATTTTTACAGGTATGTTTCACCAGTAATATAGTCTGATGTATTTCTTCAGGCATCTACTTTTTCTACTTTTTATTGTGTTATAAGGTAATCAGTGATTCATTTTCTACTTACAGTTTACTAAAATACTGTATTTCTGGCTGTGACCTATGTCAAGCTACATTCAAATGAAAATATACATTCAGCCAAAATGCACAAAAAAAGGTGATTTTAAACATTTCTGTCATTTCATGGCCTTAAAATAAAAACTGGAAAATGAGGATGGGAGGACAGAGGCAGGCAGGAGAGGAAAAAACAAGTAGGCTTGTTTTGCACTGAAATTAAGTAATTTATTAGTGGAAAGATTAGCTGCGGGTATTAAGCCAAGCTTTTTGTTTTGTTTTGGTCACAATATCTTTCAGAGTTTTAGGAACAGTAGATCCTGGACTCTCTCACATCACTCCCGTTAAGAAGTTATTTGAACTTCTGTTTTCTTACTTTCACAACTTCCAGTTCCTTTCTTGTATATGAGTTAGTTAACTCAGTCTGTTGAACACATTGAAATGATAAGGAGACTCTCTCCCTGGCCTCGCAGAAGAGACTGAAAACTTCTCAGAGTCTGCGTAGCAGGAATTAACCTTTAATGTTTAAAAGAGCTGTCTGTATCTATTAATAAGAGATGTTAGTTTTTATGTGAAAAGTAATGATCTAGGTCCACTTTGCCCAGTGTGAGAGAAGTATTGCAAGTAAAGGAAAGGAACAGGGTTCGGAGCTTCCCAGTTGTGTTCCAGTCATGCTTTGGGATCTTATAAAAAGTGCCTTGTGTTTCATGTTCATTCAGCTATAAACTCAGTAGTGTGACTGAGCCCTGCCAAGGGATTTTTAGGAATAAAGTTAGTAATTTTATCTTTTGACATGGCAGAGCTGCATAATCTCCCCAGAGAAAAGGCAAGCAAAATGCTGTTTACTGGTCTAGGTTCCTGTTTCTTCCGTCCTGGGCTGCAGAGATGGCTGTTGATCCCGTGGAGGGAAGCAAGTTCACAGACACATGTGGATCAAGTGTGATAACACTGATCGCTTGTGGAGTCTGGTGCTTTTCTTCTTTGCGAGAAGATCAAACATCAGCTGAAAGTAAAGATACCAGCCAGACAACTTCATTTTCTTCTTTCGGTGTGTGCATGAAAGACTGGTTCTTGGAAGCCCAGGAAAGTATTAAGGATGTGGTGCTAAGATAAATCTTCAGAGATGAGCGCAAGCTAAAGATGAGGTGATGCATTCTCTTCCATCTCTTTTAGCCATGGCTGTGCACACTTTCTGGCATGGATCCCGGTCACAGTTCACGCAAGAGAAGTTACTGCTCCTGGTGTGTACCGTGTTGGTTAACTCTTAGCAATGTGACTTCTGCACTCTGTCACTTGCACCTTGGCCTTCAGCTCTCTGAGCTCAGCCTCTGTCCTCGGCCACCTTTGCTGCCGGTTGTCACCCATGCCCAGCTGTGTCTGTGTCTTGGGCTAGTTGTGTAGAGTGACTGTACATGCAGAGGTGGGTATGGTAGCGGGGGAGCTGCTTAGAAACGTGTGGGCCTTTTTGCAGAACTGTCAGCAGTGGTTTCTCGCAGATGGCCACTGCTTAGCAGCCTCTGAGCCGAAGGCCCGAGAGCTTCACCTTAGGAATGATGTGCACGCAGCCCGGTCTCCAGGCAGAGAGAAAGGGAGCCCTTGCTGCTGAGTCTGCATCTGAGGTCTGACAGTCGCTTGTCGCTTACTGCCAGCAAGTTTGCAGGCGCCTGTGTCCACATGCAGATTGTGCCTTTCAGGAATCTCCTGCAGAATATATAGAAGCACTCGCATCTTGAATTCAAAGAAAAACAAACAGTGAGAGAAGTGAGAGCAGTAAAGTGAGAGAAGAACAGCAGTAAAAATAGTATAAGAGTTGTTTTGGGTGGCCCCTTCAACTGCTAATTAAGAAAAGATTTGAGACTGACAAAAGTTTATCCTGCGCTTTTTTTTTTAATTTTTTTATCAGATTGCCAGTAGAAGCTGCAATCAGCAGCATGTTTATTTATACAGATACAAGGGGGAGGTCAGCAGAGTGATTTGTGGTCAGAGGCCAATTCGCCTCTGCTGCAGCCAGTGAACGGTGGGCAGGGTGGGTGGACGGCAGGAGCGGCGGGCGCTGCCGCCACAGCAGAAAGGACCTTCTGTGAACGGGTAAAGAAAACGGTTCCTCTGCAGGCAGGCCAGAAAATGGAAGTAGCAGCTAGCAAAGCCTCTAGACGAGATTAAAGCAGACAGGAAATGAAAGCCAACTTGAGTGTTTTTGTTACACGCTGACCGCCCTCCCCTGCCTCTGCTCCTGCTTGCGATGTCCTTAGAAAAGCAGTTCCCCTACCTGCTTCTTGGAACGCGCACGCCTGCTCTCCAGAAGTGCTTGGCCAAAACTTAGAGCTGAAATCTGCCGTTGGTGGGGGCTGTGTCAGAGTTGGCTCTCAGTCCAGCTTTATTTTAGACATGCAGTTGCTGTCATTATCTCCAGAAAGCTGCATCTAAAAGCCCAGACGTGTAAAGAAGGGCAGGACAGCTCGTTTTCCTGTCTCTATTTTTCTGCCTGTTAATCTGTTACAACAGATCTGTTGCTTTGCAGTGCATTAGGCTCAGCAACTGCCTTTCCTCAGCATACCTGCCAACTTTTGAAATCTTTAAATAAGGATGTTCAGGGGAGAAAAATAGACACACCTTCTAATCCATTGAATTACTTGGTCACAACTTGCTTATTTTGGCAGGACAGATTGGGAGAAATGAAATATAAATATATTTTGCTAGAATATAGGGACCGTCTCTCCCAAATAGAAAGAGAGCACGTGTATGTGTGGCTAAAGCAGATTTGCTTAGATTTATGCTAGTCATACTATGAGCTGCACTGAAAGAAAATGAAATGAGTCATCTCTCATCCCCCTTGGATGTGGACCTTTTGGTAGGTTTGGTTTTTAGAAATTAGACCAAGCCAATGAAGCACGATCTTTTGTCTAAAATTAGAACACTTTACTTTCCATCTTACCCCTTGCAGGCTGGGTATAATTTTATCTCATCCAGAAAGTGAGAAGGAAGTGATTTGAGCTTTGCTTGGTGTTATTTGTCCTCCTTCGGGCTGGCGAGAGGGGGTTTTTGTCTTTTCCAGGCAGATCCCAAAGTGGGTGTAGTAGTTGGCCTCACAGTCAAGACGCACCACTGCTAGCCGTGCCTGTCCCCAAGGCAGCAGTTGTATTTGGCGTCGAGCAGCCTCGGGAGGCAGGAGCGCTGCAGCGTGTGTCGCTCCTTGCCTCCGAGGCAGCCTCCCTCGCTGCAGGAGCGCACGTTGGCCCTCAGCCAGGCTCAGTGCCCTGCTCCTGATGGCAGCTTCCTTCCCCTCTTGGCTTCCTCCCCACCCGTCTGAGCAGGCTCGAGGGAAGTATCCTCTGTGTGTGTGTGTGTGTGTGTACATATACATATACATATATCTATATATATATGTATATGTATGTGTGCGGGGCTCATGAGCCCCTGGGCCTGAGTGCTGGAGCTTGGCACGGTCTTTCCGTCGGAGCAGGGGCAGCCTGTGACCTGCAGGGCTGTTTTAGTGAAGACGTGTCCCATCTGCTGCTTCTTATCACCCTTTTTATCTGAGCTGCTGACTCATGCGGTGTGGTCTGCTCAGCTCTCCCTTGCAGTCGCATCACCCTGTGAGTTACCTTTGCTATGACTCACACTTGCTTTTTCACTAGGCGAGTGGGAAGCTGGAGAGAGCTCTGTCTTGTCCCTCTCCCGTGTATCCTGCCCTCTGCTTTGTCCTGAAATCTCGTCCCTCTGTTATCCCTGCCATTCTTCCCCTAGACGAAATGAAACGATTCTCTCCTGTAACAAAATTAAGATGTGTGATTTTTGTCTTCCTTAAAACTTCTGTGCACCCAAGACTAGTAAGATCTTCAGGATCACCATGAAATAATTCACAGGTGTGTTGGGCATATATATATATATATATGTATATATAAAATGTTTATGTCAAAGAAAAAATGAGTGGTTGTTGATGTCTAATGCTAAACTTTCCCTTGGACAACATGTGCATCTTTGATCCAGTAGTGTCTTGTATATATGCCATATGCATGCATTATATAGCCAAAGCCTCCTGACTGGAAATTTACCTTTATCTTGGGCTCGTGAGACCACAGTTTCAGGCATCCTGTGCTGCGCTTTCCCTTGCTTCCCTTTGACTTGTGCTTCCAGAATGGGTTTCCAGACCAAGGCACATATCCTCTGTGGGGAATTTGTAAATTGTTACACTGAGGTCCAAATCCCTGCTTGAAGCGCTGCTGTGTGACTTCAGACTGAGGATTGAGCTATGCTCTTGAAGGCTTGGCATTTCCTTGCTTTAGGTGAGGGGAATTTTGCCAGTGATTTCTTTGCGAACAGATAATGTTTCTTTAGCCCACTTCAGTGCTGAATGCCCGTGGCTGTTTTTTGGGCGAGAGCCTAAGGTATTTGCCATGGAGGAGAGATGATGGAAGAAGCTGCTGAACTGTGTACTGGCTTCCATGCCTTACTCTCCTGAGGATAGCTGAGGTTTTGTCTTCAAGACTTGGCCAAATCAAACCTGTATTAAAACCATCAGTCTGATTAAACTCACTTTGGCTTGCATAAGACTAGTAGAGGGTTCAGCATATTGCTCTTGTGATAACTACCTTGGTATCCCTGAAATCTGCCTAGAAATGAAGGCATTCTAGGAAAAACGGTTAAAACAAGAGGGAGTAGCAATAGCTGATTTATTTTATTTTATTTTCTTAGTGAGTTCGCTAAGTGCGGAAATGTCACTGTTTGAAAAATTGTGGAATTAGCCAGCTGTTTGCCTCTGTCATGGGCAGATAGGTTGTGTCCTCTCCTGTTCTTGTCTCTCCTTTCCGCTTAGCTCCTCTGCGCTGCTGTCGCTGCATGTCGCTTGTGCTGTGTTACCAAGCTTTTTGGGTCCCTGGTGTAAATAAAACAGGGCTAGCAGTGATGTTAAGCAAAATATTCCAGTGTTCCTAAGAAGCATCGTGTATTCTTGTAGCATAAAGAAATATATTGCACGGCTGCACACTATAACCGTAGAGCTGTCTTGCAGCGCGCCTGGCGATGTCTGTCGAAAGCTGGGATTGCTCATGCGCATCCTTGTCCCTTGGAAGTTTCACCACTGCCTTTGCGAGAATATGACTAAGAAACCTGTGATGCTGTTGCTGATATTGGTGATTTTTGAGAAGACAGCACCAGACTTGGTGGTGTCTCCCCAGGGATGTGCTGCATGGTGCAAAGGAGTTGCTTTGTTGCTTTGCTGCAGGTCCATGCAGGCTTTGCTGTGTGGGAACTTCTGCATTTTCTGGTGTTGCTCTCGGAGGACGTGTGGGTGGCAGGTACCACGGGGCAGCTCCAGATCCTCCCGGCAGCCCCAGGCAGCATCCTGCGAGCTTAGGTTTACGCCACGGCTTCTTTTACCCATGTGCAAAATAGATGGGTAATGATACCTGCCTTTGTTGTGGAAGTGAGGCTTAATTAATTAATTAATTGATGTCTGCTAAATGCCCTGAGATCCAGGAGTCACTGTATATGCCCGGGAGCGGCAGCAGTGCTCTGAGGTCAGCATCCTCCCTTCTCCCGTGGGGAGGTTTGCCAAAAGCAGTCATTCTGGCCCTTCCTTCCCTTTCACCTCTTTTTTTTTTTTTTTTTTTTCTTTTCCCTTCCCCTTTTTTTTTTTTTTTTTTTTTCCCCCAAACAGGTCTCGTAGTGGTGCTGTGCATTAATTCTCCAGCCTACTCCCTTTGACTTCTACCTAAATAAATAAATAAATAACGTGCTTAATGCAGTCAGCACAGAGGGCACTTGCCAAAAGAATTTCACAAAGCGGCAGAGCTCAGTTGCCAAATGTCATGTCTTTTATACAAAGCATTCTTCAGGAAGCAAAGCTGCACAGAAAGAAAAGAAAAGGGGAGGGGGGGAGGAGAAAATGTTATAAAAAAAAAAAAAAACCTATCACTGCAGCAAGATGCATTTTCTTTCCCCACAGGGAGAATGTCTGGGCCATGTCATGGTAGGATCAAGAGAGTCTATTTTTATTTCATCTTAAAGGCCCCTTCTCTCTTTATTTTTTTTTCTATTTTTTTATTTTATTTTTTCTCTACTGCTTTCCCTCCCAAAGACCAGCCCTTTTGTCACATGGGCCTGGAGAACTCGGGTTAGAGGACTGTTCAAAGCACCGTTGTGGGACAGTCTTCGGATAAGTGGAAATACTTGCCAGTGGGTTCTGAGTGAGGCGCAGGCTGCATAAACAGCGTTGGTGCCAGGAGTTTGAGGAGTCTCCTGTGATTAACGAGCGAGGAAAACACACCACGATGTTTTGCGGAGGATGTGGGGGAGGCCACAGGAGTTGAGGATGGGAAACAAGACTCGCTGTTGTGGACACGCGTGTGCGTGTTTCCGCTGAGAAGCGGTGATGTGCACGCTCCATATAGCTGTGGTAGCCCGTGCTTAGGTGTGCACTTTGCCTTCACGCTGCGTTGGCTCCTTGGCTCTTCCCTGCAAATCCAGGGTGTCCGTTGCAGCGGGAGACCCAGCACAGCGGTGCGAGGCGGAGGCTCCCAGCTCGCCCAGCCCCTCTTTCGCTTCCCTTCCCCACGGGCGAGGGAGGCCGGCGGGCAGCCGCAAGCTGGCCTTGGATCCGTCCCAAGCACAGCTCACTGGTTTGATACCAGAAATAGAGAATGTGAGCCATACTGAAGTTTACAAAACAGTATTGAAATAGCTTCCCTGAACTCCAGCCCTCTGCAGTGCTTTAGGTCACAGAAGCGTTTACTCCAGCAGCATGACTTGAGATCGTTCTAGCCGCTGACACAGCACGCTGGGCTGCAGCTGCCATCTTGACTAGGACTTCTACATAGTGCAATTTCGGTTTGTATCCCTCACAATTCATTTGGACATCAGTCAGGGTTACTGCGTGGCACCATGGAGTAGTGAGCACTGACTATGTGTTCATTTTTTCTCTCTCTCTCTCTCTTTTTTTTTTTTTCTCTCCTCTTTTTGGCATTGTTAAGAGCAAATCACAACCAATAATCTAATGATAGTAAGATGTTCTACTTTCAGATTCTTGCTCTATGTATTGGAACAGCCACCTAATCACTCATTGACAATGGGTACTTTTGAGTTTAGTAATGTTAAGCAATTTAAAAATTCACACAAAAAGACTTCTTTCCTCCCTCCCTTCCTTCTTCCAGGATGCCCATTTTCACATTGTTTATAGCACTAGAGTGAGTCAGGCTGCAGCTCATCCTGTGATGACTCTACTTACCATTCATTCTTAAAATGTTTTCAGCTCCTGGTTGTAGGCAGTTGATAGGTTGCCATATTTGGATTTTTCCTTAGTGAAAAGTTCACATCTCGGGATATGATATCAGTGAACAATTCCATGCCACACATTTGCTGTGTGAAAATTGCTGGCATTTCTTCTGTGTGAAAAATAGGGTCTCTTTAATCACAGTTGTTTTTTTCCTCTTTGTAATTGCGTGGTTCTGAAGTTCTGCTCCCTTGCTTGCTTTGCAAGCACAGAGATTTTTCACTGCTGCTGGTAGGAATCCTGACCCACGTGTCTCGTGTTGTGTGTGGTGCTAATGAGCAAGGAAGGAAAACCAATTAACAGGCTGGTCTCAGGCTTCTGCGTATACGATGCCTTTTTAGAGCACAAGTGTCTGAACATGGTTCCTAGTATGGGGAGGGAAAAAAGCGTTCTGGGCAACTGTACAAGGGTTCGTGCAGTGATTGTATTCGTCAGCAGTTTGTTTAGGCAGAATTGTTATTTGGTGCGGTGTGAGCATCACTTTAGATTAATTTCTGAATCAGTGAGTTGCACAGTCCCTTGAATGTATGAAAGCGAAAATGGTATGTGCTCCAAGAAAGAAAGATGTGATGGGGAGCCCTTCCATTTTCACTTAAGCACAGATGGTGTGGCGATGAACCCGAGAAGAACCTGAACCAGGGAGATTTGTGCTAACATCAGTTTGCCATGGCCCCTCTCTGTCTCGCATTTGCCCTTGCTAACTTCCAGGGTCTTCTTCATGTTTCTCTTTAGTTGTGGATTTGTTTCTCTTCTCAGTATTTTGCTTACACTGTCAATATTGCAGTGTTTGTTCAGCTCAGACCAGGACAGGCCTTCAATTTTGCAGCTGACATTTATTTACAGGGTCACCTTTTAGTCTTTGTCTTAGATGGCCATTGCTCATGGACAGGACAATATATCATGAGTGATATAATCTATGAGCTGAGAGAGCCGCCAAACCATTTTGTTCCTTAAGCCTCATGGTAAAAGGCTGTTGGAAGCATATGCTGGGTGTTAGGTTGTCACTTTTTTCTGGAGCTCACATGGGTTATGAGATATAAGAAACCTCTAGTGCTGCAGCTGGATGGGGATTTTCTAGTAGTGTGTGGTACTACTCTTGCTGAGTCTGTAGTGGAGCTTGTTTGGATGGTTTGGGGTCACTCAGAAGCCTTTGCATTTATTTTTCTCCATTGCAGGCATCTGCTTTGCATTTTCTCAGTATTTTTCCTTTACTATTAAGAGCAGAGGGTACAGTGTCTTTGAATGTTTTGACACTCGTTGCTTCAGTTCTTGAGTCACGTCTTATGTAAGTGTCTTGAGTAGGTTTCAGGTTGCTATTTAGAGGTGATGATGTGCTTCTTGTGTAGATATCACGGGGACAATGAGCATTAGGCATCGATCGCCTTGTTTTCTTTCTCCTAATTACTTTTTTCATAGTTTTTTTTTTTTTTTTTTACTTGTTTGTAGAAGCAGTCATACAATGAAAAAGGTGAGAAAATAGATTCTGAAAAATGTGTGTCCTCAAATGCAAATTTAGGCACAGAAGTAGTTATATTCTGACTCTAAGTTGTGCTGGTTATCTAAGTGATTAAAAGAGAATGAAGAAATAGATGTTTCTGGTGACTAGCCCCTTGAAATACCTAGCCACTAGACTGTTTGTACAAGGATGCTCAGATATGAATGTAGGAATATAAAAGTTCTGGTTTGAATGCAATATAACATCAAAAAAAGGAAGTAGAAGGAGGAGGAGTTGGGAGGTAATGCCATGGCTTGTGGGGAAATGTAAGATATTCAAGAAAGCTTAAAAATGTTTAAAAATTCTTCTTAAAAATACTGACTTCCTACACCATTTTGTTTGACTTGTAACCTTTAGGCTTCTCATTCTTAAGCTTTTCCTTACAATTATGTGAACTGAAAACTTGGGTCAGGTCGGGGGAGGTATAGCAAGAGAAAGGATGACTTAGATTAACATATGTTCGAGAACTTGGTGGGCGGAGAAAAAAGCAAATTTGTGAACACCACCACGGAGAAAGCTCAGACCCAGGAACCACATCAGGCCATCATCCTGCAAAGCTCTGTGGCTTATTTGTGGAAGATGATCGTAAGGATTTTCTTGTTGCCTCTGAAAGAAAACTGCCTCCAGACCTACTTGAAATCTTGTGGGATTTGCTGAAAAATCATAGAAATTGGTAACAAAGTCAGGGTGAACCTAGTAATTGACAGATAGGTGATTGGTTTTGACTATCTTCATACTGCTAAATTTATTACTGTTAAAGCACTTGCTGTTAGACTTGTAGAATGTATTTAGAATTTCTATAATGCTTCTTGTGATCATTTACAGGAAAAAATGATATTAATGTCTTCAGGAATTGTTTTTAATTGTTAAGGTTTTTCTTTTTCTTTTTTTTTTTAATGGCATTGTTATAAATTCAGCAGAGGGGAAAATTGCTTCTCATCAAGAACACTTTGCATTGTTCGGTAGGTTTCTAGTCAGATAGGCATGCAGATTTGGGACTTTCGGGATTTTGCTGTTTTCTGCTTGTTATGTACCTGTAGGATTCTTATGAATGAAATACAGTGTATGGTTCTAGGAGGAATTTTGTATGGAGCTTTTATGACACTGTAATGTACAAACCTGATTTCACAGTATGGTTTCTATCTGTTTACCATGATAGGTGGCCTAACTCGGAGGTGCTCAAGAACTGTTAGTCTTTTAATAGTCGTAGTAATATTCCTATGGATATGCTGAATAGGCTTTTCAAGGGTAAGACTTAGTGCCTACTTTAGCAAGTTTTGCAAACAATGTCTGAGTTAATAATTTTGCTCTCTGCTTGTAATTGCATGTTATTACTTGCTGGTAATGCCTTTAGCACTTCTCCTGTCATTATCTACTCTCCCAACTTAATTTAAAGAATAATGTGTATCCTGACTGGTCATAACAAGGCTGAAATTCCATCTTGCGCCTCTGGTGTCATCACAGAACCAGGATGGAATTACAACTTTAATTTATGTACTATGGGGGATACATTATTTATTGCTATGCATTAGAAAATGATTAATCTCTGCTTGTGTTGTAAGGCTGCCCTCCTGCTAAAAGTCCCCAGAAAGTGCTGAAATGTCGCAGAACTTCTTGCGCAGATCACAGCTCTGCGAAACTGCCAAGAAGGTCCTTGCATTATTCAAAAGCTGCCAGAGGTGCTGAAAAGTTGTGAATTCACTATGGGGTTTTCCTGACTGGTAGAATCCGTACAGAACTTGAACATACTAAACCTGAGCCTTTCCTTCCCGTTAGTCCTTCACAAGCATTTCAGGTGAGGAGGCTGAGGGTCAATGTGTTTCGAGGACCCTGAATCAGCAGAACACTTTAAATATATAGGCCAGCTCCCCAGAACGTAGCGGAAATTGAACGTGTGCTCATCTGGCTCCCTGAACAACATCTTTAATTTCTACTTCTTTGATTGCTCCTTAGACCTATTGCTTAGTTTTCCCTCTGCTTCCTCCAAATTGCCTGCATGTATGATATAGGAGCTGTAATGGAGCACTACGAACTGAAGGGAAATTGCTATAAAATCAAGTGATTCTTCCGCTTTCCTTCTAGTTTTTTTTTTTTTTTTTTTTTTAAACGTACGTGTGTGTGTAAATACATGTGCATACACATAGATACACACATGCTTTGATAATTTTAGGAGCTTTTCTGCTGCTAGAACAGTCGGTGATCAGGTTCCCATGTGTAATTAGTGGGCTGTGTGTCTAGTTGAAATGTCAACAACTACAGCTGTGCTGACCTTGAATCGGAGTGTGCCTTCAGAGCCAGTTTTCAGGGTGGTTTAGCCTTTCCACTGGAACAGAGAATTTGGCCTTTTTTGTTTTACAACCTGCTGACATGGGTTTGTGCAGAGACCCAGTGCTAGCCACCCTGCCAAGCACCTGTTACTAAGTAACGTAACTAATCCCTCCTTCTCCATAAAATGAATGCTCTATCTTCAGCGGGAGACTGCAGTTTTGCATTTGCCATTGCTATGCCCTCGTTGGAAAAATAACAACATCCCAAATGCTAAAGGTGTATGGGAATTCTAATTAATAAGCTCTAGCGCAATGTCTTCAAAGTAGTCAGCATTAATTGCTTTGAAGAAAAGCACTAAATATTTGTAGTAGATCAAGCAGATAAAAATCATGTAAAAGCATTATAAAAATTTAAATATTCCCACTTTCAAAGGTGACATTTTTCTCTGCCTGCTTCGATGACATGTATAAACCACTCAAGTTTCAGTCTTGTGAGTTATATTTTCACCAGAAGCTCTGCACAGTAATACAGTAAAGCCATCAAATGACAGTTGGATATAGTATGACTTTTTTTTTTTAATATATTGTTACAGTCATCTGTTTAAGGGGTGGGGGGGGGAAGAGAGAGAGAAAGCCTCAGTGTCTGTTGGGTAATTGGCCCTACTGGAGAAGTGTTATCCTGGGTCTGATTTGGGATGTGGGATCTAACATGCAGTGGCAACACTGATAATGCTTTAGGTGTAAAAATCTTTAAGCTGACATATAGAAAGACATGTAAAATGAGCGCCAGCACCTCTTCCCCCACACAAAATTAGAATGATTTTGCAGGGAACACCGTGCGGATCAGAATTAGAGACATCCACTCATCTTCAGTTTGATGGCTGCAGTTTCTGTGCAGTTTTAACCTGATGGAGCCACATAAATAGATCAGTGGCTCTGTGCAGATGAGTGCGGGAGTAGGCACAGCGCCCGGCTGCATCCTGAGGACGGGCAGGAGATCAGTGCTCTGCTCATGCCGCTTGTGTTGAAGAGTTAGGCTGGGACTTCTCCAGGCAGGAAGGCTTGCTCAGATGGTACTCCCCCTTCTGAAGGAGTCTGGCATAGGACTTATGCAGATTTAGGCTTATGTTTTAAGCCATAAGGCTTATGCTTTAAAGCCTCAGTTGGATCCTAAACGGGCTTGGTATTTGTGGTAGCTTTCTGAATGAGTTGCAGCTTTGGGCGAGTCCCGTATCATGTGAAGAGAGATAATATATCACATCAACGGGGAGGAAACCAGCTGTTTAGCATTGGGGGGAATTGTTTCATAACTGTGTTATGATAGGTATGTGAGGCTGTAAAGTCTTCCTCAACACTGAGTAACATTAATCTTATACATACGGCTGAATTTCCTCCTTTCCTGCCTGCTGGTTTGCTGTATGTGTTATTGCCACTTCTGTGTAGGAGGGGCTTTGCTGCAAGTTTCATGTAAGAGAGGTAGGAGTGAGGAGGAACGGGGAACTTCAAGGGTAGATTGCTCAAGTTCCTTAATATCACTGTCCCTCCTGCTGGTTGTAGGGTTAATTATGTTGAGCCATTGCCCTCTAACAGAGCTGGATCGTGCTCCTGGCAGGCCAGGGGTGAGATACATGCATGTTTCTGCCTACATGTGAAGGAAGCAATTCTCAGCGTTACTCTTTGCGATGAGAATATCATTAAAAGCAAACCAGAGGAAGTGAAAGCAAAAAGATGACAGTAGATTTTAGTACAGGATTAGGGTCCAATAATTTCTGGACTGAGATGCCTTTCTCTGGGAAATGTTGCTTAAATATCGTCATACTCGTAGAGAGGCACGCCAGTCTCTCCTTTCTTTCTTTATGTGCTTCCCTATTGCATAGCTCAACCTGAGACGGGCAACGCCAGGGATGCTGACACACGGCGTCAGGACTGGCCCGTGTTGTGTCCTGTGCAGTATGAGCTGTTCTTGGTGACTCGATCTTGTTTCAGAATTGCTTTCAATTTGGGAATCTTGTTGTACTGTACCGACACTTAGGGCAGGGTTGTGCTCACCTTGGTGTGAGCTCACGAAGTTGTTATTGCACATTTATTTTCATGCGATGAATGACTGATGGTATAATTTGTATTTTCAAAACATATAAGCAGATCAGCCTAATCAGGTGTTGTGGTAAGTATTTCCATGAGATAGAAAAGTATTAGGGCAGGCACTGGAGTTAAAAAAATTCCTTTAATGAGCTGTATATTGTTTGATCGTGTTCTTTTTTTCTTACACATGAGCTTCCACATGCCAAGTTCTAGTAATAATTGGCAGCTCTTTCACAGTCCTGGAGAAAAGATGCTACAAACACTGCAAACAGTTGAAATGGGTAGACCTGTCAGTTGGTGTTTCAGTCCTCTAGTGTGACTAAGAGGTGATTTGTACAAATGGTAGAAGGGCCCCTTGTCCTTCTTGTCCCAGAAACAGGGAGAGGGTGGGAGCTGGAGGAGCATGGAGGACATGGTTGGCTGCTCCTGGCAGCTGATGCTCTTAGTGCTGCTGGCCCTCGATTGCAGTTGGGGCTCTGCAGATATTCAGCTTGGAGATCTGAGCAGCCTTGCTCACTTCCTGACCTGTGTGAAGAGGAGCACACAAGCTGATGGGACTGGGCCCTGGAAGAACTCTGTTGCCTTGTTCTGAGGAGTTTCCAGCAAAATCTTATGATGCAGGAAAGCCTCAAAACTTCTTCCACTTCCAGTGGGTGGATCACAGTGTTGATGGGATGCGGAGTAGGGTGTATCTGTGTACATGTGTTTGCACATGCGAGCAATCGCCAACAGTTTGAACAAGGTGCAATAACTGAAAATATCTCATGCAGATCAGCTGCCATTATTTTTGCAAAGACACAACTTTTAAGTTGCTAATGTTAAAGGAAGTTTTTAAGATATAGGGAAAGCACTTCTGGAAAAAATATTCGAATTACAAGGATTTTTTTTTTGTTTTTTTTTAGTTTCACATTCTTTTTGTAATGCAGATTACAAAAACTGAAAACATTCATAGGGATTCTGTTGTGTGGGAGAGCAGGGGGAATGGTTCACTCTCCAATGATGTTCTATTGAAGAATGGTTTGTTTTTGATGATAATGAGACAATACCAGCAATAACTGTAAACAGGCCTAGGAAAGTGTGACGTTCACTGATGGATGAAATGCTCTAACAGTGCCTGGATGTCCTTCTCAAAATGCTACACTTCAGATAATACTTGCTTGATGGGCGGATGGGCTTGATAATACTTGCTTATAATCACTGGAAGGATAATTCCCACCACTGAGGGGCTTCTGGGGAGAAATTGTATGGCCCATAATATGCATTAGCATATACTTAAAGGAGTATAGTAGTCCTTGCTGACTTCTAAAATCTCTTAGTCTGGGCTTAAAGCTTTAAGTTGATTAGTTTATATTACATTCAAGTCGATATCTCTACATCGAAGTATATGCTTTTTTAATTTTTTTTTTTTTAAACATGAAGGATGAGTCCAGGCGTTAGTTTTAGGAGGTATGTTTGTAGCTCTGCAGATATTGCTCTGTTTCTTTTAAAGTGATTATGTAATAATGATTTATTACATACCTATTTGGTAATACACCGATTACCAGGAGTTTGCTGTTGTCTTTCTTCTCCCTTGGAAAGCAAGTTGTGCAGTTTCTTCCTTTGTGGACCTCAGTGGCTCTGCCGGGGTGGGGGTTGCTTTTGTTTTCTGCAGGGCACAAGTGACATCCCCCTCCCTGGCTGGAAGCACAGAAAAGCAAAGTGCAAGATCGAGGCGGGTTGGAAAGGGCAGTAGAATATTAAAGCACAGTGCACTGGTTGGTGCTGGAAAATGTCCTGAGCACCAGCTTGAGCGTGAGAGATGCCCTCTAGATTGAAACCAGTGTGGTGCTAGGCCTGTAGCCCAGGGTTGGTAAATGTGTGTGCACATAAAGACATACAATATATCTTTAGTAAATTAGAGGACTTTCTTTTTTTTTCTGTTTACAAACTTGGTTCCCCAAAATGAACAAGGCGCATGTACCAATACACAGCACTGTGAATTTTCATATGCTTATCTTTGTTCCTGATCTTGTCATTATATAGTTTATGCTATGAATCACATTAAGGAAAAATAACTTTATTTCCACCCTCCTTGGGAAAAACCCTTTATCTACCTCATTACCCCCAAAACCCCCGGACACCTACTTGTCCTGTGTCATCTGAAGCACATTTGAATCTGTTATCACTACCTAAATCTACAGATATATTTTTCCTGTCTTACACAGGAACAAAATGTTGTCCCACTTTCTGCAGGTTGCCATTTAGCAGTATCACAAAGAGCAAGCTGCAGTAGTAAACAGAATGTGATAAAGAAATGGAACAGTGGAAAGATGACAATTTAATTCCCCATAAGCTCTGCCTGGTATTATTCATAAGCAGAATGCAGCTCCCAGTAAGTCAAAGTAAAGCTGTGCATCAAACTAGCCTAGGCAAAATAAGTCTCTCTGGATAAGACTGCGTTTGGATCTGATACTAATTAGTCTTTCAGAATGGCACTGCGGTTCTCATTTATCTTTTTTTTTAAACATCAGATACATCTGTTCACCTTTTCTGACAATCCAACGCTATTTTGTATGGGCCAAGACTGGTGTTAGGCTTTGGTTTCTATCTTTCAGTTCCCCTGTAATAACTTCGGAATGCCCTGTCCAGTTTCAGATACATTTAACACAAGGCTTGCAATCGTGATGACCTTTAATTGCCAGAAGTTTTACAAAACAGGCAGTTGGATATAGGACAAAGTCAGAAATCAGTGGCCCTCCTGAAGTAGCCTGTGTTACCAGATGTATAAGGCTTGACGGAGCAGTAAGCTGCAGGGCAGGACTAGCAGTGGTCATGGTTTGCATCCCGCAGGGCATGGGATCACCTGGCCACAAAGCACCAAGCAACCTGAAAACATCCCTCATCAGCTCCACTGCTAATACAAGTGTGTTAGGGAGAATTATAACTCTATTTTGACCATACTTTCCAAGGAAACTTAATATTTTGAGGTTTCCATCTTTCCTGTGTTCTAAAACAGTAGTCCAGTCACTGTTGTTCCCCCTGTTCTGCAGGTGGCAAATGGAATCAAAGAGAAATGAAGTGACATGACCAGGTTTATATAAGGTAGTGTAATAGAGCCATGACCTGTGTAGCTAAACTTGGAAATTAGAGCCCAACCTGCAGGACCCCACATCTGTTTCCTTTTCTGTGCTAGCAGTCACTAGTCAGCACGATTTAAACAGAGATCACTTATTAAAAGTCCCAAATCTTCTCAGATGGCTCTAGGAAATGCAAAACATGAGGACAGGCATAAATGTTACTTTGTCCTAAAAATAAGCCCTATTAGAAACTGTATGCTCAGCACGTTTATCACACAGAGAGTTATCTTTGAAGGACACAAACAGGGGTTCATGGTGCTTTTGAAGAGATGGAGCTTGCAGCATATGAGTGGTCATGACAGGGCCTGGTTGGCTTTGACCTTTTCATTCATGAAAATGCGTGTTGCCAGTGAGTGAAATTATGAATTTTGCACAGACTTCCTCTGCATTTCAGCTTCCTGCCCACAGTCAGAGTTATCTCGTGCATGGAGGGGCCAGTAGAAGGCCCATGGAGGAAGAGAGAAGCTCTGTGTACAATTTCACTTGGCCTCAGCGTTGGACCTGCATTGGTTAGGCTTACTCCTCGTCACTGCTTTGCTGCCAGGCCCAGGGCTCTGACACAAAACTTGAGCAGAGAGGGCAGCAAGCTTTGCTGTGTTTCTCCCTTACCTTGGGAATACAAGAAAGTTTTGATCACTGACTAGCTGAAGTTCCAGTGAAACTTCTTTGTGTTAAGCTGTTGTTTTTGCTAAGGAGGAACAGCTCATGGAGGATAAATGCCTCTTCCCCTCTTGGTTAAGTCATATTTTCAGGAAACATGGATGAGTGGCTTTTAGTCTGTGACTTCGTGCTGCTGAAGGTTCAGCAGGCTGCTTCTTAATAGCTGGCCAAGGGTGAGTGAGTAGGTTAAGCTTCGGGTCCCTGGATTCAGTGTTTCGCACACTGAAATCGGATGGAATGACTCCCCCCATGACTTGTTAGGCATGAAAATTTTTGAGATTTGAGACATCTTTCTAATGAAATTTGGAAAGAGAAGATCCACCATGAGAAAAAATACCAGAGGATATTTGACCTTAGTTCAGATGACTGCATAGTTACCTTGAAAAAAGCATTTCTGCCTGAGATTTTCTGCTGGCTGTTTTACCAAGTAATATCTGAAGTTTACTATTTCTGATGAAAGTCAGTGGAAGCAGGGCAATATATTTTTTTTTCTTTTTCCAGGTTGTTTTCTTGGTACTTATTGAACTTACTGGATGGTCAGTTTTATGTTTTCCCCTATATAATGATTCTTTACAATCTTGGTGCAAGAAGTAGAGGAAAAAATTTAAAATGTAGAAGAACTGTTTGGAAAACCTCAGCAATTAAGGCAGTCCTAGTGCTTAAACTTACTTTGATCTTTCCACTCTCTCTTCCATCCTTCATTTCAAGATGCTTTTGTTGCTGTTGTTGTCATTATTGTTGCTATTGTAGTGTTATATTAGAATAGAATAATGGTCATTCATATAGTGGCATAAAGATGAATAACATTCATCTTTACTTCTTGATGGACTTTACAGTTATGTCTTTATTAGAAAATAGTGTGTACCAGGTGGAGAGGATCTGTACAGCGAAACGGTTGGTGCTGGTGCCCTGGGGTCCGTACTAGAGATATTTCAGGGTCCCTTTAGAGTAGTTAGGTCCCCCTGACCACATGCTTGTTTGCATCGGAAGGGACCCAGTTCATGTGCTCCAGGCCACCCCACAATGCAACCAAAAGAATAGAAAGTGAGTTTTTACAGGAGCTTTGCACCCCAGATCTGAGCTAAAACACTGATGTAGATATGCTTTACAGAAACCTTCTGAGGTAAAGAGGTGGAAAGGATATTTCAGCGATCTAGATCTGCTAGTTGTATCAGTTAGTAAAAAACACATTTCAAAGTTTCTCTTTCTTCCCTTTTCTTTGTAGTTACTACTGAAAGGGGAAGGTTGGTGTGTGTGTGTGTAGGCCTCAGAGAAGGAAGGCTGTTTTGAGAAGTTAGAGCAAAGGAATCTTTGACTGAAAGAGACAGTATCTCCTTTTGTGAGCTTATACAATGCCAAGCGTACTTTAAGATGGTTAACAAATCGTGAGCCATCTCTAGCAGAGCCCTTAAATTTTTGAACTTGACTTGTGGACAAGTGTATATTCCATGGGAGACAATGCTTATGTCCTTAAATTGAAATACTATACCAAATGGAGGTGATTAGTGATCCTCAGATACTGGTTAGGCATCCTTTATCCAAGGGTGTGTAGGCTCTTTCTGGTGTGTGTCTTGAGGAAAGGAAGGAACATATGGTATGGTGAGATGTAATGTCGTATTATTGCTAGGATGTCTCTGAAAAATACATGATGTTACCTTAGAGAGTAGATGTGAGAGCCAGTCTGACAGATGTGACAGTCCTAATTTCTGAATCTGACAGTTGGAAGCCCAAAGAGACTACTACCAGGCCCATTATTTGTTGAAGTGCTTGTGTCATGATTTGTGCTGAGGAAAAGGAAGTAGAAATGTAGATGACAGAGGGAGTAGCATAATGCCAAAAAAGAAATAGGCTAGACGAATAGGTTTACATAAAAGTTTCATCTATCTCTGTATCTTGTGTCTCCTTGATTAAAAGAGTAGATTTGGCTGTAGCAGACAACCAGCTCACCTAGTCTACTACATGGAAGGATCTGGCCAAGCTGCTAATGTAGTCTACCTGATCTCAGAATGCAAAACTACCACTTGTTAACTTATGTGGTACTAAGTTGGTTGGAGCTCAGTTGCATCTCTATTCCTAAAAAAAAACCCTCATGCTGAGACTTCCAGAGTTTCCTGCAGAAAAGGTCACCACAGGTTTCTGCTGAAACTTCCTGTTCTCCTTTGTGTTGGAGACAGTTCAGCATGTGAGGAATACAGACGGCTTGATCTCTGAATCTACCAGTAAACAAATACATCTCAAAGTCCAACCTTATATAGCTAGGAGGCAGGTGAGGTGGAGTTCAAGGTAAAAACCTCAGCTTTAAATATTAGGCTGAGCTCTTCTGCAAACCTGAAAGTAGAGGGAGAAGGTACCAGATTCATCTGTCAAAAAGGCCACAATTTTTCCCTTGCATTTGAAGAGTTCAGAACATATCCAGGCATTGCAAATCACATCACACTCCATCTTTTTTTTGCATTTCTTTTTAACCTGTATGTGCCTGTTAGCAGANCCTTATATAGCTAGGAGGCAGGTGAGGTGGAGTTCAAGGTAAAAACCTCAGCTTTAAATATTAGGCTGAGCTCTTCTGCAAACCTGAAAGTAGAGGGAGAAGGTACCAGATTCATCTGTCAAAAAGGCCACAATTTTTCCCTTGCATTTGAAGAGTTCAGAACATATCCAGGCATTGCAAATCACATCACACTCCATCTTTTTTTTGCATTTCTTTTTAACCTGTATGTGCCTGTTAGCAGAGAGATAAACTGATCTGTTGCTTTGGGCAAAATCCTGAGGTTTTATAAAAGGATATTCGGGATGTTAGTTCCTAGCCCAGAAAGTCCCAGGAGAGAGTAAATGGATGGTTAGGTTGCAGATATCCTGGCACTTTTGGCCTTCCGAAGAGGGAGCCAGGGAGGACTGCACCTTACACCTGACTGTGTGGCTGGCTCGCCAGTGCCAGGACTAGCTCTTGGATTTGCAGCGTAATGAGTCTCGCTCAGATGCTTGTGCTGGGCTCAGATACTGCGATAATGAGGCACTTAGGAGGGTACCTGGGCAAGCTGGAGGTCAGCGCCCGAGGGGGCCGGTGTGATTGTGTCTCGGGGAAAGACCAAACACCCTCCTGGATAAATGGGAGAGCATGCCCCCTGCCTTACCTTTTATTAGTAGACTGGCTGCATTAAGGCAGAGGCACAGCAAATGAGGGTCTGTAACCCCAGTGGCAAAAAACAGGAGGTAAAGTCAAACTCTCAGCTGTTAAGGGTTGAATTTGCAGTGGTTTACAAGCCCCAGACAAGAAAGAGAAGATACCGAGTGGGGACATGTGTGCCTCGGTCTGCAGGCAGGCTCCTAGGAGGAGGCAAGAGTGGGGGCAGCAGCCTTTGCCTGTGAGATTTGGGGAGAATAAACCCTACCGCTGACAGGGAGGGTGTGCAGAGAGCCTGCCGTTGTCATTTCATCGCCCTTGGTAGCTAGTCCCAAAATTAGAATGTCTCTAACAATCTGCGTTACTCTGATCTGGCCTTGGCTCCATCCTGTTGCACGTGGCAGCAGAGCGATGTGTGTGTGCATGCCCACCCACGGGCACCTCCGCGCGGGCTGGCCGTGCTGTCCCTCAAACCGAGCTTCGAGGCTGCCCCCAACCCAAAGTCTGGCCAGGAGAACCACCTTCCTCCATCTGTCCAGGAGAGGCGTAAGATGCATCTTCCTCTGTACTTTGTCCCGGGGTTCAATTCCTTTCTTTTCTTGATTATTCATTTCCACTGCTGTGGTTTTTCATCGGTTTTGATAGTAGTCAAGTCAGTGCTAAAATAATTAATGTGCAAATCGAGTGGGATGGTGAATGAGCCTGGTCCATTTAGCTCGTGCAGCACTCGGAGAGAAACCCACCTCTGAAGTGAGGAAAGGCTGTGCAGAAAGAGGATCTGGGGTCTCATTGGTAGTGTTTTATCGGGCTCTTACCCCTGTGGTATTTGTGCTTTTGTTTTTTTTAAGGTTTCAGGTCCCCAAAGCAAGTGGTATTTTCTGTCTCGGGTTTCATCAAAAAGCAAAATATTTCTAGTTTGTGACTGCAAGAAAATGCAGCACTTGGTATATTCTGGGGCTTAAAAGGCAGAGAAAAAGACTTTGTGATTTTTGTCCAGGTTCATAGCATTTAAGGAAATTGCCATGTTTAGGGCTGATGGGCACTGAATTTATCATCCGCTAATTGCTGGGGGGACTGGCATTACTTTGTGTGGTAGATGTCCAGTGTTTCTGTTTTGGGGGAAGCCTGGCCTAATTCAGCCTCTTAGAGCTGGCAGCGTTAATGCAGTGTGTAGGAGGGAACATTAATCCTCGCAGTGATCCTTCGCGTGGCTCTGCTGGGGATGAGGGAAGCGCCGCCCTGTTTCTTGCGCTGGGAAGAAGGAGTATGCTCCCAAAATACTCTTTTTAATTTGTTTGAAGCTGCATCTCTTTCTCCAGAAGGGGGAGAACGGAGAAGTTAAGTGCAGGGAGGAACGTGCCTGATGGAGGAGAGCTGTTTCCCAGCTGACTCAAGCCCAGGCATTATGTAGGAAGAGGTTTAGATTTGGGTGTTCGAATCCCCTCACGCACCTTTTTGCAGAGTCGGCGTGCCTGGCTGCCAGGTGAGCCTTCGGATGTGCAGCTGAGTGGTTCTGTGTTAAAGTTTTACAGCTGGTTTCAATGTCATTCCATTTATGTGTGCAGATAAGCTAACTGCACAGAGGTACAAGCGGCGAGCGGGCCGTGAGTGCAGGGAGAGCACATGTGCGTTCGGCAGGATGGCTGCTGCCTTCTCGTCTCAAAATTTGGCTTGTGGTATCATGATGTGGCAAAAAGAAAAAAAAAAAGTGACCAGTTTAAAGCATTTTCTGTTACAGTTAATTTTTATTTTTATATCCTCTGTTGTCTTAATTAATCGCCACCCATTTTTAGAAAAGCAAGGAAGGTTTTCCATCGGAGGCCAGTCCCTCTTCGTCTGGCAACCCCCTATCTCCTGCTCCCTCTGCTATAAATGATCAGATGGGGAATGGGAGCTCGGCAGCAAATAACTGTATGTTCCTCGGGGTAGTAAAATGCAGGCCCACAATAGACCCTTTCTCAGCAGCTGTGCAGCTCTGCGGGGACTACAGCGAGGCCATTCAGTGCCCCCACGCTCGCTGGGAGCCCCGGGACAAGGCAGCTCCACTGACCAAGGGGCTGCCTGGCCAGCAGCGTTGCAGCGGGACAGGCTGGTGAGCGATTCGTCCTTTTGGCTTACGTGGTGTTTAGCTGTGGACATGAAGTTTCAGTTTCCCGTGAGCGAGCAGTGCCTGCTGCTTCGTCCGCGTTACCAGGTTATGTGGTAATTCGGCGTGGGTTTCTCGCGTCAGGCGTGCGAGCTGGGTGTCACCTCCGCTGTAGAGACGGGGGAAACTGAGGCACGCACAAAGCCGTCCCGAGCGGTGGTGTTTGTGCATTAGGAGCCAACTCTCATCGTCCAGATGCGCTGTAGAAGCTCAAGTGTCGTTTGAAGCTATTTCAGCCCTTCAGGAAGTGTCAAGTATCACTTGTCCATAGGTCATGCAAGAAGTCTGTAGGATAGTGGCAGATCCGTCCCTCAAACAACATTATTTGTCCCTTTGTCAGAGCATTAAATATGTAAGCATGTAAGTGATAGCAGAAGGACTTTATGCTGATTTCCAATCTTAAAATAGAATTCCTGGCCACCTTATATTGGAATCACGAAAAAGGAGAGAGACAACCTGGTTGATTCAGAGGGCTGACACTCCGTAAAATAATCCTTTTAACAGTTCTTCTTAAATTAAGAATCGTTTTCTAGGTGGCATGAGTCATGGGTAGATTGTCCTCGTTTCACTTTGAACTTCCAGCCTTCTCTGGATTTGTGTCACAGCATTAGAGGGTTTTTTCCTGTTGCTGCAAGTCCGTGGGCCTGCCGGTTGCCACCTTTCCTTGTGTGGAGTGAGAGTAGTTGCCTGGAAGGCAGCAGGATCGCTGCGTAGATGAGAGCAGGCATTGGTGGAGTGCGGGAGCAGGGTAATTCGAACGAGGTATTTTGGGATTTGTTTGTACCGTAAGCAGCTTTGGGGATTGCTGGAGTGCATGCAGCCTCTGTGTACGTGTGAGGAGAAATCTCTGGAGGTTAGGAAGCATGTTTCCCCCTCTCTCTGTGTTAGCCTTAGGTCAGAGTTTGGGGTGTTTTTCTTTGTGTGTGTGTGTCTGTGTTGGTGGGAGTAAACCACAATGCAAAAATATCACTAATTTTACTTTCTGAGATTCTGACCACTTTAGGAGAAGTTGTATTTTATGAAGTATGTGCAGCCACAGAAAGCTATGGATAGGCTCCACTCCGTAATTAAAAGCAATGGAAAAAAATATTCAGAGCTGCCTGTCTGTCATAGATGAGAAATAATAATAATAAAAAAACCCACTTTGACTTTAATGCACATAAAATGAAATTATCATCTTTGTCAAATTGTGAAACTCTGTTGGGGAAGAGTCACAGGTGTAGCCAAGGGGATGGTTTGTCTTGGGGGTTTTTCACAGGATGGGGAGGAATACCCTTATGGATCCTGTAAAACCGTTTACAGAGCATAACTAAAATGCCTGCAGCCCAGAGGGGCCGTGCAGATGCAATAACGTGTTCTCAGAGGAGAATGAACTCTGCACTGGCCGGGAGCATTTGCTTCTCGTAGCAAAGGGATTTTCTGGCTGTTGGAGCCTGCTTGGGAGGCTTACGGATCCCGCTGGATCCAGGCCAGGCTTACTACAGGTACGGGAGAGGGAGCAGGATTGAAAAGGGAGGGCCTGGGGAGGCGAGGAAGCGGCCTGCTGTAACTCGGAGGTGTTCATTAGAGATTCAGAGGTGTTCGGCCCTTTTTTGGCGATGCAGGAGAATGTCAAAATCAATGGTATTAGCGACGTGTCGGTTTCTCTTACTCATTTGCAGCGCGTCTCCTCCTCCCTTCCTTCCTCTCCCTTCAGCCTGCCCAGGGCTTGTGCTCCGCAGGCTGTAGAGATTTGCAAGCACCGCTACTATTTCCCCTGCATGGGTATTTTAAAAGAAAATACTGCAGTAACTCAGTGAATATTTAGGGAGTTGGCCACATGCATACTATTAGTAGTAATAGCAGTAATAGTAATAACTATGATAATAATAAAATGGATCATTGCTCTCCCATGTGACACTTTGAGTCTTAACATAATGATATCTTTTTTTTTTTTTCTTGATTTGCATCTCTGAGGTTTCTTCGTTGCTCTCTGTAATTTTAGGGAATCTGTCATACACTGGATCATACTTGCAATGACTATTTTGTACTGTACTGCCATACACATTTTAAAAATAACATGTTTTTGAATAGTCAAAAATATATATATATATATTTGTTCTTTTTTATTTTTTAAGTGCAGCCCACAGAAGACTGTTCAGGCTGCTTCTGCTGTGGGGAGTTATCGCACTTGCTTTAGATAATGAAATATACATTGGAGAAAGGTCAGGGATTTCCCCTGAGCCACCCACCAATCGCTTGAAATGACATTTTCATTCTGAGTGTCTCTTGTTTTGTTTTTGTTTAAGATTCTGGAGCACAAGGAAGGAGTTTTAATAAAAACATCAGAAAGAAACATCACTCTGCAACATCGTATGTGAGAGCAAGAGAGAGGCGGGGGGGAGAAAGAAGACTTACAATTCTATCTTGAAACACTCATGATTTGAGGTAAGTGATTGGAGGTCTTGTCATAAGTTACAGTTAGTTTGTAATTAAATTAATCATTATTTACCTTGGAGTGTCGTGGTATTTCTATCTAAGGCAGTAAAAACAGATGAGGGAGAGAATTTTAATGGAAAAATGAGAAACAGTATTGAAAATATGTAATGCACTTATGCTTTTGAAAAAGAGCCCCATGTGGTCCACCCCTGCAAATAAGCAATCATTCTAACACTTCCACGCATTAAACCCTGTTTAAATCAATGAGGCTGTTCTCCCTGAAAGTTAGGCATGTGCGTACCTATTTCTAAGTTGAGGGATCTGTACAGTACAGGAAGTCTGTAGAAAAAAACTATTGTGTAAGGCATAGTACCCAGCCAGAAACAATCATATAAAATTACGTTACTGTTGGTTATAATGTCAGAAGTAATCTGATTTGACTTTACAGTATTGTTAAGCAGTTAGTTTTTGTTTTTATATTTAAACATTTCTTGGGAATACCAAACTTCTTTACAGGGCCTGTAAAGAAGGTTTAATGCTATGGCCACGTTAATTGCGTCATCAGTGAGGCTTTGAACAAGCAGAGTTAAAAATATAAAGAAAATGATGTCGCCTTCAAAATTACACATGCAAATTGCACTGGGGTATTTGAATAGTAGCAGAACTAAAAGCTCTATGACTGAGGCAAAATTGTATTGTTTTTCTTTAATATTTTTAGTGGAGGCAGTTAATTATGAATTAAAATGAAAAGCTCACCTTTTCCCTTAGTCTGTTTTGTTTTTGTTTGTTTTAATTTCTCTCTCATTAGGAAAGAGTAGCTTTCAAGTCTTTTTTTTTTTTTTCCCTCTGGTAGGCATAAAAAAAATAGTTAGCATTTTACATCTGTAACCAGTGAAAATGCAAAGTAAATGAGAATTCAAAAAGCTCCTTTCTTACAGCATAAATGCCAAATTATTTTATTCCCTTCAGTCCCACAAGTGTATCGAAGGAGAAGAAATTCAGGAACCCGCTGGACTGAAAGCCGGCGCGAATAGCGAGGAGCGCCCGCGTGAGGGACGCAGCTGGTCAGAGTGTCACGGCTGTGTCGCAGCCCCCTCACGCTGGTGACTTTGAGGCCAGCATCGCAGGCCCCTGCTGCCATTGGTCTCCATTTGTTTTGGAGGAGCAAAACTATTAAGTTTCTTTTGAAATGACCAGGCTCACTGCAGGGAGCTAAATATTTCCTTTCTGGTCAGTGGACTAAAGCCGTTGCTTGGAAAATTGTGTTAGTCCTGCAGCTATTTGTAGTGACTTATCCAAAAAGTAAGAAACTTGTGCAAATCGGCATAAGAAGACTTTTTTTTTTTTTTTTTTTTTTTTCCTTCAAATGTGCAGCTCTGGCATAAGGCATTCTGAACCCAAGCAGGGACTATGAGGCTCTGTCAGTAGGAGGCTGAGGTAATTTTTGTAGTTGTGAAATGAGGTGCCAGTGCAAATATGTCTGAAACCACTGCTTTGTGCCATTTCAGAGCTGTGGTTACACCCTTCCCCTCTTCTTTTCTCCCCTCTCCTCCACCATCCCTGCAGCTCAGGTGGTAAAATGCAGTGCTTTCTTGAGCTAGCCGTTTTAAGGCAAAGGATAGGAATCACAGCGCACCTAAACTGATAAAAAGAGGGATAATAATACAGTAATTCTGTGTGATATCTCTCAGGCCCACCTGGCTTTCTCGCTTTCCCTGTTTCCTAGTGGCAAGAAGTCAAAATACTCTTATTCCTGTCTTTTTTTTTTTTTTTTCTCATCATTGACGTCAGACCAGGATAACGTGTGTGATTTTCTTTTCACAGCAGTCTCCTTGTTCCTCTCTGAGGAAGCTCGTATTGAAGCTCAGGGAAGGTATCTTCACAGCATCAGCATGGCCTCTCTAATCATTTGATCAGCTTTCTCTTGTAGCCACATAAGTGTTGAGCCTCGCTTTGGTTTTCCTTGCGCTCGAGAGCGGAGCAGCTTGTGGCAGATTCTGGAGAAAAGGGAAGGTCTTCGGTGGCGAGAGATGCCTTTTGAGACGTATTGAAATGTACTACTGCTCCTGCCGTTCCTTGATGCTTCTTGCAGCACTCAGAGCAATAAAGCGCCTTTTGTGGGGCTGGGGGTTGCGCTGCGCTGTGTGCCAGGTGGTTATGGGGTGCCGTGCAGGGGAAGGACCCGCTCTCTCCTGCCTTTTATTTTGCACAGGGAAGAGATATGGGGGGCTGAGCCGGCCCGCACTAAACACTGACTGGTTTTGCTCTGCCTTTCTCTGCTCTCCTGTCAGCGTGCCATGTTCAGATGGCAGCGATCAGTCACAAACTGTCCCCCGTCCACGAGAGCTCGTCGGCTCTCCTAAGCCATTTTTTTAGCGGAGACCTTCAACAAAGATGGCACCGTTTTGTTTTTTTCTTCTTTTTTTTTTTGTTTGTTTTGTTTGTTTTTTTTTCCCCCTAACTAATGGAAAAAGAGGTTGTTTGTTTGTTTGTTTTCCCCTCAAGTCAGCTGCATTAGTTCCCAAAGCAACTTGTGTTAAGTGGAAATGAGGCTTTGATAATATGTGTGCTTGCTGGAGACTCGCTTAGATTTTTTCCCTGTACATGGATCCTTTCAAAGGGGCCCTTCTATTGTGCGTCAGAAAGTGCATGCCCGGGCTGCCGGGCACATAAGGGGATTGTTCATTTGTTTGGAGATGTGTGTGAAGCCTTTGTGCGGAGGAGATGGTGGGGAGAGAGGACTGAGACCGCGGTCGTGGGGAGCCGAGGTGCCTCCCCGGACCAGCACGGTGCTGAGCTCCCGCCTCTCCTGCTGCCTACACGGATGTGCTCCTGGGTGCTGGTGAGCATTACCTTGGATTTTCACCCTGTAGCGTGTCGTGAAAAATGATGATTTGGAGCTTGTGCAGCCGTTGACTATGCTGCCTGTAAGCCACATAAGGCAAAATATTCGAAAGCTGTAAAATTTCCAACACTGTATTTTGAAAGCCAGTGCACGTGGTTTAAAGAGTGATGTAAATATGAACCATGCCAGTACTGGGCTTCCTCGCTATGAGCCTGTTTGTTATGAAGGACGTTGGGTATAAGTCACTTTAGTGTAGAGCGAGATAAGAGCTTGAAGCCGAGCCTTGGACCCAGGCCCACGAGCAGCTTTGCGAAAGGCAGGATCCAGATCTGCAGTCGGCGGTTCAGGCAGCTGCCGGCCTCTCTCTGCGGGGCGGACCGTCGAAGCCGCTCTGCGGGCTTTGGGGATGCAGTCTTCAGAGTTTCCCCTGTAACGGGTCATCACTCCAGTGTGGAGTGTGCCAGACCATGGTGGCTGGACTCCCCGCCTCATAGGAAGCCCTCCCCTCTGGTACCACAGCTGAAAAAGGGACATAAGGAATTACGGACCTGCGAACAAAAAACCCATAAAGCCTTAGCTTTCCCTTACTGTTCTAAGAACAGGAGTCTCTTCTTGCTCGTCCTTTGCCCTCGGACATGCATTTTTGGGCCTTTCAGTCTCTAGCTGCACAGTTTCTAGAGAGATGTCTGGTTACGTCTGATTTTTATGCATCTGTTACTTACGTCAGAGAGTCAAATCCAGCACTCGGAGACTTGGTGCAACTCGCCCTGTGAGACTTCAGATCCAGGAACCAATGAATGGCTTATGAGGAGACATAAATGTAATATTTCTGTCTCCTGCATGTACTCCTACCACAGGCCTTGTGTTATTTGGCAGAGGAAACTTAGTATGTGAAGGACAGGAGGCATTTGTGAGCTGGGAAGTATTTGGCTGTGACAGCTAACTTGTTCCCTTCTAAAAACATTGCCCTCCTGGTTTGCAGTAAGAAAAGTAATTCTCATGGTGATGTGACCTCTCTTTTTTTTTTTTTTTTTTTTTTTTTTTTTTTTTTTTTTTAAAGGCCCAAATAATATTGCGTATTTTGGACAAGTTCAGAGTTGTGTGACTATGGGGAGATGCCAAATACCTACATTAGCATTGTCTGCATTTTGTGCAGAGAATCTTTATTGTTAACAGCATGTGTAGGAAAGACGGCAGAAATAGCATCTTTCTGAGTAATCGTTTGAACAGCGTCTCCTTCCCTGCTAGCCTTGCTGCTTGGGGCTCTGCATCACTCTTGCTCTTAATTGCTGGCTCTGCAGGTGGCAAAGTTCAGAGAGAGTGTGTGGCTCCTTAGCCAGGGTTCCTTCCTACCACATGTAGGAAAGAGCTGCTGAAGGCCGAGCAAGTGCAGTAGATGTTACTCCTGCAAATGAGGTAGGGCTGCTGATGTGAGCGCTGTGTGTGGCAGTGAGCAGACAGGCTTGATTTTAACTTCTTTGGTTTTCTCATTTATTGCGTAAGGTAGTAGTCGTAACTGCAGTGTCCTGCCATACTTTGGAGCCTGACTGCTGTTCTGTTAGAAGTCCCTGACAGCCTAGAGATGCCAGGTAGCGCTGTGGTCAGACCCAGGAACAACAGTGGGAAGACATGGAGTTTGAGTTTGGTTCCCCCAAAACCAAACAGCTGTCCGTGGGGTTTGCAGCCCTCATGTACCCCAAGGCCACCGTGCAGGGCTGTCCTCCAGCCTCCTCCTCCTCTTTTGATGCCATGTTACATACTCACACCATGGGTCGGGTGCTGCAGCCACTTGGTTTGAAATGATGTTTTGTGCTGTCTCTGTGGAGTATCGCAGTATTTCTTGTAGCTGTGGGCTGCATGCCAGTAACATACAATAACATTTTGCTCTTCCTGCCCTGTTGCTACTGTAGGCATTCACTCCAATTCGGGCTGCATTTGCAGTACGTGGTATTTTCTCTAGACTCTGCTCATTAGCTAGTGTAGATATTTTTGGATTATTCATTCCTACCCACATCTGTCCATACAAATCTATCTCAGAAAGCACTGCAGAGAGTGGCAGTCTCTGTTGAACAAGCAATTGTTGTGGCTTACAGAGTTGTATTCTTGTGAAAGTATGAGGCAAGAATGAGATGAAAATGGAGATGAGTTATGTAAATTTAAAACTGGATATGATTTTAAAGTGCTGCTCACAGCTCAGGAGCCTCATCTTTCTTTGGCTGATCCTATGTGTGTTGCTAAAGTGCTGGGCTGCCCCCAGCCCTAAATGACTACAACCTCTAGGATAGCAGAGTTTTGGGAGCCTGTGATGATTCCTCACAGTTTTGATTCAGGCATTTTTTTTTTGCTTCCAGAGGAAAGCAATTGTAACTTGGAAGATTGCTAGGGGCACTTGTGCCAACAATTGTTTATTAACGTTGTCGTGGTCTGGGGATGAAATTTTTGTGAAAGGGAAATTGAAGTCCTAGACATCAGTGTTCACAGTTAGTCAGCCTCCATGAAGTTTGTTTCTGGAAGGTAGAGGTTCAGTCCAAAAAAAAAAAAAAAAAAAAGAGGAAAAACACAAAGATGACTATTAACTTGCTTTCTGGTAAATCTGGGGGGGGGGAAAGGATGCACTTTTGTATAACTTTTTTTATATATAATTTTGACTGTCCTGTAGCTGTGCTGACTCACTATACGAGCTCAGTTTCAGCCAGCATTTGGTTTGAATTACCCCAGAGGCCTGCGTTTGCATCTTCTTCTGTGAAGTACTTTCTGTCTGCGATCCAGATTGTTGTTGTTGTTGTTCAGTATTTCAACTAACTTGTGCTCTTTCATTTTTCCAGGTCTCTGCTTTACTACCATTTGAAACCAATCACTCCATGTGCCTGCTTGGGCCCTGTGATAGGCAAGAAAACATATTGCAGTTACAGATAGAACAAGGAATGAATCACTGCTTTCTGCCTTTCAATTAGATTACTTAAATCACTGAGCATAAGTATTCCTTTTTATATGATATAGCAGCATGATTATCTCACTGCATTGACGGAACAGTGGTGGAAGTGAATGTAATTCTTCTTCTATTGCTTCTCTAATGAGGCACAATTAAAAATAGTGTGTTGGCGTGCCAGAGTAGATGTGTTATTCTCGGAACTTTATTGAAGGCATTTCTGCTGTTGTACTCATGCGGCAACATCGTTCCGAAAACCGTAAGGATTTAGCAGGAGAAAAATCTGCTTTGAGTGGTGGAAGTTAATTGGACAATAAAATCTGTCAACCTAAAAAGATATTAGGTCTGTACTATGTGCCAGTACCTTATTTTGTCTCACTTTGACAATGAATCTTTTATTATATAGTTTTTTAAAAAGTCATAAACAACAGCAGTAGAAAACCCCAGCACTTTCTACACAGCTCCAGTTGGGTCCTGGATCTCTTGACACCTGTGGCAGAAGTCTGAGTCACAGGTAGCACAAAGCCATGAATCCTAATATTGCCAGTATGCAGAAGCACTTCTATGTAGGAGTTTAATCTTAGTTCCTCTGTTAGCTCTTTTTTTTTTTTCCCCAAAAAACTAACAAAATTTAAGAGCCATTCTTAGAATTCTGCAAAGAAAATTTTCTCAGCGCTTACAGCTTTGTGAAGGATTGACACCATATGAGGTTAGAAAATAATGCTGTCAATTTTAGCTTGGTGGAATTCCATTCTCTGCTCCAAAAACCTGACGAATAACAATGGATGAGTCAAAGATTTCCTGGATTTTTTCTCTTTCGTGCGCACTCTCTCTTCTCTCGTGCTCTCTAGTTCTGCTTTTTTTTTTTTTTTTTTTTTTTTTTTTNCTCTCCCTTCTCTTAACCCCGCCTTGTGCTATTCCATTGCCATTTTAGCATGGAGGGCAGGCCTCCAAAGAATTCTGCAATTTCTTGAAAATCCAGGACAAAATCAAGTTGATTGCCAGAGGACAAAAAAATGTTATGTGTTTTCTATATATGATGGCGTTATATGAGCTTTATTATGAGCTTTAAGTCTTGTTCAAAATCCACAGTAAAGTGCAGGAGGCATTTGGTGAAAGGTGGTTGCATCTCTTTGCTTCAGCAGTGTGGAAATCTCACCATCAGGGTGCTTCGTTAGGTTGTGATGAAATTTTGCCTTATATTTTTGCAGTCTTTAATCAGATGTGGTTAGGGAGGCAGGAAAGTTGCCTGATAGGCCCGAAGTGATTGGTGGATTTTGGTATGTTTTTGTTGTGTTTGTAGGTGCATTGTATGGAGTTCTCAGTATGATCCTGGGGAAGTCCTTTGACCTGTAGTTTCATGGTCTTTTAAAACTACTCTGAGTTTGGGCTGCTCTTGTTTTTTGTTTTGTTTTGTCAGGCTTGTTTTCAGGTGGATAATTCCCCTTACCTGCTTAGTTGTGAGGATTGTGTCACAAAAGAAGGCAAAACCCACTGGAAACAAGAGATGAAGAGAATGGTGCTACCTGTCTCTTGTTCCAGCGCTTGAATTACCTTAAAGGAATTGTTAAACCACAGCATCCCACTGTCTGTGCCTCAGTTTACCAAGTGAAAAATGAGGATAATGTCACTTGAGTACCTTAGCAGCATGCTGACTGTAGAAATAGTAGGGACTGAGAATTGTGCAGCTACTAGTATTACATGAGTGCAGCTACTAGTATTGCATGAATGATGTTGTATGTTTAAGATAAACCACATTGTCTTGGCAAAATCATTGGGATTACTATGAGCAAAGTTATTAACTGCATTTTTTTCCCCCCAAATTGCAGAAATGACCTGTATCAGGCGTATTCTGGCATGTCAGAATGAATGGGTGAAGTGTGAAGCCTATGAAGAATTAAGCTGCTGAAAAGAAATGTGATGGAAAAACAGCTTAAAATGATCATAAAGGGAGGATCTGTACATTTTTCTTCTGCAAAAGATAGCTTGTATTTTACTTAAAAATTGGGAAAAAAAAAAAAAAAAAAAAGAAAAAGAAAAATGCAAGTGTCCCCTTAAGAGCTACTGTGTCAAATTTGAAGAATGATTTGAATTCAGTCACTAAAGTGTGAAATGGAGAGATTTTAGTTCTGCTTTAAATTATGCATCTCAAATTAACCTTAGCTGCAGAGTCTCTGCTAACGCCCCCGTAATGACACATTATTGGTATTAATGGCTTCTTTGTGACTTGAGATACAAACAGACATTCCAGACAGAAACATTTAGGCTTCGAACTAAATAAGACGCAAGGCATAAGTTTCCACCTTGTGTTTCCAGTGACAGAGCCCTGCTCTCCTGGTGGATGTTGCTCATGCGCTGCTCTCCCCAGCCTCGAGCTCTTCATCCTAGCAGTGTAAAAACTTGATGCACAAGCTCGGAAGAGCAGGAGAGCAATGAATTTGAAAGGAGCATGGAGCCCAGCCAAAAATAGCGTTGTAGAAGTATGGGAGAAAGCCTGGGGTGTGGGCAGTGGGAGGGGAGAGAGCTGGTAGCAGATGATCAGCTTGGAAGGAAAGGGACCCAAAGCCATGCAGGAAATGAAGGAGAGATGCCAGGATTGAGGGAGGAAGTCGCTAAGTAAAGGAGGAGTGAGGATAATAAATAGTAAAAGCTGTAGTAGGTGTTTTTATGCGCCCCGCAGATATGAGATCATGCTCCTGGAGCTCTGTGTGGTTAAGTTGGTCCTTTGAAGCTCCCTGACATGGTTTCGAAAACTCCACCGGTAACCCAAATTTCACCCACAACAGACAACAAAAAGAGTTACTACCTGCCCATAGCTGCTGGGCGGACAGCGTGAGTCTGGCTGTAAATGGTTGGGGGCGGCGTGGCCGGGGGTTCTGTGAGCACAGCGCCAACAGAGCAGTTTGCGGGTTGATGGCGAAGGAGGAGGCGTCTGTTACCCTGGCCAGCTCGGCAAGACAGGCCCAGAATCGAAACTCCAGTTTCTCATCCCCAAAATAATCCTTATGTCAGTGTTGTATTCTCATTTTCAGGTTGGGGTGTCAGGATGTGGCAGAGCGGCCACCTCCCCTTTCAAGCTGCAGCTCTGAGAATTTGTCTGTTCCCTGTGGCAGAAGCGATAGAAGTCAGAATTCCATAATAAAGGTTGGGAAACACGTATCAAATAAGTTTGTAAAATATTAGTGCCCTATTAATCTGTGCTGTTAATTCAGAAATATGCATATCATATGCATTATGAATAGCCTAGTAGCACTTCACAGAAAATGGAGAATAAAGGTGCCAGTCTACCTCAGACTTTCTGTTCTATTTGCAGTTTACCTTAAGCTGCAGTGAGTGTGGAAAACACTGAAATTGTATTGGAGAGCAGAATTTAACTGGTAAAAAGACAGCAATTCTTCTGAAACCATGCATGAAAGAAGAATAAATTTATAAAATGAGAATAGGAAAAAAAGATGTTATCTAAGTGTTCTGAAGTAGGAATTGTATTAGATTTCAAACATGCACATGCATGCACACACACGGAATCAGGTCAGATTTCTGCACTCAATTGCTTTTAATTTATTTATTTTTCCTTACTATCTACATTAAATTATCTTACATTAAATTCACTAGAAAAAAAAAATCCCCTACCTTCATAAGAAGGTGGTTTATGAATATACTAGAATGTATATGTATGTTGCATATGAACACTTAAAGATTGTTAGGTTGGTGGTGTTTATGATGCGTTTTAGGGCTCTGTTTCCTTGTTTTCAGCTATGATAAACGACTTTTAGTGCACTTTAATTAGTATTGTATGTTTTCTTTTGTGCTATTGTTTTAGCCATACTTGAAATATGTACTTTCAGCATTGGGCATCCAGCTTGGGATGCAGTAGAGTGATGACTGGAAATGAATGGTACTTAATCTTTTTGGGTTATGTTATATTTTGAGCGTGTGTGACATGTCATGTCCTATGGTATGTACTGAGCTTCTTTGTGTACTTTTTGTTCCATAATCTGGGTTTATTTGTCATTGTATGCACTACTAATATTACAGGAATTACAATTGATGGTGAAAAGAACGTAAAATATAATGGGTGGCCATGATATATTTTTTCTATATTTTATTGTTTGGTTTGGATATGGCTTGGGTTTGGTTTTTGTTTGTTTCTTGTTTGCTGCTATTTTTTTTTCAGATGGGGTGTTTTTTCTTGTACACTGATGAACAATGGAAGGGCAGCCGTCAACCCAGTCCTCTGTTTAGCCACAAGAGCCCTCTGGTAATAGCAAGAAGTACTAAGCTCTTGTGTAGCATTTTTCAATGATTTGCAAATCGTAATGTCTAATAAATCTTCTATGCATTCGCAATCCTGGAACAAAATTTTGTTTGAGGAGTGGTTAGCCACATTCATTGCTGATGTTTGTTGGTTGCCTCTCAGGTGCAGGTTTTACTGAACTTTACTTGTGAGCAAAAATTACTCTGACTAATAGACATGGCCAATCATTAATCTAGGTTTTGGCCCTGGATGTAGGGAATAATTATGTCTCCAGGCTTATTTCTAGGTGCCTTATTTCATTGCTGTATACAAAATGAGCTATAGAAATTGGCTGCTGCACAGAGGGATGCAGAATAGCTGTCTGAATGTGAAAAGTGCTGTCTGAAATTGTTCCATTTACTGTTGTTACATATAACACCTACAGTGACTATAGATGAAGGATATTAGAGGTGAAAAAAATCATATTATTTCAGTTAGTTTACTGCATGCATATTTGACAGCACTCTGTGTAGTCAGTTACATAATTTCCTGGGATAGTCAGACTTCTCTGTGTGGCTGTTTCTCTCAGCAATAGGAGAGAGAGAAAGAAGGAAGAGAGAGAATACATTAAGAATCAGAAAATGTGACTGTAGAGCCAGGAAAAATTGTCAGCAACCTCAAGAAGAGATCTAAATATGTGGAGCTGCTTTTGACTCATCTTCCTAAAGCAACTCAATTTTCAGAATAGCTGTACCCTCTCAGACTGCGTTTTGAGATGGTATGATTGTGCTGGGGAATAAGGGGGATCAATAACAAGCCCAGCGCATCCTTTCTGCTGCTGACAGCCTCACTGATTGCCCGCACAATCGGCCTCCTGCCTTGGTCAGCGGAAACATCAGCAGTCATCAGCACGGAGGGATCTTTTTCTGTGCTGGAGCATGTGCTGGGAGGTAGCCTATCCATCATGGCACATTGCGAGTCGGCACACACGGCATGCAAGGGAAGGAGAGCTGTTTTCCCCATTTGCCTTCCCTGCGCTGGCTTAGGGAAGGGCTGTGTGGTGCCTTTTCCAGCACAGGGAGAGCATGCCTAGTCCAGAGGAAGGAGAGAGAGAGAAAAAAAAAAAAAAAAAAGGCGACTGGGTGTAATTTGTGATGGCAGCATTTGATGAGGTTCCTATTTTGCTGTGTATCCTGTTTGGGAGCAGAAAGGAGCAGTATTCTTGGTGTCTTTGGGTCAGGAGCCATCCTGTGTTATGGCTGCCAAAGAACTGGACGTGGATTTTCCTTGTTTTAAAGGAAGGTGCCACAGTTTTTGCCACGTGGCAGCAGGTCCATCATCTCTTTGTGGGGTGCTGTTTTCATCCACCTTCCTGAGCATAGCAGAGCTCCGAGCCGCTGTCCTGAGGCCTTTGCTTTGAGCGCACGCTACAGCGGTGGGACGTGCAGAGAAGCCCTCGGACCTCTCGACACCGTGGGCGCTCGTGAGATTGCTTCCTCGTGCTGACACGAGCGTTGTGGAGCCGCTGGGAGCCAGCGCTGGGAATCAGTCCAGGTTAAAAATAATCCCTCCTTTAAAAAAAAAAAAAAAAAAAAAAAAGTTTTCAGCAGGATCTGTTCCCTCATCTAGCTCACTGTAGTTCTTACAGCAGTCCCAGGGAAGTGAGGGCTTTTCCCTGTGCTGGGGGAGAAGTCCTGTGGAAGTGAGGTGGGAAGGAGCAGTGAGAGGGTAGGGCACCAGATGAACCATCACCTGGGGTAAAACGTGCTCAGCCCGGGCTCTGCTGTCACCTTCCTTGGGCCTCTCCTTGATGCAGAGGCTGTGCGTCACTGTTGGGCTTGAATTGCACCTGTTTTGTGGGGTTGGCTGCTACTTGCAGCCTGCAGGAGCATTGCAAGCACTCCTTGGGAGTCACCCTTCATTTCCAGGGATGCAAGCAGTTCATTTCCTAAATCCTGCCTACTTGGGTGGCTGCACTTCAGCTGTAGGCTTTTTTTTTTTTTTTTTTCTGTTTTCTGTTACTGGTTTGGGGTTTTTATGTTTGCTTGTTTTAATTTCCTTCAGGAATCAACATTTCTGGAAGCTTGGAAAGTTTAGCCATTAGGCTTTCTTCAGTGTTCATTCAAACTCTCTTAACTCCAAAGCCCAGCAGGCCCTTCCAGCCCCACTTTTATGCAGCCTCCTTCTGGTGTCTGGTGGCTCCTCGGGGAGTCCAGCTTTGTCCCCAGGACCTGTGCTCCCGTGTAACCACTGGGGCCATTCCTGGGGGTTTTGGGGTCCCCCGGCTCCCCAGGGTCTCGCCTGCGAGGCCTTCTCTGTGGCCTGGGCAGCCCTGCCATCAGAGAGGAGTTAACCTAAACGCACAGCGTGGTTTCCTGCTTTTCTGCTGTGTAACCAGCCCCGGGTAAATATAGCTTGTGTGTGGTTGTAAATTCGTTCTCTCTTGAGGGGCAGCTGTTGTGCAATAGTTGCATACCAGTTACGATGGTTGTGGGTGGTTTTTATGTGTGTTCTTGTCCTGCCCTTCAGGGGAGAAGAGCTTTTGTTGCGCAGCGTCACCCGGAGTAGGGCTGCGAGCAGGTGTCGGGGGCTGGTGCAGCCGTGGGCACCATCTTGCAGGCTGCCGACTTTGGGGTGATTTCCCCTGCATGGGCACATGGCCATTAAAACTCAAAAAAAAAAAAAAAAAAAAAAGAAAAAAAAAAAAAAAAAAAAAAACCCACAAAAAACACCAAAACAAACAAAAATATTATTCAGCCACTTTTTTTTCCCTCTCTTCTCCTTCCCTCTCTTATGTAGATGGATGCTCTTATCTTTCCCACAGTTTTTTTTCTTGTTTTTTTCTTTTCTTTTTTTTTACTCTTTCAGAATATTTTTATTCTGAAATAACCTCCCCTCATGTGTTCTGGGATGTCAGAGATGTGCTCCCTGTTATCTCTGTCTGGCTCCGTTTCTGCTCCACTGCTGCGTCCTCCTCTGGGTCCTCCTGCCTAGCTGAGTCCAGGGGCTCTTGGCCTTTTCCCCTAAAAGAAGCGCTCAGGTTTGGCTCTCCAGAGACTTTCCCTTTAGATGTACCCTCTCCTGTTGTGTCTTTCGCTCAGGCTCTTTTCCGCTGTGGAATTAAAATAGGGTTTGGGCTGTTTTTTTTTTCCTTCCTTTATTTAAAATTCCAATCAAGCAGATAAAGAACAACACTCCTTGTCCCTGCTGTGTTCTCATTTTCCTCCCATTTCTCCTTCAATTTTAAATTATCCCTTGCGCTGTGTTTGCAGACCATATGTGTCCTTTGAACTCCAAAGAAGCTGTGCCAAAAGGAAGCCTTCCTCTCCTCCCTTCCTCCCATCTCGGCGCCGCTTTTAGGTAATCGCAGTCGGCATGCGATGGGGAGCCAGCCCAGGGGCAAAGCTGGGGGCCAGCGTGTGTCAGAGCTTCGGAAGGGCTCTGGGCTTTTGCCTTTCGAGCCCTGTGTGACCCAGCAAGAACCCAGGGCCCATCCCTGCAATCGGGGCGTTCGTAGCCCCGTGTCCGCGTACAGGAGCTGGAGGCGCTGGCAGGAAGCGCCAGGCTCCACCAGGGCCTCGCGCAGGGCCAGGAGGAGCCGCCTCTCGCCGCGCTCCCCGGGAAGGAGGCAGCAGGCGGCCGCCCTGCGAGGAAGCCGGGATGGGAGCAGAGCTTTGGGAAGCGAAAGGGTGGGCGCTCACGGCAGCCTCCTGCGGCGGCGAGGGCAGTGTCCTGAGCGCGCCGTGAAAGGCGGGCGAGTAACTCGGCTCCATCCTCCAGCCGTGGAGGAGAGGAGGCTCTGTGCTGTTCTCCTGCGCTGGCTCGCGCCCGCGTCGCAGCTCGGTGCGAGTGCTGTGCTGCTCGGGGACGTGCCTTGTCTCGGGTTTGAGCTCTCCAAGGGGGTGTCCTCCTTGGAAAACGGTGATGGGAAGCAGATGTCTTTTGGGTAGCTTTTCCCTGCAGCCTCTGGGAAACAACTTCTCCATTAAACCAGGTTCCTGACCTCATTTCTCAAAGGAGTTTTAAATGGGGGTGGGGAGGGGAGATGGGAGTATTAATTAGTGCCTCATTAAGTACTTGTAGTAAAGTACAATAATTTCATGAAAGGATAATGTATTAGATGAATAAAAATCCTCTCCATTAAAGAAAGACATTTTAAACCACAAACATTATTGTACATTTCTGAAAAATTAATGTGATTAAAGCAAAATATATTTCATAAATTAAAAGAAAAATAAAACTTTAGGCTGTTTAACTTGTTGGCCTCTAATTACTTATTTTCAGATATCCAAGATTTAACCTTATCTGCAGGACTTAAACCTTACCTGTAGGGTTAGGAAATAATTCTCTCCCACTACTGTCCCCCAAGTAAATTTTTTAGCTTGTAATTGTCCATTTTTATTTGGGGTTGGATTGTCCTTTCTCATGTCTTTCCCAAGGATTGGCCACAATGAGCTGAGACCCCCAGATAGTGTCATTTCTGATGACTATTCTACCCTGATTTTTTTTCCCTTGATAGGCCTGGCTAATCCAACCTACTTGTGCTGATCTCCAGACTTAGAGCTGAGAAGGTAGGTGCAAGGACCATTTCCTCCATGCCTTTCGTGTGTGACATGATGTAGGATGTGTCCACTAGGATCACGTGGCTTCCTTCATGTGGCTTCACGCAATTTCAGTAGTGTATGTGTCTGTCTGTCTCTCTCTTTTTTTTTTTTTTTTTTTTTTTTTTTCCTCTTCTCACAACTAGTGGAAAATAGTGAGATCAATTTGGGATTAGGTATTTTCTTAACTCCCTACTGAGCTGCTTCACATTCAACTACTTAATGAGAATTGCTGTGTATATTATGGATGATAATAAAGTAAATGGTTAGAGCAGAGAGCGAACCCATTCCAGTGTATTTGTCATCATCACTGATGAAGCTCATATATGTGAACAGGGAGGCCGTACCCAGTGGGAAATAAACCTTGGTGTAAAGGTAGAAGAGATACTCTGCTTACAAGAAGGTTTAAAAAACTTTGTTTCTTGTGGCATTTGGAATGGGCACCCTTCCTCACCAGCCTCAATACTAACACTATGAAGTATTTTTATCCTCTCTTGACTGGCAAGCTCTCGTAGTATGTTCAGAGCAGATACTCTGACTCCTCAAGCACTCCTCTGAGTGCTTCTGAGGTACTTGAGTCTTCCAAAACATTCATTCCTTGTAAATAGGTGCACGAAAATGTAGGAAGGGTTAGCACTTAGTTCTCAAGGTTTATCATTTGGGCATGGTTTAGGTGCCAGATATTCATATTGACCTGTTGAAAATATTATTAATGATTGTGCAGAAGGCTGAAAAAATACTCCCTAGGAGTTCAAGTACCTTATCATGCTCCATCACTTATTTTCTGAACTCCCAGACTACTTTATGATGAGGACTGCCAGTTTTGGTGCAGTGACCTTGATTTCTCTTGAATTTAAGCGTCATTTCCTCAGCAAGCCGTTCCAGGCACAGTGCCCTGTTCAGCTGACATATTTGGGCTGTGTACACATGGGAAGGGGGTTGTCTGACCTCAACCATTCTGTGATTTTGTTGATTAACCTGCAATGGTCTTTTGAAGATTTTGAGGCATCTATCATTTTTTGTAATTTGGTGGTGGCCAGGACTTCTTGGTGCTGTATGAAAATAGCTGCCAGCAGATAGCTCCAGAGTTCAAGGAACCTGGTTTCTGGGTTGAGCAGTGCTCACTCCTGTTAAGGGCCCACTTACAGGAACCATCCTCAAACCAGGTGCCTTCCAAGATCTGCGCTGCTATAATGTTCCAATATATGATAAATAGTCTTTTCTGGTCTTAAATGAGGTCAAATCTATCGGTTGACTTACCTTGAAAACCATCTTAGTGCAAATGACCTCATTTTCAAAACCACCTTCTGAGGTTACAGCTTGGATGTTGGATGCCCAAGTGGCTGTGGTTGTGCCCACACCAGAGCTGCTGTAACATCACCTAAAAGGCAGCTGTGTAGACGTGCATGGGCAGTGCTTTGTGTAATCTGTTTTGGGTGCCTCCCAGAGTGCTAGCTGGTTTCCCTTGTTTTGTGTGTGTTTTCCTCAACAGTGGACACAGTCCGGATTTTTTTTTCCTTCAGGATGTTGGAGCTATGAATCCATAAAAATAGCAAGCGATAGCAAAGAAGAACTGTAACTTTTTCTTACTGTTTCTCTGCAGTTCTAGCTGACATTGTCCCTCAATAAAAATAATTTATTTGCAAGGAGCTCTGTTTAAGCTAGCAAATTATTGTGGCAATGTGTGAGACTAACCATACTGGAGAATAAAGAATAGTTCAGCACTTACGAGGATTAAATCATTTCAGGTCATGTCTCGTTTTCTTTATGTAGCTTTTCTTTTATTACTGGCACTAAGATGGCTCTTGCAGTGCAAGTGAGAAAACTAGACCGAACCTCCTTTTTTTTCCTCTCTTTTTTTTTTTTGTTGGCTCCCAGCTGGAAACCCCTCCCTCAATTTTTCATTGATAAAGTCTCACAAAGGGAATCTAGAACAGAGGAATAAGAGGAAATAAAACAATACATAGTGTTGGACTTGAATTGCAAAGAGAGTTAACTAAAGTAGATGCGCTATTGAGTGAGCTGCTGCTCCTTTCATGACAAGGTTCACTGAACTGTGGTTGTAGCATTCGTAGCTGCCGTCAAAGCCATATAACAAATCAGCTATTTATTGTCTTTTCTTTTCTTTTCCTTTTTTTTTTTTTCTTTCCTGCAGAGGGTCTTTAAAAAAGATATCGCAAAGCATTTTTTTCTTTCAATTTCTGTAGATTCTTTTATCTGACCTTGAAAAATTCTGAACCGCAACAGGGGCAAAAAAGCGCTCACATACAAGAATGCTTTTATTGTTAATTTATAAAATATGGCTTTCACTAATAAAATAAAAGTGTGACATTTTTAGAGCTATAATAGCGAACATAGCAGCAGAACAGGCCCATGTCTCATATTGTTCAAATTAAGGGCAGTTGGTACCAATGAGAGCAGCAACTGGCCTGTTGGATTAGCCCGTTAGCATTTGCATCTGTTCCTATAATGCTGGAGGAACTTCTGAGAGTATTTTTCAAGTATGGAGAAGTAACTACATAGAACACTTGTCTCAGTCAAGTTATTTAGGTACTTAGCCCTCCCTCAGAGTGTTTGGAAGGAGAAGATTGCTCATGTGTAGTTCCATTTCGTGCTTTTCTTTTTTTAATACCTTTTCTGTGACTTTTTCAACATTGAGTCACTGAAGCCATGGCTTCTCTATTGTGATTGTGTTTGACCTCTTTGCCATGGTAAAAGAGTTGACTGTCACGGTGTCTGTGTATGCCTGAAGATGCGTGTCCGCACAGTCACTTTCCCATCAGGTGCGTACAAGTCAGAGCATGGCGGTGAGGAAGGGCCTGTGTAGCACCCACAAACCCAGCTCTAATGTCCTTCATCACACTAGATGCTGCAGTGTTCCTTGGCCTAAAAAACCCCATTCTGAATGAAGCAGCTGACGTGATGCGGAAGTGTTTTGCTTTTTGTAACTTCAGTGGACAGGCTGGGCTACACGTACAGAGGCTTCTGGTCTCCAGAGCTTCACTCTGAAGCTCTGTGGTTGCCTTTCTGGCCTACTGCCCCATGTGGAAGATTCAATGTTGCTCGTGGGACTTCTAGAGAAGGTCCAGCGTAGAGCGACAAAGATGGTTAAGGGACTGGAGCATCTATCATATGAGGAAAGACTTAAGTGAGCTGGGCCTGTTTAGTCTGGAAAAGAAAAGACTGAGAGGGGATCTGATCAATATGTACAAATACCTGAGAAGAGAATGTAAAGAGGATGGGGCCAAGGTCTTCTTGGTGGTGGCCAGTGAGAGGAGAAGGGGTAATGGATATAAATTAAAGCACAGGAAGTTCCATCTCCATGTGAGGAAGAATTTCTTTACTGCGAGAGTGACAGAGCCCTGCCACAGGCTGCCTGGAGAGGTTGTGGAGTCTCCTGCTCAGAAAAGCTTCCAAACCTGCCTGGATGCCACCCTGTGCCACGTGCTCTAGGTGTCCCTGCTTGAGCAGGGGGATTGGACTAGATGGTCTCTGGAGGTCCCTTCCAATCTCAACCATTCTGTGATTCTTTTTTTCTTCCCCTCCTTCGCTTTCTCTGTCTAAAGCTTGCCAAACACCACAGAGCCATACACTGAAGTCCTTTTCCTTGTTCTGACAGTTTATTAGGATGTTGTAACAAGCACACACAGCTATTTTAGATATGGAATGCTAATATATCAGGAATCTGTTCTCTAAAGAGCATGCAAGTGGGATATGATTGGTTTGTCCATATGTTATTTGCAAGGGAATAAGAAAAATATGCGAAGTAGTAAATGATCAAGAAGGAAGACTGGAGATAGTGTTTGGATTCAGTGGACGTTGCTGATCTCTTATCCTGTAACTGAGAGTTGTACTTCTTGCTGACTTTCTCATTAAGTGTTTATTGAACCATCCTTTCTTTAAACAAAATATAGAAATGCAAGAACAGAAAAACAGCAAGGAAGAATAAAGTGTATTGTGTTCCCAAAATATCACTCTTAAAGGATTGCTTTTGAGTGAAGCAGAACAAAACCAAGGAGGGGTAACTGATTTCATTAAATGATATTCTTCGTCTAACATTTGGACTCTGCAGGAGTTGTTTTTCTTTTTTTTTTTTTACTTGTTTTTTTTTTTTTCCCCGCAGTTTTAGAGAGATAAGAGTCAGTAAAGCATCTGGTTTCTCACTGCCACTGCTCTGCCCAGCATGTTATTTTCATGCAGAAGAATGGAATCTTCCTGCCTCTGACCTGTTCATTGTAATGAAAATACACGAGAGGCAAAATGCGCTCTTGTCCAAGATAACTACTCTGAATATGAGTAAATAGGACAACACGGCCCATTTGTTTTGATAGCTACTTTGTATAATACACAGCAACCACATGCAAATATTGTATATGGCAGGGAAGGGGGAAACAAGCGCTAGTTCTTACTAGAACAAATAGGATACGGGTTAGTGAACGATGGAAAATAGAGCTACGCTGCATTATCCATTAGGACCTGGAGTTGGAAAAGGCATGGTACCTGTAAGAGTGGCAAAGCATTTACTGAATCAGTGTGTTTCAGTCCAGGAAAAGGCAAAGGACACGGAAGTAGTATTTACTGTGCTTTAAAACTCTTTATGCAAAAGAAAATTGAAATGACAGAGGAAAGAGGTAGCATTGTGATGTGGTTGGTTTGTTTGTTTTTCTATTACATAAGAAGTTAGACTTTTATCAGAAAATATGGTAATTTAGTCAAAGTATTACGCTTTAGACTACTACAACACTATTATGATGGAAGCAGTATAAGCAGTAGTTACAATTATAGCTGCAGTTACTAAGAGAGAAATCCATGCTCTGTTACTCGAATACAGCATTTGAGAGAGGCAGGAAGGAGCAAAGTTATCCTTTCTTTTCATGTTTCCCTCCGCCTTCTCTTTATGAGAAAGATCTATATGTGATTTGCACATGTGCTTTTGTTATGAGTACTTGAATACAGCAGAGAAATAGTGTGATTCATCTGATAGAAAGAGGACTAGGAGTAGGAAGGAGCTAGTTTATCACTAGAAAAGCAATGCTGGGAGAAACCAAACCTTTCCTTGGGCTGGTGGGTCATCATCATGAGGGGCTAATCTCTGTTCCCAAAGGCCTATGGTAATAGCGTGAGCATTGGAGATTAGTCTACAGGAAACTTCACAGGCAAACTCTTATGCCTTGGGATAGGAAAGTATCTCTAGCATATTGATGCAGCCAGAACATCTTCCTTCGTTCAGTGTTGTGGCTGAAAGTACTGTCCTTCAAGAGATCATATCCAGTCTTTCCATATCCATGCTCTCAAAGCAGATTATTGTTCCATTAGTTATAAAGAGTTTCAAAATGAGAGTAAGTTTGCATAGAGGTACATTTAAAAACAAAACCAAGCAAACAACAAAAAAAACAAACAAAAAAAAAAAGTATCAGGATGAAAGCAAAATGGAACTGATGAGTTTGTATTCCTCCTGGCCCACTAAAATTTGCAGGTCATGCACAGATCGTTCAATCATTCCCCTTTTGTGTGTCATCAGGTTTCTTAGAACTGAAAGCCATTACTTGCTTCCTTTCAATGATATGTCAACAGATTCTTTTGTTTTTTTTTGTAGATGCGACTGAGTTTTATTCATAAGAGTTCAGTGCAGCATGCAATCAGAATCCTTTAAAGTACCAGTATTAAAGCTGTTTAAAAGGAATGTCTTTTGCTTTGGATAGTGATGACTTGTGCTTGCCTTAGTCAAACTAGGACTGAAGTAATGGAAATTTTGACTTTTTACTCGCATCAAGAATTCTCAGTGTACTGTGCAGTGTGAGTACCTCATTGATTGCAGTTTCCACCTGTAAAGAGTGTGCTCAGCAACATCGCTATGACATACAAAGTAATTACTAATACTTGTTTTACCTGTTGTATAGGTACATGGCTGGTATACATTACCTTATTCCCACTGAGTAAAGTGGGATGGATAGTCCCACTGGAATGAGAGTTTGTCCTTGTGGCCTGTATTTGAGGAAGAAAATGCCAGAAATTGCTTGTGTAGGTGTCCAGACACATTTCTCCAGCAAGTTTATTCCTCTTGCCCTTGTTCTGAAAAACCCCGTTATTTTAATATTTTTTTCCTAATTTAAATAGGAAGGGAACCTTTCCCATTCCTACCTTTCAAATCATAGCAGCAGGATGTGTCTGCTCTTCTCTTCTCCTGCCCACCTGTACCCGTCCCTCTGGATTCGTGCAACCCGGGGAACTGTTTGAAGTGAAGCTCAAGCTAGGACTTTATCCACATGACAGAGCAAAACAGTATGGCTCTATAGTTTGAAAAGTGCAGAGTGCGGGGAAAAAAGTCTGGGCAGGTTGTACGAGGATTTACTGAGTTTTTCATGTTCTCCATGCAAGCAGATGAATGTTTTGCAAATCCTGCTGTTTAAGCTCTCAGTGTATTTCTGTCTGTATTTCCAAGTACATTGCACCAAACTGGATGAGCCTTTCCCATTCAAAATGTCAAATTCCTGTTTCTTAATTTCCAGTGAGGATGTAATGTGATAGTAGAATGGTTCTTTAGAGGGTCATATACTGTTTTACTGTCAGTTTGTGAAGCTCAGTCAGAAAGAAATGATGAAAAATACTCGATGCTCATTATTTATTAATTGAGTTCTGGCAGAGCTTTTCTACATTCTGGCTTTTTTGTTTGTTTGTGTCTTTGTTTATAAGCAAAAAAGAAAAACACAATTCACAAAAAATGAAAGAGGAAATTTGTTAACAAAGATTTCTGAAGAGGAAGAAATGACATTTTTTAAGGTTTAAGTGGAGGTGCCTTGTAGGATAATTTGACATTGCAGTATCACTCTCTCTGAGTGCTGATCCTGAGAGAGAAGACTAGAGAGCAGCAGACCATGAATCTTAGACAAGGTCATGCTGGGTTACCAGAAAATATTTATCCTGGAAAGTTCTGGGTTGGGCATATTTAAACAGCTTGCACTTTGCTGCAAGTGTCACTTTATTTATAAGAAATACAACAACAAAAAGTCTGCAAGAAAGTCTCACTCTTCACTCTTCTGTGCCTCTTCTTTGATTGTCTAAAAATTCAGGTAGTATTAAGAACAGTATATTTAAATACTGTATTTTTCTTTACTGGTGGTGTCTTGTCATCTTAACATATATCAGCATTCTAGTAGTTGTCTTCTGTTCTGCAGTGATTGCCATGAGGAGAGATCCTTTTCTAGGTGCAGTGGCCTGTATGGAGCTGTGTAGAAAACTGAGGTATGAAGTTGATGCTGCTGAAGGTTCTGAAGACTTTAATTGTTCTCTTTTTTCCGGGGATTTAAATTGGACCCATTTTAGGTGATTTTTCATAGGAATGGCAAAAAGCAGATCTTTGTTGAGGCTCTTTTGTCACATTTTCAGGCTTGCTGCAGAACCTGAAGTCATTCTTATATCTCAGAATTGTAGTAATAAAAATAACAACAACAATAAACACCACATGGTCCAAGCTATGTATTTTCTTACTCTCTTTTTCCAAAAAAGTTCATTTGAGGTAAATGCTATCATGAAAAAAAATGCAGAAGTTGTATATAGCAAAACCAAGGCTTATGATGGAGAGAGTCTGAAGTCTTAAGTATGAGGGTTGCTATGAGGGTCACCTGTTTTGGACTACCGCTCAGTCATGTTGTCTTTGGGTAGAAGCAACTATATCTGTATATCATGCCCTTGAGATACCCATTTCACTGCCTTTCAGTTTTCATTGGTACTTTCCACTTCACTGAGTGGTAGGAACAAATCGGTGCAGGAGATTGTACTTTCCAAGATCTTAGTTCTTTCAGCCCTCCTTGTCTTTATTACTCTTTTTACTTCACAGTTGTTTCTTTCCTCCCTTTCAATTCAATATGGAGCTAATTAGAGATGAAACTTGAAAAGGCAAAATACCTAGAGAGCTCCTTCTGACTGCTTCATGTTCTGGCCCGTCCCATCTGTTGTGCCCAGGGCCTCGTCAGCATCTTCTTTCTTGGGAGTACAAGGAGTTGTTGAAGCTCCTGCTGGTTTGCAGAGGCTCTGCGTTCACCCGTGGAAGAAGCGATACCCCCCTGGCATTGTCTGTGGTTCTTGTTGCCCTGCTGAATGGCTGTGCTGGTTCAGCTTGGGGAGTGCCAAAATACGGTGGCCCTCGAGCTTTCCAGGTGCTGAGCTCAGGTTCTCCACAGGGCTCTTACCTCTCGCAAATTTCACTGCCTTGTTTGGCACCAGCTTTGCTTTCAGGAGGAGGGAGCTGCAGTGTGTGGACTTGGCCGGACATGGGGGACCGAGGAGGTGCTGCAGAGAGCACCCACATGTGTGCATAGCCCTGTCTGCATGACCAGAATGCAGCACGAGTTGCTTGCTTGGGTCTCCTGAGGAGAAAAAGCAGGACTTCTGTCTGTGATCTCCAGCGTGGATAGGAAAGTCGGTCAGGGCAGCACTGCCAGAAGCACGTGCAGACATTCGGGTGCCCGGTTTCTGCCAACTTTGAGCTGGCTCCTTGAAAATCCCCCATACCGTTCTGTGCTCGGTCTGCTCCCGTTGAAGCTGCAAGTAATATTTGTATACTTCACTGGGTGTTCAGTCTAAATTAATATTTGTAGAGCACACTGTGTTCCGCATGCTGAAAGGAGCACACGAACGTGGCTGTTTCTAGGCGGTTACATCTTATTCTTAAGTGTTGTAAACGTACTTAACCAGGACAGACAAGATTCACTGCATTCGTTTAGGGGAAAAAAAAAAAAAAAACTGTTGGTGCCTTGGTATATTTGTGAATGCATTTTTTCCTCAGATGTTTTATTTATAGTAAAGAGGAGGGGTTTTCTGTTGAAAGAGTTCGAGAGGCTGTCTTCTGTGTTTACGTGCCATTCATTATTTTAGTTATATTGCATTATACAGTGAGAGGGAATGTATGTAGCTTTCTCAGGCTCTTTTCCTGCTTATAGAAGCCTTCCAATGAATGCATAAATCTAGCGACATTGTTCCTTAGGCTGAGAGCATAAGTGCAGTGCATTAGTGCATCATTGCCTGGTAAAGCTGGTAAAGCAGCTCCCTGACTCTTGGTGCCCTTCTTTGCTTATTCGCACACTGTCTGTGCAGAAGATCATTTCTGCTGTCTTTTGAGCTCTGTTTTGTGCAGTCCGGTGAGATGTCAAAAGTAATGGTTATATATATCTTTGCAAAGCCAAATAATAAGTATTACATGAAATCTGGAGAAAAAAAAAACAGAAAAAAGAAAAATTGAGATGTTAGATATTCTTGTGCTCAGAGACTGTCAGAGTTCTTCTGAAATGCCTGAAAGAGGGTGATTTCCCCAGGTTGTGCATGCAGAGCATCTGCTGGGGGTTACAACACGGTGAAAAACAGAAGCTCCCGTGGCCAGGATGAGGATCCTGCCTGCAGCACTCCGGCCCGTGAGGCCCAGCCCTTGGAGCGCTCGCGCTCTGGGTGCTACTCACCAGCACACGCTGCTGTAAGCCCGCAGCGGCGCCTTTGAAACTCGGGAATTGCTCCAGACTTGTGCCCATTTCAATGAAAAGAGGCTTTCAGCTGAATGGATGCGGGCAGGCGCGAGCCAGGTGGAAGGAAATAAGTGACTCAGCATTCGGCAGTCGCTACTGATCACGGCTTTTGCCAAGCGCCGAGTCACAGACTTTTTTGTTCTCTCTCCCCTCCTTTCTTCTCCCGCGAGCGGGTGGGCGAGCGGCCGCTGTGCACACTCGGTGGAGATGCTGCGAGCCGCGCTGCCGCGGGCGCCGGGCCTGTAGCCTGCATCGCCGTGGCCTGGCCCGGCTCCAGCCCACGGTGGCCAGGCAGTGCTGTCACTGGCCCAGCCCCACGGCATCCTCGTGGTGTTGCTTTGCAGGGTGCTGAATGCCCTNCAAGCGCCGAGTCACAGACTTTTTTGTTCTCTCTCCCCTCCTTTCTTCTCCTGCGGGCGGGTGGGCGAGCGGCCGCTGTGCACGCTCGGTGGAGATGCTGCGAGCCGCGCGGGCGCCGGGCCTGTAGCCTGCATCGCCGTGGCCTGGCCCGGCTCCAGCCCACGGTGGCCGGGCAGTGCTGTCACTGCCCCAGCCCCACGGCATCCTCGTGCTGTTGCTTTGCAGGGTGCTGAATGCCCTGGGCACAAATTGGGCCCCAGAGCAAGTGCTGGCTGGGTCATGCTGCTCATCCCTGTGTTCCGCAGGTGCCCTTCTCAGGCTGTGGGCTGGCTGGTAGCTGGCATGAGCGCTGGCCTGGAGTCAGATAGTGAGCCCCGGCGTTGGAGGCGAGCTGGACGCTGTGTACGGGCAGCAGTCATCCTGTTACCCGGGGAATTTGTGGTGTGGGAAGGCACGGAAGCTGGGAGAGCAGCCGGAGACAGAGCGTTACCTGTGAAATTTGAGATGTTGTACTGGGGGATGTGTTTGGCAGGGCTAGTAAATTCATGTAGCTGTATCAGTGGCTGCACTGGTTAGAAATCCCTGTAGTTTGAATGTGTTCAGGCAGCCTACATCTGAAATCTGTGTGGGGCATCCCAGTATATCTGCATGTGTATGTCTGTATATGTGCATTGGAACAAAACACAGGAGGAAAAAAAGAGAGAAAAAGGGAGAAAAGCACAGGTAGATGCTAGGATAGTTACACCATTTGACCAGTAGTACACCATTTGGGATACTATTTGAGTAGACGCTTGTCTTGGGGAGGATGTCAAACAAGGAGACTCCAAGTTTAAAAATGGTGTTGAATTATTGGAATGAAAAATAAGTTTTAAAACTCCAAATGGGGAAGACAATAGCTTGCCGTAGATCCTTGAAAAACATGGGCTGATGAACTGAAGCTCCCTGAATGTTTCAGCCCATCTGTCTTGTTAGTTTCTGTGTCTTAATCATGGATTTCATGAAGTGTCTAATCTTCTTTTTTTAGCTTTCTGTCTTCCTCTTGTATAAAATTTAAGGAAGGGAAATCATCCGAGCTAGATTTACTTTTGCATCAGAAAGAAAAGCAGGGTATAAAAAGACGCCAGCGTTTTGTGTGCTGGTGAGCCAAGCGTGTCCGCTTTGGGTTTGTGGGGGGCCGCGTTTTCCCGCCTTGGTGGCTGCTCCCACAGGGATGTGGGCAGCTTGGGGGCGCAGGGAGAGGCGCAGGCGCCACAGCCGGAGCTGCTTTAAGTTGCCGGGCTCTGCTCAGGGGCTGTGTGAGCAGCCCAGGCTGACATGCAGGCTCGCTGAGGTCAGTGGCAGAGTTCCCTTGCTGTCCCTCCCGCTGCTGCAGCTATTCCTGGCAGCCGTCAAGATGCATGGGCAGGACCTGGCTCCCTCTTAACCTTTGGGAAGCTGCAGCAGCTCTCCTGAACCAGAGGATCACTTCCAGATCATACCTAGGGGGAGAAAGAACAAGCAGATGGTCTGAATTATCCCCTCAAGAGCTAGAACATTTTAATGACCCTGCCGTACGGTCCTGGGTCTCCAGGTTCTTCTAGCCCAACTCTATCACAGTTCTTGGAGCTGAATCCGTTCTTAGCAACAGTGGAAATTTTTTGCCAAAAGCCCCAGCACAGATGAGGCCATGTATATTTGCAGTGTGTACTATGCAGAAGACACTGATTGACATTAATTAGGAGTGGGTGGTGTGAAAGTGTAAAAATAAAATTCCTTTCTGCCGGGTTTACTATTAGAAGTGAGGTACGTGATGTAGCACTGGGTGCTTGCAAGTATGTGTGTGTGTTGGGAGGAGGGTTTCTCTTCTTCCCTTAGAACAATAGTGGGAGTGAAGCGTTGCAGGTTTGAGTGTCAATAAAAGTCTGGAATTGCAGCCTTTTCCTTGTGAGCTGCTCAGGAAGATGTGCTACAGATTTTTTTCCTCATAGCTTTGAGCTCAGGAGGCCCTGATAAAAAAACATGTTGTGCTGCAGAACGGGTGTATGTGCCAGTTAAACTGCTGCAGCCACGAGCTTTGTGTTACTGTGCACACTGGTGTGAGAAGTGATCAGAAAGAGCTATTTATTCTTTTTTTTTCTTTTTTCTTTTTTTTTTTTTTGGTGGGGGGTGGTGGTGTAAATTTTAGCAGGAGCAGCATTTTTAAGATTAAATAGGTCCCTGCGTAGCACATTGGCATTTCTCTGGTTGATAATATTTACTAATTCCTTCTCTGCGTGCATTCTGAGAATGAGAAGCCATGAATGAATTCCACTGTGTTAATGACTTGTGAAATGTATTATCAGAGGCGGCTAGCCTGTTCCTCTGAAGGAAAGAGGCAATCATCTGCGTCCTCTTGAAAACATATTCCTTGGATTCTGTTTAACTGCATTAAGGAATGTGAACTCCAAGACTTTATGAAAGTTCTTTAGAGTTTGTGTTTAAGGTGAGAGATATTGCCAGAGGATTATATCTGTGCAGCTTTTAAACAATCCTCTTCCTGACTGCTTTACCGAGCTTTTTATATACATCTTACTCCAAATAAGAAAGTTCAAAACACAGCTACGTTCTCAGCTGGTTTTGACAGGCCTCATTTACACAGTTGCTACACTGAGTTACTCCAACTGAGGGGCTCTTCCACAAAATATTCAAGGCCTGCTGGTACCAAATTCACGTTTAACCTTCACTAATTGTGACTGAAGGACAAATCCCATCTTTCTTACTTTGCTATCATTGTCTAAACATATCCATTGCACCAATTTATACTCATTTAGATATAAAATTTGAATCTGACTGCCTGTACTGGGTCTCTTTCCATTGCTGCCGATGTAGTTGAGTGCCTCGTGTCTGCTCATTTCCTAGCAGATTCTGGTGCTCAGTTAACTGAGTATTTGCCGGTGGTTGAGTGTGGGAGAGGACTACTGAGCTGTCGTCTTCTCTGAGCCTGTGTGATAGTGGTAGTGCCCACTATGGGAACCTTCCCCTGCCTGCTTGTGCTGCGGAGAGAAAATAAATTGTTATTTGTCATTGCCAGTTGGGTAGGCCTTGTTAATACGACAGTATTTAGTTTTAATATTTTGGTTATATGATATGCTGGCTAAGGGATTCTTCTGCTCCTGGAAAGCAAACAGCAGAAAGGTGTATGTGCTGCCTGCAGTCTGCGTAGGGCTCTGTAGGACTGCAGACTAGTTGCCAACTGCCTTTTCCTTAGTGTGCCTTTGGCATGCAGGATCTATGAGGGATAATGTTGGATTTAACTGCAAAGGCAGAAAAACCAATTCGCAGGTATGCAAGCACTGAGGCTCCTGCTGCACGAGGCAAGAAACTGCAGTTTCTGCAGTTCAGTTAAGGAAACGAATCAAGGAGGTTGATTCGGGGGTTTTGTTTTTGTTTTATTTGTTAGTAGAACTATTGCCCTGTGTTTGAAAGGGTTAAATAGAGATAAGTTCATGTTTAAATGTGCCATGAGGCGCACAGAATGCGTGGCATATCTGGAGTCGGAGAAGCCACTCATCGTCACGTATGTGTAGATAAAAATATACTGCGTTTTAAACAGAGTTCTTTATTTTTCCTGGCTATAATTGTGACGTTACTGCCAGTTAATCACAAGTTACTTTCACGACTATGAGTGTTTTCTTGCTGTAAACCCCAAGTCAGTGAATTGAGCAAAAATATATGAATTGTGAAGCAAAAAGAAAGGCAGAAAAGAATAGCCAGAAATACCACGTTTTAAGTCATCCTTGGACTGCCTCATGTTTCTGGGCTTTGTTTAGGGCCCACTTTATGGTTTTGAGAGAGTTGCTCAAAGTTTAAGGGCTGTGCATCTCCTAAGATGCGGTCTCTTGTGACTAAGGTACCTCAAAGCTTTAATGTTCCTTTCTTTTAAAAGAAGAGTTACTAAAACCACTGATGTCAAAATTGGGTTTTCACACTAGTGTTATAAAATATAAAAATCCCCGGTCTTGATTTGCATACTCATAAAGGTCATCTTAAAGAGTTGAGTCAAGTAAAAAGATCTTGAATTCGGTATAAGTTATCAAATTAATTTATCTATAGTACTCTCTTTACACTATTTATCTTGGGCTACCTAAATAGAAACAAACAAAATGTTTATGGAAAAATATTCTGTAGGTATATATCCTTAAAGGTTTGGAAAGCTGTTTGTAAACTTGAATTAATCAGTTGGGTTGGTATATGTAGTTCCTTCAGTTTTGTGGGTGTTGGACTGTTTGTGGGTAAGTAGGAGGACAATCATTTTAGCGAATATTTTCTAGGGTTCTGTCATTATAGAGCATTCTCATATTAAAATTGGTGGAGGGGAAAAAAAAAAGGAAAGTTCCTTTAGAAAATCTTCGCTTCATCCTCTTTGACATGAGCATCTTTTAAAAAACAGAGTCTGTATTTCATATGGTTGTTCAGCTGTCATCTTGTTTTTCAGTTCCCTGTTGTAAAACAGAACATTAAATTATTTTGAGTGCAATGTATAGGAATGTGGCTTAAAATAGTTTTTAATCAGCTAGACCAAATCATGGCTGTGTTGTTAGGTGCTTTCCTATTGATATATTAGAGTAAAATAATGTTTGCACCGTTCGAATGCTTTTCATGTCCACATCGAGCATGTTTGTTTGTGATTTAAGGAAGTGGAACATGAGATTTCATCTCCAAACGATCCTCTTTTTTTTTTTTTTTTTTTATGATCGTTGATTACATTTTGAAAGCATGGCTGTTGTGAAATAGCTTTGAAGTCAGAACAGAGCTATAGCCTTAAAGTTAGAACAGAGCTGCTCTTATGCTAGGGATGTGCCTAAACTGGTGATTTTTCAAATGGAATTTTTGGCACAGTTTCACTGCGTGTTAAATCCGAAGTTCCTCTCTTCCTGCTCCTTGCCCCTCCGGCACCGGCCATATATATATTTGTGGAAGAGCAGAAGGCAGCGGCGGCGGCAGTGTCTCGTCCTGGGGCTGGCTGGAGCGCCTGCCACAGCCCTCGGAAGTCCCGGAGCACCTGCCGGACTTCGCGCCGCTCCTCCACACGCATCCTGCGCTCGGACACGGCAGTGCAAAGGCACCTGCCCCTCGGAGGGCAGAGCGAGCGCCAGGGCCGCTGATGGACCTGTCCCACGCGCTGCACTGCGGGGACCCGGCCCTGTGTCACTGCCCCACGCGGCGGCTCTTCCTCTCCTTCCGATCGGAGAGATGGGGCAGGTTCAGAGATGACGGGTGATGTTGCCTGGCCCTGTCGATGCCACCGACCTGCAGTGAAACCGGCTCCACAGTGAGCTGCTGGCAGCACCCGTTCAGGAGGTTTCCTCCACTCAGGGCTGTCAACGTGGCCATAAAATTTCTCTTCACTTGGGCACTCTTCTGATGCAGACCAAGAACACATGGGTGCTCTTCTGCTCTTTAGTTTAGTAATTCTTCTCGGGCTGGGATTCTGTGTTATGTTTTACCATTTAAGCACAGATTAAAATCGAAAAGGAGGTTTTAACACCATCGCTTTCAAATCATGGGATTACTGAAGTCAGTCTCGCTGTCAAATGGTTACTTACGGGGACTAGAAGTTTCTTGTTGCGTACCCTTTGTGCCTCGTTGGAAGGAGTGGTGCGTCAGGGACTTTATTTTAATAGAAGAAGTGTTAATAACCTGAAATTCTACAGCACATATAAATTGTTGAATGTCAAAAGACTGTTTGCTTTAAGGCTGTACATGATGATCTCATTTGTTACTCCGGTCGGCACAGGCTACTCACAAGACATGTAGAATTTCTTCCTTTCTAATGTTTCTGCATCAGTGTAATAGATCTGAGAATACTCTGTAGATATTTGGCCATCTGGTTCCCTTAATTCCACTGAATTTGCAGGAAAATAAAAAGTAATGTATTCTGCCTTTCTAAATACAGTTATTTTTCCATGATTGAAAATTGAATCACTTATCCTCTCTGATAAGGCTACAATATTCTGTATTTTTCCCTCCTTACATTTTGAATATTCTTAGGAAAAGTAAAACCTCAATTTCTTAGTACAGGTGTTGATGTCTTTAAAATTATTGTTCTTTTGTTGTCCTTTTGGGATCCAGATATTCTCCAACTCTGTAAAACAATAAGGGTATTAGTGGCCTCTTTTATTTTCCAGGCTATAGTAAAAATAAAGATCTCCAAATGTCTTAAATGGAAAGCAAGCTGGTGTAAAAGGAAAGCTAGCCTAGTGGGAGGAATAATTTAAAACAGAAAATTGAGACATTTCCGTAATAAATCCCAAACATAGTGAAGCTCTTTGCAGCCGGGGCTTGATCTCGAAACGGGATTCCCAGGCTGGAGTCCTACTCCAGCACGATCCTTTCCGGCAGGTCCCGCGCGGGCCTCAGGGCGAGCGCCGCGCGCCCAACGAGGGAACGGTGAAGCCGCAGCCCCCGCCGTGCCGGCCGCGGGAGCGCGCGCGGTGCTGGTAGTGCCCCGGGGAGGAGAGGGACTGGCCTGGCGCAGTGCTGGTAGCACCTCGGGGAGCAGAGGGACCGGCTTTGCCTTCCTGGTGCTTCCCGTTTTTCCAAAGCAGATGAATATGTCAGGAGGTCGCCTCCAAGTCGCCATGGCACGCAGAGGGCTGCGCGTGCCCTTGCTGCGCATCTGCTTGCTGGCCGGACCCCAGGCCGTGACCTACTGAGTGGCCTGATGGGGACTAAGGTACTGACCGGCATGGGCAGAATTTATCAGCCACGGTCTGTAGAAATCGGTGGGAAAGAGGAAAACTCAGCAAAGGATCAAGGAAGTTGTCTGGGTTATCTTTCCAATTAAAGCCCAAGAAGTTCAGTAAATACGGAAAAGTATGTGAAGCCTGTTCTCTGGCAAAAGGAAAGATGTTGCTGTTCAGATATGTTTTCACTTTATATTGTCCTTTTTTTTTTTAAGAAATGAATCAGGCCTGTCAGAAATCTTACAAACAAAGCCCAAAACTGCTATTGGGCCAACCATAAATTTTAAAATATGATTTGTCTTTTGTATTTATCAAAAAGAAGGAAAAAAATAAGTCCAAAGTTGCAAAGCTGTGATGGGAGAGCCAGCAGTTTCAGTACGGTTGCAATCCAGGCAGTGGGATGGGTTAGCTGGAGTCACCGTCGTAGTTCATGGGGGGCCGTACGTAGGAGCCCCTTGAGGGGCCATTATTCCTAGTTGCCTCGAAAGCCCGAGTTCTTTGCTGGTTTGGAGTGCAGAGGGTGTAGGTCCAAGTGGAGTGGCAGAAGGGCTCGGGCAGATCTTGGTGGCGACTGCTTGGGGTGCAGGTCGGGCAGAGGGGATGTGCTACCAGCTGTGTCCTTGGCCCGTAACCCGAATATTACAATCTGCTACGAGAGCACTGTATGTTCTTTTACATTATGTTCTTTTCACTTGCCGAGCCTCCTTTTTGTGCTGCAATATTGAGCACCAAAAGGTAATCCTACAGCGTGATATTTTAGGTTACACCATTGCATACTGTTTAGGGGTTTAATGATCTCAGGGGCACACTATAATTTGCTTTATATTTATGAACATGCACATAAATTATATGGTAAAAAAATGGAGTTTGCCTGGGCATTCTTCTCCCGGATAGTCTGCTGTGTTCTTCATAACCTGAAGTTTTGTTTTTGAAGTGCTTTGTGCTGAGAGATGCTTTTCTGTATCGCGAGCCAGTGCTTGTGCCCTAGGTTTGCTCCGAAGCAGCATGGGACCAGCAGCCTCGCAAACAGCAGCTCTCCTTCTGAAACCCTCGTTTTGGTTTTGTGCCTCCAGCTCTTTTCTGGGTGTCAGCAGGCGCCACGGCCCCGTGGGTGACGTGAGAAGCCATGGGATATTGCTCCAGAGACACTTCCTCTGAGTACGCAGGCAGCAATGGGAAGAGACTTCTGGGGCTCCGATGTCTTTGCCAAAGTGAAGGTTACTACAGCACAGTGTCATTCAGAGGGAATAAAGGGAAATAAAAGGCAAAAGTGTTTGCAGGATGGCAAAACTGTTGACTCTTTCAACCTTCCTCAGAAATAAATGATTAAACGGGAGTTTTCGGCTGGTCCAGAAGGGATGTGCAGCTCCAAGTATAGATTTGTATTCGGAGATGAAATCCAGTTATTGTTTAACAGAATGAATCAAGAATTTAAATTACGCTCTGGGTGTTTTTCTTCCATAATTATGTGGGGGAGTTGGCTCTGTTCCTGGCAGTATCTAAGAGCTTGTTGCAGCAAGCTGAGGGACAGAGCTTGTGGCTTGTCCTTGGAGCCGGGAGAGCGCTCAGGTTCGGAAAACTCAAAGGGAGGAAAGAAAGATGTGGAACTTCCTGCTGCAGGATGTTGCTGGAAAATTAATATATGCAAACCTTTCACAAGTTCCCGTGAACCCTAAAAGCTTTTCTGTGCTACTGCGCTAAGATTGTATGTGCTGGACTGCGTGGGCTATTACTTAACCGTAAGAGAGTGCCCGGCCATGACTGTAAAATGGCCTCGTTCATGCAGTCAAATGCGATTTGTTCTATAACCCCATCAGGGCACTGTCATGTTATGACATGATACTTTTCAGAGCGGAGGCAGAACCTTACTTAAAAAAGCTGCTGTCTCTGGGAAGAGAGATGAAGAGTTTGAAATGATTTCTGACTGATGGTTGTGCTGCAATTCTCATCCATATTTTAGATGTCTATAAAATGTGTTACCATTATGACTCTTAAAAAAAAAAAAAAAAAAAAAAAAAANAAAAAAAAAAAAAAAAAAAAAACCTATTCCTCGTAGTACACAGAAACTGCCCTAGAATTTTCCTTTTTATCTCTCTGTGGACCCTGTTGTGTTAGCAGTATGGTACAATCTATAGCTGGCACCCACATTACACAGTGCTAGGCTTTGTGTAAAAATACATCAGAGTGAATGTGGGCAGGGCCATAGCCTCTGCAGTTGCTCTGTTTGTGGCACAGCTCCTGCATCTCTTGTATTTGGTTATTTGATCAGGTTTTAAAAAACCTGGCATAGGAGTCAAAGTGCCAGCTAGCCCTGGATCATAGCACTTTAGTATATTGTGAAAGGATCCTGCTTGTACAGCACAAGTTATGTGTAGCTAGTGATCTTGTTTGACTGACCCAGGGAAAGGTATTTTAAAAACTACAGATATTGATTCTATATCCAAATGCAATTTTTGTAAATCTCACTATAAAAGTAGATATCCCCTTTGCTTTTGGTAGGGTCTGGAGCCCGAAGGCTGCTATGATCAGCTACTTTTGCTCTTGCTGGGGTCAGAGCATAAAGGACAGACCAGGGGTATGGTCTCTTCAAGCTGATTTTGTGTGCAGCGTCTACGGTTAGTAAAGCCACATCTTTAGGGAAGATTGATCAAGTATCTCAGTAGGTGAGAGAGATGATGGGTGAAGCCCATCCAAAATCATCAGCTGCATCGCCTACTGAGAAAAAACATTAAGAGATAAATACCTGGGTTTTATCATAACTAAACACTTGGCTTGAAATATTAGGTAAAATAGAAGTGTTTTTTCCCCTCCTAAATGCTAGAGAAGTATTGGAAATATTTTTAAACAAGTAAAAAGCAAGGTATGCATATTTTCTTAGTCCTTTGCTTTAGAGACACTATGTCAAGTTTGTTTTCTGAGATCTTAAGACATGTACAGGAACTAAACAGAAAACAGGAGAAAATAACAGCCTAGTAGCAGTGAGGGCAGAAACACCATTTAGCTTTATATTCAGTAAAGCCAGGTGTGCTTTCAGATTCCTAGCTTCATGCAGTTATTTAGTCTGGTTTGACCAACTTCTTTTTCAAAGACCCTTTTCCCTTCCCAGGCCTTTCCAGTCACTGTGCCATTGCACTAAAGCTTTCACAGAGTTACTGGCACATTTGCGTTGTTTTTTGGGGCCTGACTTGCATGATTTGCCTTTCTGTGCTATTGAACATCTTCGCAATATTTATGTCTGTGCTTGGCACTTCAGGGGCCCCGTTGTTTTGCAAGGCAAATTCTTTCGTGCTCTTAGCTGCTGGGGTGCAGTTGACTTTCTTCAGGTGGTACTCTCAGAAGGTCACTCCCACCACATCAGCAAGCAGAGGTTGCTCATTTGGGGAAGGGGGGAAGACAGATAAAAGAATAAGGGCCCCACTCCAACCTGCTGCCACTGAAGTGGCAGCAGCCCCATGCATCATCTTCATCAGCGTCTTAGGCATCTGATGATGAAGGTTGGCCTGAGATGGCAGTTTTGGAGATGCATCAATGACGTGCACTTCATTAAAACGTGTCAGCCAGAGGAGTGCAGTGCCACAACTGCAGTAGAAAAAGTAGCCCCTGAGGACAGTCTGTGTAGCTTTGAAATGAGATTTTATTTAACCAGGATCTGTGGTTAAGTCAGAAAGAACTACCTTCTGCTGCAGCCTTGTTGTGCTTCACGACTAAGAAAGGAGAAAACATTTCCTCTAACAGCTTCACGTAGTCAGGGTCTTAGAAGCCTTGAATTTTCTTCAGTTTTGTTGTTGCTGTTAACTTGCAATGTGCAACGTCATTTGGGGACATGGCACTTAATTGCTCTGCGCCTCTCTGTTTTGTTGTTTTATTTTTTCCTTTTATGTATGAGAAGGCTTCATGTGGGACCTTGGCATGCTGTTGATGAGTCAGCTAGGTGGCATTTTCCATGCTCCATTCTGAGGCAGTACAGGATGAAGGTGTCCTAGCTTTATGTCGATGAAGCTGTCATCTTTCTGAAATCATATAATAGCAAGGTCCTGTGAGTCCAACACTTATTTGGATGAGAAGGTGTGTTAAGCCATCTGTCCTGAAAATTCAGCAGATTCCAGTCAGCTCTCATAAATCCAATTGGTATGTTTGGTTACTTTGATATTTTCCTGTCTTGCTATCTCTAATCAAGTAAAGGTAAAGGTGATGCTTTGTTCTGTTATCATTTCCCTAGATTTCAGTTTTATTTTTTTGAACCTCTGGTGTTATTAGAGAACAGGTACTGGTGTTCAAAACAGGTCATCGTGAGAGAAAGTGCCAGAATGAGTAAGCACAGAGCGTGGCGGGGGAATGGAAAAGCCTGGTAGCATGGCAGACAGCTACAGATTGAGAGATGAATTGGGAAGATACCAGAGATGTAAGCTAGAACATCAAGAGGATGGAGATAAGAGCGGTTGGGAACAAGGGGCAGGTAAGAGAGGGAAGAGTGGAAAACAAGTGTACTAGCAGGTGCTGGAAGTGGGTTGAGGAATAGGCAACTCCTTAGTTGTTTATAATGTCATAGCACTGTAGAAACCTGGAGTTTATGGCTTGTTGATGGTCTGAAAAGAGCTCTGGCTTTTATATCTTACCTCTTTGGGAACCAAGTGGCTGCAGAAAGGAGAGATCCACTACAGGAGAGAGAGAGAAGTGCTTGGAAAGTCGTTTTCTTCTGTCACTTCTAGGTAGTCAAGAGCGATACAATATAAAGCGATGGCTGCATGGAGTGACAATATGTAATTCCTGTCCTCATTACTTTTCCCACCCCATCCTGTTGAGTTTTCTTAACCTTAGGTAGCTAAAACTCCAGTGCTGAAACACAAGTGCTATCATCAGTACTGTTAGGAAAAGTGAAGGTATTTTAAAGAGAGTTCTAAAGGAATCCATCAATGACCTGCTTCAGGTTATGGGTTTGATTTTTAGTTTGATTGTTATTTAGATTTTCAGTCTCTTCTTCCACTTAAATTGTGGTTGTGCAGATTATATTCTTTACGTGAACCCAGTGTGTCGGTTAAAAAAAAACAAAAACTGTGGAATTCTTTTCCATTTTTTTTCTTTTTTAGATTAACAATCTGTCTGAATAAGAACACATTTTAAGACCGAAAGGTCTTTTTGCTTGCAGTTTTCCTGTCTGAAATGAAGGAATCCCACTCATGATTAAGAAATACTTAATTTTTTTGCCCATATTGTATTTCGGTTTTTACCTGTGTAAATGGCAGCCTTTCTCATCTGTGAGTCTCACAATCTTTCTCATCTGTAACTTTACATGAAATTCAATGTAATTTAATTTTAGTTGCAAAATTTTGCATTATTATTCTAATGTTAGCTTTTTCTAAGAGAGGTGAATTATAGAAACAACACTTGTGAGATGCAGACTTCTAGGTGATGATATCAATTTGCTTTTCACCGTTAGGCACAATAAATTACTTTTCATTGCAGGTGAAATTTGCTACACTGACATGTTTCCTCCTCCACAGAACACAGTTGTATCTAAGACAGTGATAAAGAGTGAGCAGTCATGAAACTGAAGTAGCATTTAACTTTTTATTTAACTACATATTTATCTACTTGATAAACTCCATGTTAAACTTCATGGATGGGTTATTTTCAGATTGTGTTTTAATTTCCTGTTACCTGTGAGGAATTTGCACTTAACTTTGTGATAGGCTTCCCTGGGGAGCGTAATACTGCAGTTCCAAAACATGGCCCAGATCCTACAGCCTTGCTTATTCAAAACTCCTGATGTGAAAAAGCAGAAGAGATTTTCCTGTGTAAGGCATGAGGAAGGAAGTCTCCTGAGTAGACCATGTTTTTGACAAAGCAGATTTTATTTTTATGGCTTGGTTCAGTATTAGATTACTGCAGTCTCATTCCGTCTTGATTTTATCAATAAATGGAGTTATTTCAGCCTAAAACTGGCACAGGGGATGGTAGCCTTAGCTTCTCTGTAATTATTTTCTAGTCTATATGGGTAAAAAAGAGGCCAGCAGCACTTCTCTATTAAATATATTGTAAATGTGATCGGAGTATGGCATTGAACACTTTGAACATTAAGTGGTTGGAAAAAAACACTTAAAAAATAATTTTTTGTTATTGCAAATACACTCAGGCAGAGATCTATTGCAAGAAAAAGGAACTAATGCCCTCATGCTTTGATGAGTGCTACAGAGACAGACCTCATACCTCTCTTTATTCCAAAGGCTGAGAGGTTGTCCAAATAAAGCCTTAGTGAGAGGGATACAGGAGATGGCCATACCGAAAGGACACAATTATTATTAAAAACCTTTCCCTAGCCTGATGGAAAAAACTCTTGAGATGAGTTTGTTGAGGTCTCCTCTCTGATGTTATGCTTTTGCTTCTCATGCCAAAGCTTGCTGCTCCGGGGCTGTGTGCCTGGGGAGAGGAGGAAGTGAGGGGAAGTAAGTGTCCCTAGTGTGACATTGTCTGCCTTAGGACAAGAAGGTCATCTGTCCTTCGGACTGTGGAGTCAGGCCCTTCAAAATCAAGCCTTAAAAAGGCCAAAAAAACCCTCCAAACTAAAACAAAAAACACCCACAGTGTTTAAAATGGCTAAATGAGTTCTTGAGCTAAGAGGCACTTCAGGACATTCAGCCCCATCTTACGTATTTCTAAAATTTATTGCTTAATTTATGCTTCAGAAACCTCATTTAGTTTTCATGCTGGTGCTAGAATCTTGTCTGCATTTTGCAACCGTATCTGTTAAAGTCAGAGCTATCAAGCCTGCACGGTCCTGGCCCGATTTCTGGAGCGGGCAACTCACCTGCAACACTTCACTTTAATGGGCCTCCAGGTGCACACAGAGCTGCTGTGAAGGAGGCCAGCTATATAGGTCCCGAAGCATGAATTGGTACCTAATTTAATGTATCCAGGGGTGAAAATGGCTCCTGGCAGCTTAGTATTTTCTGTCCCTGGGACTCCTATTTCATAGCCTGCTCTTTATATTTCAGACAAGAGTCGTTTATGGTAGGCTTGTACAGAAGCCAAGTAGGCACGTGCCTCTAGGTGTTGCGTTACATTATATCTTGTTTCATCTGTGAGTTACCACTGTTTTTTGAGTTTTACGATAGGTCTTTTTGCTGGAACATTTTAGTAGGGCTCCACTAGACCTGAGGGCTGGCAGGGCAAAGCAGAGGTGTGTAGAGCAAGAGCAGAAGTGTATAGAGCAAGAGCTCTTGTGTGTAGAACAAGCCCCTTCTCTAGCAGCTTTCAGCAAGGAGGGACTGGGGAGCTGCCCCCTCTTTCCCGATAGCCTCTTTTGCCTCAGTTCAGTCTTCACCTGCTTGTCTCTGCTCTCTTCTCCCCAGCCTGTCGCTCCCTTTCGTTCAGGCTAGGTGATGTCCTCCTCACCGAGAGCAGGGTCCTGTGTCTCCCTTCGAGAAGATGTAGGGCGCCCACAGCTCTCCATTCGCCTGGCCTCCACGGAGACGCTGTAGTTTGCATTCGGGGCTGTTTCAAGGCAAAGGAACCTAAAATAGCTGAAACACTACCGCTGGTGAAGGTGAGCATGTGACTGTGCTTCAAGCCGAACTGCCACCAAAAGCCTACAGAAATAACACGTGGTCTGCTGCCATCTGCTTACACCTCGCTCTTCCATCCTCCCTTGGTCTTGTCACTTGAGGCTGCTGCGAGCTCTTCAGCACAAGGTCTGTCTTCTGTGCCTTGGCAAGGGGCATCACGCAGCAGCACTTTCCCCGCCCCATCATTGCTAAGCCCTCATCTCACTGTAATATAAAGCTGTAATATAGATAATAGTGATAGCAGCGTGATAGTTGTATAATGTCATCTTAATGGGGATGTGGGTTGGACCGAACAGCTTCTGTCTTGTGGTGTACTCTGCATTGTAACTCATCCCTACCGTGAATTTGCTGATAGTACTCACAGATCTCATTTATTGATTGGTGATGTAAGTGCCCTATAGGAGGATGGATGAGGTAATTTTACCAAATAACTGAAGACTGTGACCTTGAGATGGATCAGATGGCTGAGAAGGATAGATGGGTCACTCTTAACAAAATGTCCTTGTTCCAAAACTGAATTGTCATCTGTTAATTATTGGGGAGGGATAACAGTAACAAAATACCAGCATGTCACAAAAGATACAGCATATATTGATTTTTACCAGTAGTCATTTACTCTTGTTTTGACAGGTGACTTTTGATGGTTTTGCTGCCTTCTTGTTTTAGCAATGATCAGAACTGAAGCTGAGACAGCATAAAAGCTATTGTGAACTGAAGGAAAGCATTTGCTTCTGACAATAAGTCTCACTTTATTTTTTTTAAGTAGTTGATGTGATATGAGAAATTCTGCTAGATGGAATAAAAAAAAAATGCCAGTGGGGAGGCCACCTCCCTGCTCTTTCTCTCTTCCTGAATTCAGGATGCCTTGAATATATATTTGAATAAGGGATAGCAGCAATTTTAATGTGAATACTCAATAGGAAAAAAAAAAAGAGATAAGCACTATCTAGCTCTTGTTTTTAGATAAACAATAGACAAAACTCAAAGGTCTTGGGAAAAAAAATGTATCCACTTGTAGCCGTGGTTGCTAATAATGTGGTCAAAAAAGACACATTTTTATATCAGTGAAAACCGTCTGAGATACCCCTGTGCAAAGCATAGGAAACATTCAGTTAGGATTACTATGGATCCTGAAAAGAAGAGCGGGATTTGAAAAGTGGAAGAGCTTACTTTAGTTCTACTGTTTTTGTTGTTTGTTTTCTGTTTTTGTTTTACTTCAACCTTTTTTTTTTTCTGGCCTCCCATTAGCTGTTTCTTGGCAAGATTTGACCATTCTTCTTGTTCCTCTCTCCTTAGCATACTGGAGCATTTGCCAGGTAAATATTATATTGAAGAACTTGTCAAGGACATCTATTCAAACACATCCTCACTGAAAGCAGTGGAAGAATTTAATTAATTAAGAGTCTTGTGCTTAGAAATCTTGCTATGTCTTGGTGAAAATTTCAGCTTCATTTGGATGAAATGAGAACTTTCCTGGATGTGATCTCTTCAACAATATTTCTTTTTTTGAAAGTATGTGATAAAACTGGATGATTTAAGTGGTGAGAAAATTACGGAAGTGGTGTAATTATTTTAATTATTTCATTTAGAAGCAGGGACTCTATATAAGGAACCATTCTTCACTGAGCTTTAAGCCCAATACCTGAGTGCTCTGCTCTCCTTTTATGTTTTTATTCCCACAAGCTTGTATGTTAGGCAACTCTTCTTATCCATGTCTTACAAATGAAGTATGCACAGTCTAAAGGACAAGCACAGCAACACGTATTGGGGTTTGATTTTGGTTTCTCAAATCCTAGACAACCATTTTACCCTCTAGATCACCTTTCTGTTTGAATTATTGCCCAGCATTTTTGCTTTGTACTCATGTCATTCACTTGCTCTCCGCTCCCTTTTTTCAGCATGATCACAGCTCTCAGTTACCACAGTTAACCTGCATCCTTGACTAATAGAATTTATGCACTCAGAAACAGTGACAAGGCACTGAACAGTTTCTGCCTCTAAATTACTGCTTCAGAGAGGGAAATTTGCCCTGAAGCTATGGAACAGACTTCAGTCTGTGTATCAACTCATTAAGTCCAGTCTTCTGTCTTGCAGTGTGTACCTCCTGCATTTTTCTCTGCACTTACTAAGAGTCTCTTTGTTATTTTAAAGTAGAATTGATTAACAATGCTTGTCCTCAAAGCTTCCACCTAGGTAACTCCCTGTTCCTCCTTAGCCCCTGTCTTACTTTCCATGCTTAGCAACGTTTGCAGTTGTATAGGATTCAGACCCTCAGATGACCTTTTACACTATCTGTTTTGATTTCCTTCCCCTCTTTTCTGAATGACATCCCAGCAAGATTAAGAAAAACAAAACCTGTAACAAAAGTACACATAGCGAATGTCAAGCATTTGCCCCAGATTTCTCGCTTCTCTCTGAAGCTCTTTTACAGTTTGGTGGTGGGGGCTAAACCCAGATTTGTTTTCTCTGTTCAGGGAGATGAGAATGTCTTCTCATACCTGTGACTACCTGAGAGAGCAGAAGAGCACAGACGTGTCTTCTCGCACAACAGAAAGGATTTCAAATGCAAGGATGTTTTTTCCCGTATGCTAACCCTTGCTCCAGAAAGCCTTCCTTTTCTTGAGGGTCCCCCCTTCTCCAGTTCTTGACCTGTCTTGGGACTGCTGGGTAGCCTCTCCCTTGAGATTTTCTTTTCCAACCTTGTAATATTTTAGAACATCTGCTGTAGAAATCCATCAGCCATTTGATTTGTAAATAATTGTTTTCTGGAGTATATAGTGACACACATTCTCATCTGATATAAATTGGTGTAGCTTCATCAACCTAGAAAGAAAAATTAATGGTTATTCTATCAAAGAAATGTCTGGTGGGTTACACCGATGGCAGTACTTCTTGCACCACAGTATAGTCCACTTCAACTTTTTTCTTACATTACATGTAAGGAGTTGTGTCTTAGAGATCAAAGCATGTGTCCTATGCATCCTAACTTTCTTCTGCACAGAGCTGTGAAGAGGTCTGGACTCAGTACATACGTAGTCCTGGGTTATTTTCTTGTCCTGAATTTCTTCAATAATGAGTGATTTTTGTTTTTTTTTCCCACATTTGTTTACTCCTAGCCAAAGTGGAACATTACAGTGACTTGTGTAGACTAGAGATTGACGGGTTGTGAAGAATTGTATATTTGATTTTCCTGGAAGACTCAAAAGAAAATGAGTAGGATACTAGGGACGTGGAAGGTGATTTATTTTTACTTGCCTGTCTCAATTATTGACATTTCTAAAGTACCTGTCACTGATGGATATAGATGTTATTAAGTAGGGTATCCAAAATCCACGTGAATCTGGAATAATTACAGTATGCTACCTGAACTAGAAATGAGATTGTATGTGTCTTGTCTTGTGATCTGAACAATTACTGTTTTTTCAGAAGATAAGTATTTCTCTTGACCTGTTTTTAAGGGAATATTTAATCTACTCTTCCTTGCAACAGTTCTGCTTGGAAGTGAGATTTGGGTGAAACCTTTGCTTAGCCTGGCGCTGCTACAAGCTCTCAGCCGTGCTCCTTTGGTACTCTTTTTGTTCTTGAGATACATTCACCAGGTGAAGGAATGGAGCTCCCTTGCTGTAGATCTGTTGTTATGACACTGCTTGATAGAACACCCTTGGTTGATCTAATTTCATTTGATCTCTAGTTGGAAGGTTTCCTTTGCCTCTGCTGCTGCTTTATTCTTGGCTGATTTTCTTAGGGTTATCATAAAAGCCTCATCTGCACCGTGTCCCTTTTGGCTCTTTCCATTTTGCTTTTTTTTGTCCACTGAAGGAGGAAGTTCAGCTTGGTCCAGAGTTTCCAGACAAGAAAAGGAAAGTCAGAAAAAGGCTATTGTGTGTTAATGGAAGCAGCATGTTGGGATACATCTGAATCACCCCGCCAGGCTATTCCTCTGTCGTCTTTGATGCCAGGCAGATGCTGGGAGGGAGCTGACCAGGATGATGTGGCCTGTATTGTGAAGTAATCAGTACTTAGAGCTGTGTCTGGATGGAATAACAAAAAGTCTTTTCTATATCATAGCTTTCATCATGGTTACACCAGTATGGCAGTAATGCTTGATATTTTCTCGGTGTAGATATACTCCCTTATGGCAGTAAGAGTCAAGTATTTCTATACTTACCACTAGAGATGGGCAGTTTTTGTGATGTTTGAAAACACCAACACAGGAGTTGGTGTCATGCACTTAGATTCTTAGTGTAGAGACTTTCAGAAAACTCAGTAGTGCTTTAATTCCCTGTGAAGGGCCTAAGAGATCAGCCATTCTGGGACATCCACCACTGCATTAAGAGTCCCTCTGCTCGGTAGTTTTCACGGCTTTCCTTTTTTAATTCACTTCCTCTAGTTCATGCTTTGTATTCCATTGTGGGGAGGAGGATAAGTAGTAGGCAGGAAGGCCTGTGAGTGAAATTTGTACTGACAGAAAGATCCCATCACATAAAGTGAAAGATTGCGTATAAGTGGCACTCTCTTTCTCCCTCCTTCTATTGTACATCTTCCTAATCTAAGAGGATTCGCAGATATTTCAGTCTTGAAAGGATGCTCTCCGCACTATGCAAATTTGGAATGATCTGGGAGAAAACTTGTCTTCCTATGTCTCCTTTAATAGAATTAGAAAGTTAGGTCTTCTGCCTCTGTTTTGGAAGCGATACTTGAGAAGAAAGCAGCTTTACAACTCACATCTCCTTTATGCCATAAAAGTATATGGTAATCACCTTTCAAAAAAAAAAAAACAAAAAGAAGCTTCATAATCCACTGCTTTTCTCTTTGATGGCTCAGCAGCAGTGGTGGTCCTGTCTACAGAGGTTTCAGGAGTACAGTATGCACCCCTGAAAATGAAAAACATTAGAGGCATTTACATAGTGGATCAGAATACAGGGTATCCAGCTACTGGAGCAAAGACCACAAACTTTCACATCTGAGTCATCTGCTGAACAGCCACATATTTCTGTGAAGAAATGTTTGTTATTAAAGTAATTCTGTTTGCTTTCTTGCAGCTGAATCATTTCACTCTTAGATGGTGAAGGTTTTCTACCAGCAGGATTTTCTTGCTCACTGTCTCTCTGTGACTGTTGAACAAGAGCGATCAAAGTTTAGTCTTGCTTCCAATCATAACACCAGTTGTTTCATTCTAGTGTGACAATGTCAGTATTGGTGAATATATTGGTGTTTTGTGTCTATAGAAACCAATGAACACCTCCTAAGTCGGCTGTGATGGTGACTCTTGGACTTCCTGTCTCACTTACATGAATCAAACAATCTGCAACAATGATGTCTTGTCTTCTGGGTCCCCCATTTATCACCTTGGTAATTGGCAGTATCTTTATTATAGCTCATGTTTCTCCTTGTCAGGATTCATCTAGATATTACTGAAGCCTATAATCTTCTTTCATTTTTATTCTACATCGTGGATTTGTTTAAAGGACTTTTTCAGTAATAACCATTAAAAAAAAGGCTGTAATGTAAGGAAAGCTGGCTGAACTGCCTACAATCAAGGTTGCGTATTATCTGTTATTTTTACTGGATGGCCTTTAAAAGTGATTTTTTTTCCCAAAGTCAGTGGCTGTTTCAAGTTTTCGTATTGATTTCATGTTACATTTCAGCAATAATGAGTCAGGTTGTCTTGAGAACAAGGTACAGAAAAATACACTTTGGTACTGCTTTAAAATATAGTCCAGCAGTTTTATTGAGTACCTGTGTAGCACATTCACATTTTGGGGGTGGGTACTTGAAATTTAGCTGTGGAGTTGCCCTGGTGTTAGGGATCTGCCTTGTCATTTGCATTACAATTTGTCTGTAATTGGCCAATTTATAAACTCCTGAAGTGTCTCATTTGTACCACCACAGTAGGAGATCGTTAGGTAGCTGAATTCTTGAAATAATCTGTCTGCACCCAGCAAACTATATTTTAAAACTGAAGGACTTTTTGCTATTGCTACATCTGTCTCCTGAGGACTGCTGGGATTTGAGGCATAAAAGTGGATTTTCAGCAAAACTATTGATTGTATGGACAATGTTGAGTAGAAGAAGATGGAGGGAGAACAAAAATTCTGGGAGATGTGGTAGGAGAAGAAGTGCAGAACATGGGACCGTCTGAAGAAGGCAAGGATCACAGAATGGTTAAGGTTGGAAGGGACCTCTAGAGATCATCTAGTCCAACCCCCTGCTCCAGCAGGGACACCCAGAGCACGTGGCACAGGGTGGCATCCAGGCGGGTTTTGAAGTCTCCAGAGAGGAAGACTCCAAAGCCTCTCTAGGCAGCCTGTTTCAGATCTTTGTCACCCTCACAGGAAAGTTGTTCTTCCTCACATGGAGGTGGAACTTCCTGTGTTTCAACTTAAACCTGTTACCCCTCATCCTGTCACCAGCCACCATGGAGAAGTCTGGTGGTTATGGCTGTGGCAGTCAAATGTGGACTGACATTTTGGAGTTGGGGTGACTTTATCTGTGAGGGATTGTATTATAGAATTGGAATTGGGATGAGAACCTGGGAGGGTAAATAATTCAGGTTGGGAGAAGGAAGGTGTTCTTTCTTGAACACTTCTGTATCCACCTGTTGGTACCCCTTAGCCTTGCTGTCTCTGCTGTGTCCTCACATTGCTGTGAAAGCAAACTGTATATCCTAGCCCTACCTTGTTGGTACACGTGAAGCTTGATCATCTCTTCCTGCATTCACTTATTCCCTTGCCTCAAGTAGAAGAAATGCATGTTGCATCCAGAGGTTCATGAGGGTTTTAACCTAGAGCGTCGTGCAGGCACAGCGTCTTGGGTCTGTTTGGGTCAGCACAAGTTTCTACCCACCCCGTATAACTTCCTTTTGAGGGAGATCTTCTCTGGTCTCCTCCCCAGCCTGGCTTAGCATGAAGGACCTTGAAGAGTCGTCCTTAGTCTCTCCAGTTCATTTTTGCCATGACAAGTTAGAAAGCACTTGCATACCAGACTGCTGGCACTTGTGCAGGGAGACTGCACAGGAAGAAGGGCAGCTGGTGCTAAGTATGTGTGTGGGAGGAAAACCTCTTCAAATGGTGTAAATGGGCTTGGAAGGGCACTTGGTCCACAACGTGCATCTCTGCAAGTCTTGGTTCTGTTTCTGTGCAGTGAGAGCACCATCTCCTCACAGGGATGTCATGAACATGTGCTAATTTTAGTGCATCAGCCAGTTAGGTAATATGGTGGCAGCCGGAAAATAACCTGTAAGGAAATTGCCCTGTCTGTCTTCAAAGCATGGTTTGAACTAGAGATACAAATAAGTCTTAGGACCATTTTTTAATACCGAGAATGAAACAAAATACTTGAGTAATGCTTATTCAGTAACGCCAGCTCTACTGTACAATGAATGACGCCATTTCCTGTGGAAAAAATACTGTGTGATCATAAAATTAAAAAAAGAAGGTGCAATGTTGCACAATTGGCCTTATTTCTGGTATTTCCGTGTCTTTTCATTGTTAGCTGTGCAAATACAACATTTTTATGTGTCTGTATGTGTGTGTGTAATGAATTATCTGTGGCTAATTTCGCAGTTGTTCGAGGCTTTCTATCCTAAGATGTCAGAGTGCTTTAATGACGGTTTATAGGCCACTAAAATGTCTTGCACTTCTGTCAGCACACCTTGGTCAGATGGCTCTGCCTTCAAAAGTGTTTGCCCCTCTGGTTGTTAAAAATGACTCTAGCTTTAGCTGGAGGAAGTAAGAGGGGATTTTTTTTTAATAACTGTTTTTCTTGTAAAAAGAAGAATCATGTGAGAAAAACATGATTTTCTGGACAGGAAAATTGTGTCTGGTCATTTTCTGCAAATCTTTTTGATAAGTCACCTCCTGTTGTATTTGAAAATCTGTGAATAGGAATAGGTGAGAAATACAGGAAAATATGACTCTGAAACCACAGATGATATCAGCGAGGAAGTAGAGCCAGGTGAACTCTCATAACTGTGTGTAAATCGTTTAGAAAATGTCAGTGTTTCAAATTACCTGTGCATCTTGCACTTAGTGTGCTCAAGGAGTTGGAGAAGGTGGAGGAATCAGATACCGATAGGTGAAAATACAATGAGCAAACCCACTTGTTGGCAGTTCCTGCGTGTGCATTGCTCATTTTGGAGCTGATGGGTACACACCAACTCTGAAAGGCAAACACGAGCAACCAGAGGCAGAGAAGTAAGTTGGCAGGCGAGCAAACGTCGGCCTGGGCGAGCTGGCCGCAGAGCAAACCCTGTGCACTCTCACGGTGACGGCTACGCGCAGTAACCCCTTGTGTTTTCGGAGGCCATGGCGCCTTCGGGGAAGCAGGAGGGAGTTCAGCGCCCTGCCTAAAACGAGCTGCTTTTCTTTACATCTACTTTGGGCTAAGATGCGGTATAAGGGCGCTGTGCAGGGCCACTTGGCACACAGCCAGCTTGCAGCCTTGTGTACGCTGTGCTATCTTGTGTGTTGGCCCATTGCTTTGCTCTTAGCCTGTCTTTGCAGTTTCTGTCTGTACTATAGGCAGAAAAGCACAATGCTTGCAAGTGGCATTATTATTATTATTTGAGGCAATGAAGACTTTGAGCCCTGTCCAGGTGTTGCAATGTTTGGTAAGTGCAGGGGATGTCGTTGCTGGTACCAAGGTGTTTAGCAGTGCAGCTTTGCTGCTCTTCAGTCTCGGGTGTATCACAGTGCCTACTAGCTGCATTTAATCGTGGCTCTTGAGCATACTATGATGCAAGTAAGCGTATTCAGTCCTGCTGAGTAATTAGATTTGTTCACGCTAGCTGAGCTTGCACAGCTTCCTGCGTGTGCTTTGGTGAGGGAAGAGATTTTTTTTTTTCCGGGCTGAGAGTAGGCTTTACACATTCTTTTTTTTTTTTCCCTCTTTACAGATATTCTCAAAGTCAGAGTGCTCCTGGTCCCAGGGATCAAAACTGGCTGCTTGCCGCTGGGGCAAAGAAATAATTTTGCACTAGCTTCCAACTTCAGCAGTAGGTCCAAGTTTAGCACCCTTCCCAGAGGAGCCAAGAGGGGTAATCTTGCACCTCTCCTGATGCCGCCGTGTCAGCGCGCCGGGCAGCCGGCTCGGCGAGAGCGCACCGCGCAGGTTGGCCGTAGCGAGAGCCGTTGCTGCTGCCGCGAGCACCGGGAGTTTAATTGCTTTCGGAGGCAAAGGCGGAATCTGGAGGACCTAGTACAACCTGCTGAGAGCTCATAAATCAGGAGATGCTATCGGGTTGCTCTGCTCAGGCTTGTGCGGGCTGGGTTTGCTTTGTGAGCGAAAGCCTTGGGAATACGCCGGGACGTGGGGTTTTCTGCACCGCTTCTCGGCTGCAGCAATGATGAGCGCCAGCTTTGCTAAGCGGCATCGATGCGCTGCACTGCGCTCGCGGCTTCGGTCCTCAAAAAAGTGTGGGCAGAAAGAAGCAGTTCTGCCTTGGACTCAGTGGAGCGCTGCTGCATGTAGATTTATTGTCAGCTTTGAACCAGGTGGTTCCTGGCTGCTGTGCGTTGCAGTAGGCTTGGAAGGAGAGCTGACTGGTAGGGGTTTGACCGCTGCTGTTTATCTTACCTTAGGGAAAGTGCTGAAAATNCACTGCGCTTGCGGCTTCGGTCCTCAAAAAAGTGCGGGCAGAAAGAAGCAGTTGTTCTGCCTTGGACTCAGTGGAGCGCTGCTGCATGTAGATTTATTGTCAGCTTTGAACCAGGTGGTTCCTGGCTGCTGTGCGTTGCAGTAGGCTTGGAAGGAGAGCTGACTGGTAGGGGTTTGACCGCTGCTGTTTATCTTACCTTAGGGAAAGTGCTGAAAATGCTAGTATTCACTTGGTTCTTTTTTTTTTTTTTTAATGCTAGTCTTTCACCACTTTTGTTTGTAGTCAGTCTGAATCATGATGAAAGAATTGCCTATTGTAAATAAGGAATAACATTTTCAAATATGCTTATACAGACTAGGTCCCCAAGTCATGTTTTCCAGTGTAGCTCTTGTGAAAACCTGTGGTGTTAGCCTCCTAAGTTAGTCTTGCTGACATTTTTATCCACAGTCCAGTTGTAAATGTAGTTTCGCCCATCTCCTTAGATGCTTACTTTACAGGCTCTTCATTCATATGAATACTCTGTTGATTTATGTGCATGGAAGCTAAAGCAGGGAAAGGTTTTAATGTAAGACAGCCGAATAATCTTGGGTCTTTTGATCAGTTTCCACTAGTATTAAACCCACAGTTTGTCCTGTTAGATTTTGTTTGAAAGGAAGTTCAGTGTTTAAAGAAGAGAAACCTGCCGGGTGACACTTGATATGTCTTCTCGAGTCACCACCAGAAACCTTGTTGAAGCTTGTTGGCAGAGGTGCCTTCTGCAGAGGGTTCCCAAAACTGTCTTCCGGGCTATTGGATTAGTTATTGAGTTGCTCTGGCACTGCTGGAGGTCTGGTGCCAGCAATGGACGCTTGGCCCACGGCCAGCTGGAGCTGAAGAAGGGCTGAGTTTTAAGACCTCCAGAATACTTCTGTGGCCGCAGAAACAGAGTGCTGCCCTAGTGCGTCCTCCCGTCTGCGTCTCATTCCTCGAAATCGATGAATGTGCATTTTAATTTGGGGAACCTCGTGTAGCTAAAGTTACCGACACGCTAGAGATCAGCTTTAAAGACTGCCTGGCAATACAGACAAAAATCTAACTTTCCTTGAGGTGCTGGCAGCTGCCGGAGCTTTGTGCGGACACACCTTGGCGCAGTTGACACGCTGCAGTTTCGCACCCCTGTGCTCTCTTCGGCTGCTGCTGAGCTTAAAACCACAATATGTCTTCTCAAGTTGGGCACAGAAAGTGGAAACGCGGGGTCAGCACTGAGAGCTGCCTCCTTAACAAATGGTGAATTTAAAGTGCTTCGAGTAACAAAAATATTTAGAAAAGAAATTCAATCTCTTACTTGGAATGGGAACATTGAATTTCTTTTCCTAGAAGACAGCTGTTCTCAGTTCCTTTGCTCTCAGTTTCAGCTGCAGCGGCGCCGCTTAAGTGGCACTGGGTGTGAGAGGAGAATCTGGCCCATGGTGAAGGACAGTAGGCAAAGGAAGAAAAATACCTGTGCAACAGTGACTTCCTCCAAGTATCACAGATGACAGGAAAGCCTGTTTTGAGAACAGTCTTGGTTCTATCTGAAAGTAAAATTTGTGTGACCTCAGCTAGAAATCATGCCTGTTAAGTATCTCCATGATGAAGCACTAGCATGTTAATACCAAACACTTCCAAAGGAAACTCATTATAAATCCATTTTTGGACTCAGCCTCATCCACATCACAGAACCACTATGACTCTTGGTAGTGACATGGTGGCTATGAAAGAAGTGTGAGGAGTGTTTTACATTAAAATATTGACAGAGTTCAGGTGGCTGGTCTCCTCAAACTACGGACTCTTATCACATTAGTTGTTAGCCCCTTCTGTGAGCCCCTCACTACAGCTATAGAATTAGGAATAAACAAGCAAACTCCCACTGCTAAGTTTGGACTTGTAGCATGGGTATATTAGCTTTACTAATATGTCACAAGCTAAAATGTCACTGCTTGCCACTCTGGCAGCAGAAGGTATCTGGGTTCCCAGTTGCTGTTGGTGCTGAAGACAGGGAGTTAATTTCAGTACTTTCATCATTTGCCATCAAAGCGTTGTGGACCACCAGACAAGGGGGAGATTTCACTGATTTTGGGTAGTTTGTGAAAGAGTAGAGCAAACTCTTCGAACTACCGTAATCAAACATCTTGACTGGAACATGGTAGCTTTAGCTCCAGTTTTGACATGGTATACAAAACTTGCCTTGCATTCTTCGGAGAATGTGGTGTCCACACTTCCTGAATTAAAAATTGCAGTAGTTCTCCTCGAGGAGGGCTGCACCCGCCAGCTGAGTTGTCAGGCTGTCCTAAGTCTTTGCCATGGGGATCCATACTCAAGGCCTGTGTGTTTTCTTTTGGACATTGCCCTCTCCACATGCCCTGTGCAGTGGCAAGCAGGCAGCCCCGCTGCAGACACGTGGCATAGCCAAGCCTTTTGGCACCTGGAATTTGCGCTCATCACTCTGCCCCACTATGTTCCTTTTGTAACACGCAGCGTATCCTGATGATTTTGGTGATTTTATCAACCTGGGACCTACGTTTGCACGGCATAAAGTCTAAACAGTTTTGTCAATCTCTTCATCGGTCTGTTGCTCCCCTGACATAGGTGGCATATTTCTTGTATCCATGTAAAGCACTGAGCTCGTTGCTCAATAAGTAACTGGAATGTAAAGGTAAAATTGTGTGGCTACTGCTAGCAGTCTCAGTCTTTCAAAAAGCCAGTAGATGGGGTGTGTGCAATTCCTGTGCAATATCACTACACTGCTTCTAAATCTAAAGATCCAACTTGTGTTTTACATAATTATTTACAGAGAGTCACTTTCACCATTAGACAGAGATGGGCCTCAACACTGAGCCCAATTTGAAGCCCTCCTGGTCAGAAATACCCCAAATTCCTCATTGATCCATATGCCTGTAGTGCTCCAAGAACACTGCGTCTAATGTGCACCTCTGCACCGAGCTGGGCCTTTAAAATCTGGACATGAATTTTCTATACTAAGCCTGTTTTTAAAGTTAAGTCATGAATTAGAGAAGTTTGGATCAAACAAAAATGGGTTGGGGTACCACAGAATTTAACTTGAGCCTATGTTATTAGGTAACGTAGGTTATGGGCCCAACTGTGAAATATGTGTTCTCTTTTTGCATCTCCAAGCCCAGCATATAAGAGGAGATGTGTCATAGCTCCATTAGTGTTCAAAGGTGCTTTATCTTATTGATTATGCACAAGAAACCTGAATTTGTTGGCTGTGTGAGATGCTTTAGCTGCTGTTAACAGTTTTGAGAATGCAGGTGACAGAAGAAAAGTACTTGTCAAATAGTGGAGGGGAGTCCGTCCTTGTGAGCAGTTAGGCTAGGTTTAAAATACAAAGAAATCTCAATAAGGAGACTAGTGGGTTTAGGACAGTTCCCCGAGTTATGTTCCTCTATGGAGCTTAAAGCAGAGCTGAGCATGAGCCAACACAGAAGTACATTGGTCCGAGGTCATTTTTGCCATTTAGAATTAAACCGTCTAGAGACTGAGTCCTGGTAGGTCTTAGCTGCTAATACTTGATTTGTGATGGAAAAATGTTGAAAGGATTTGTTAATAATTAACCGAGGAAAAACTGCTGAAACGGAATCCATGTCTGACATGCCTACACATAAGGAGGGAGTATCTTGCCAAGAAATAAATTAAAATTAGACTGGTGTATCAGAATTCAGTTTTCTCAGAAGTAGCACAAAAGCTGATGGCCAAGGATGTAACAGCTGACGTTTCGCAAGAGATCTTGGGAAGAAATTATGCATGTGTATGCACGTACATCTGCACATGCACACACACGTGTGCAAGCACTGTCAGGCTGTTAGTGCAACTGCAGGGATGTAAAAATCTTTAACTAGCAGAGTAGCCTCGGTTAATTTGAAAGAAGAATTTAGTATATTATGGCAGAGTCCTGAAGGCACCGGTTTTGCTTGTGCCTGTGGCAGTAGAGATAAGTAATGCAAATCTGCTACCTAGTGCCGCCTTTCAAAAGAGAATCACTACAGAAATGTTTAAATCGGGTGAGGTGAAGTGGTGCCCAGAATACACCAAGGATTTAACACAAATGATTCATTTTCATAGCAGTCTAATTTTACATCATAGCATAATCTCGGTTTCTCCTCTGCCATTAATGTGCAGTTCTGCTGAGCGTGCAGTTCACTTTGGCTCCCTCAGGCAGATTGCAGGTCAGCCTTTGAATGCAGGAGAATTCATGAAATTTAAGTATTTTGTGTACAGTTAACTGCAGTTGTGCAAGTACAAAGACTTTGCTTTATCAGCAGATGTGGTCTAGGTTTACATTTATGTCCACATTAAATTCTTATGTTTATTGCAGTCAGGGGGAAAAAAAAAATCAGGAGCTCAGCGCAGTATTTAACAATCTGCTTTGATAGCTAGCCAATCCACTTACCCTTGCGTGAAGCACATGCTACAGTAGTTCTTGCTTCCATTAACACTTCGATAGCTGTGAACCAGGAATGATTCACATGATGTGGAAAGAAGAGAGAGGAAAATAAATAAATAATAATAATAATAAAAACAAGACTAGCAAAAAGCTCACACCTTGTGCCAAGCTAGCCACGGATGTGTGTACTGTGAGTACAATTAGACCATAGCGTTTGCTGGGCTGCCACGACGGACAAATGGTATTTGAGGACTCGATCCAGTACGTGGTGAATTCAGTATGGGGAGCAAAGGGCAGCGTTTGCGTTAGGAAACTAGGATGGGGCTGGGCGCTTTCTGGTTAGTGAAAATTGTTCCCGGCTGCTGCTCGCTGTAGCTCAGCTGTTTCCCATGTGACACAGCTGTGTTTCCTCACTTCTTGCCTGGGCTAGTGCTCCGAATTTGGAGCAGGAGGCACTTGCCAGCACTGCATCTGTCTAGTTAAGACTTTTTCTTTGCGCTGCGAACAGTTGGAGAGGGTTCATATCTGCGCCTGGAAAAATGGTGATGGGCTTTAAGCCATTCGGCATAAAAAACAGCAGAAATACCCGCTGCCAACACAGGTGCCTGTTTGTAGCGCTTTGTCCGTGCAGCGCAGAACAGCTCCCGGCGAGTGAAGAGCGGGCTGGGATGTCACCGAGTCGATGCCGTCCCTTGGTGCTGCCAGGGGTGTCATTCACAAGCAGCAGCAGCAGCTTTTTTATTCTCAGGGTTAAACCCAGTGCTGTCCTCTGTTAAGCCAGAGAAATGAGAGCCTGGGAGAAGGACATGGAAAATGCATTAGCTTAGACCAAAACCTGGCATCTAGAGCAGCTCCAGCTTTGATAGACCTCAAGACAGTGCCTCGGGGCTGTGCTGCCCCACAAGGTACAGTGCAGTTTTTCTGCTTTGAAAGTGTTACTGAGGGACTTGAATCCGCCGTGGGGTTTCCTTGCGCCTGACCCTGTCTGCACTCATTAGAAGGTAGTTCCTGTCTGAGATAGCTAGTGGCCAAGCTGAGCTGCCTCTTGAACTCCCTGAACTGCTTAGCTGCCTGTTTTCCGTCTCCCCAAGTATTTAACAGTGAACATTTACTCTGAATTGTTTTTAATGCAACAAGTAGCAAAGTGTAAATAGAGACAAGTCGTCTTCTTTGGCCCACCTGTCTTTCCTTTCCCAAAGCGAAAATCATTAAAGCCTAATCAAAGTGAATATTCTTTCTCAGACTTTATGCTCAATAGTGAAAGGAGTATGGCCTCCCAATACCTTAAAATTACAATTTTAAGGTAAAAATTACAAAATAACTTGAAAACTACCACGTAGGCAGGTGTTCCCTCAGTGCAGGGCTCCCTGAACTCCCTGCACTTCCACAGTCCTGTCTCCTGCCTGGACTGGGGCTGTGGGCACTAAGGGGGAACGCAGCACATCGGCCGACCTGGGGATTTTAGGTTCTCCTATCGATGAGCATAATTCTGCGAATTTAGTGCTGCGGGGCACAGGACATCTTTCAGGGGCACCTCTTCTCCGTCTGTATGCTGAAGACATAACAAGTCAGCCTAGTCTGATGGCTTTAGGCACGTGTGTCTGAGGCTCCTTCTCAAGTACAATTTATACGTGCCTGCATGTAGGTAGGATGTTAGTTTATAAGGATGCTTACTAATTTGTTTCAATGTTGTTTGTTGCCTGAATGTTTTTTAATGTAGGGTAAAAGAACATCATTATTTTTAGCTTATAACAAAGAAAAACACATTTTCTCTTAAATGTCTTGATATGAAGTAATTTGAACTGAATTTCTGTGCAAATCATTTCCAAGAGAGTGGCTGTCAAGTGCTATGAAAAAAAATTTGCACTTTTGTAGGGACCCAATGAGACATTGCAAATTTAGATTTATTCTCAATGTTAAATGTGGTTGAAGATGTCAATTTTTTTTAAGCAGCACTTTGAGAAGTAGTTAGCTTAAAAGTGCAGCAATTCAAAGCACAGAGGGAATGATTTTGAAGTGTAAAGTCTTGAAACACAACGCAGAGGCTGACAGTTTCACTACAATTAGAAGCAAGGCAGGCACAACTCCCACTTCTGAAAACTTTCCGAACTGCTTCCTCTCTTGGCCTAGAAAACCTTAAAAAAAAAAAAAAGGCTTTGAGTGGCTTTGCTTATTAACTTAACATAGTTGCACTCAGTAGTGGTAGCAGACAGCGGAAAGGGTTGCCAAATCTGTCTGTAAAGGATAATCTTTAGAGAAAGCTTCACAGAAGTATTTTTTGTTGAATGCTTTCTGTTTCCTATGAATGCTGCTTTCTTGAGGAATGCAACTTTCTTTTTTTTTCTTCTTAGCAGGGCTGTTCTGTGAGGAAACCACTCCCTGCTGCTCCTGCGCCCGGGCTCTCTGCTAATTGCCTGCTGGCCCGTGACATTCTCCCGAGTTGCCACACTCTCCCACGCGGTTACGAGCTCACACTGCTGCCGCCGTGACACGGCCAGGAGGGGCTGAGCGAGGGCCCTGCTGCGCCTGCGCTCGTTCTCGTGCCAGCAGAAGTCCCCGGGCTTGCGGGAACTGAGGTTTCCAGGGAAAGGCGGCTGTTCGCAAGGGAAATGTCTGAGGCAGATGGGACCAAGAAGGCGCTGTGTCACTCTGCTGGCTTAAGCACCGCTCGTACTCCGTGCTGCTTTTTAGGGTTTTTAGAGGGAGCGGCCAGCACCGCTCCAGCCGGGCTGCCGTGCCCACCAAGCCGATGGAGGGGACGGTGGGAGGCGGGCGCCTGCTTGCGCCCGCGCCCTGGCCCTCGCTGCCAGCCCTGCCTTGCGAGCCGGCGTGCCAGGTGCAGAACGTAAACAGTTGGAGAGCCCCTAGTAAATCGAGGCACTTCCAGAGGTTGTGACTCTGCTCAGCCTGACCAGAACTTGGGTGTAATCTAGGATGAAACCCGTGCTCGATGGGTGCTGGCCGCTGGAGGGAGGGCGGGCGGGCGGCGCGTGAGCGGAGCCCTGTAGTACCGGTGCGCGGGCGGGCGGCGTGTGAGCGGAGCCCTGTAGTACCGGTGTGCGGGCGGGCGGCGTGTGAGCGGAGCCCTGTAGTACCGGTGCGCGGGCGGGCGGGAGCGGAGGGGAGCGGCGCCGCGGAGCACTGCACCCTCCTCCCCGTGCTGCTGGGAGGCATCCTCGGGCAGCCCCAGCCTCCTCGGCGGTGACAAGGGCAACGTGGAGCCGGGAGGGCCGTGCTCCTGTCGCTGCAGCCCCCGCAGCAGGCTGGTGCAGCTGGGGACTGCGCTGGCGTCACCCGCGCGCGGCCCGTTCCCTCGCGCGTGCAGAACTACTCCCTCGTGTGCTGGAGCAGCAGAAATGAAGGCAAGAATCTGTAGACTATAGGTTGTAGGGAGAGCTGGAACAGGTCTGTCAGAATAAGCAGGCAGCAGGGAACAGGAGCACCTGCGCTGCATAGCTTTGGGCAGGTCAATTAATCCTTCTGCAGTGAAATTCTCCTTTGCATAATGGGTGTGAATAATAGCGCTTAACTTGCCTTGCAGGGCTGTTGCGGACTGGCCGGGCAGTTAATTTTTTTTCGGTGTTTGTAATGCGTAAAGCCCTAAATGAGGGCTAAGTATTATTGTGATTTAATTTTTATTGAGGGTTAAACTTTGGTGACGTGCCCGGGCAAGCATTCGCTGGCAGTGAGCTAGGAAAGTGACCAGCAGCAAGCGTGTTTGGCAGCAGGCAAAGGACTAAAATGGAAAGCCAGGCTAACTTATTCCAGTCCTACGTATTTTTCTTTTTTGTCTTCTCTGTTACCACTGTTCATTTCCCATGGAGCACATGGAGCTGATCAAAACGTCGAATCGGGACGGTATATTTTAATGTGCTCTAGCTTTAGTATAGAGAAGGCAAATAAAGGTTAACGAAATGAAAATTCAGCCTGTGGGAGGAGCGGCAGTGCTTTAAGAGGCGAACTGAGCGAGCGGGGGTGCCCTGAGCGTGCCCTTGGCTGCCCTGGGAGCCGTCGCGCGCTCGCACACGGGGGATCGTGCCCGAGGAGCGAGGGGTGGGCTAACCGCTGCGGAGGGCAGCGCGTGTCGGAAGAGCGCGGCCCGCGCGCTCGCTCCGCACGTGTCCATACGCGTCACCGTGGTTCCTCCGTGAGGTACCCAGGGTCGAGGGGGGGTAAAGAGGGGCCTTTCCAGCAACGCTTTAAAGCTTTGCGCCAGCATCCTCCCTGTTTTCGTTGCCTTCGAAAGCATCGCTTAACCCTGGATTTCCTTGAGGTTTTCTCTCCCGAAACTAAAGAGCTGTCGTGGTCACTTGTCTGAACACACTGACAGCCTCGGCTCTACGCCTGCCTTCGTGCTCAGGGAAATGAAAGAGTCCCTTCTGGAAATACAGATTTGTGAGAAAACAAACCGTATAGGTACAGCACGTATCATGCAATAATAACTTCATTCCCCTTTTTTTTTCAGTTACAGTATAAAATCTAGAGAGATAATGTGAAATTCACAGCACCATGCCAGTTTACTTGAAAGAATCTTACATTCTAAATCCTAAATTTTACAGGTCATTGATGACACTTTTCTTAATAGCATGATGGTCCTCCTTTAAGATGATAATCCTTTTTTTGGCGTTATTAATTATTATTATTGTTGTTGCTGTTATTATTCCAGGAGATCTGTATGGGAGGAATGGTGAAATCTGGATTAAAAATAGCATTTTCATGTCCTCCCACTCACTGTACGTTGTGCACAGAATGCCTTTTATAAATGCAGACTTGCTGCTTGGCTAGATAAAAGGAGCTGTCACTTCATTTCCATAACTAAGTCATTCCTGGGAGAATTTCATTGTTTTAGCAATAAAATTTTTCTAAAAGGCCTTTTATTTTCCCTGAGCAAGGTAAGAGAAATGAACTTACGAGCGGTTATTCTACAAAACAATTAAGAAAAAACAAGACTGGCTTGATTTGATGTAAGGAGACTTATATGCATGTAAATTCTCTTGTATATAAAATGGGAAGAAATCCCTAACTCAAAAGGTATTTAAAAAAAAAAGGCACCCTCAAAGTATTGTGCAAAACTGCATTTTTTTAACTTGATTAAGCTCAGCCCTGTTTCAAAAGGCACTTATAGGAGTTTTCCGACTCAGATGCCTTCCCAATTTAATGCCAGTTATGGGCGATCAGTACAAATCATTGCAGTGCGTTAATTTTCCTATGCAAAGGGCATGGCCTTGTGCTGGTGGAGGAGTGATCGCTGTATGGAGACTCGAGCCCCTGGAAGCAGGACCCACGCTTTAATTTTTAGTGCCTAAGCAATGTGGCGTAGCAACAAGCCTTTCCTCTTTCTTCTTTGGCTTTTCTCAGCTGCTTTGGGCCCGCCTTTGAGTTCCCTTTCTTTGAATGTTGAGCATGATAAAGTGTGCCAGAATTAGAGCATCAAAGAAGCGCTGATACCGAAAGCGTATGCGGCGAGCAAAAGGTCCTGCGTTCCCTCCCCAGCTCTGGTATGTCTCATTTGTCACACATTTTGAGCTGTGTTTGGGTTTTGCTAAGCATGAATTGATGCAGTTACCACGTAGTCATCCTAGACAGCTTACTACTATAGGTAGGTATATGTGATCAAGAATGAAAGGGAAGAGGAGAAAACAAACTTTTTCCTCACGATCAGGAAAGTCTTTACAGATTCAGCCTCGCCATACCTAACACTTGCAAATAACATAGTACTAAAGCACTACGGCGAGTTCAGAAATGATTATTTATGGGAGGTTTGTGAATGCAGGATGTGATATTATGAGTCACCCGGCAGCAAAGATGTTTGCGCGGCGGCTGGTATGAGTCACACTGGCATTTGTCTCAAGCACAGCGATTGTTTCAGTCCTTGCTTGGCCGGGACGCAAGATGAATGAAGTGCTGAGAGCCCCCCTCGTTGCACATTTACTACGTGCAGCTACACGGGTAAATCGCGGGCTCAGCTGTAGCGTATTTCCTGCAACACTCCTGCATGCACGTGCACACATGCACCCACCCCACCCGAGAGCAGGGCTGCCGTTTTCAATACTAGATTCGTAGAAAGGAAATGCATAATTACAGGGCTGGCTTTTGCACCACATAAAGCAGCCCACATCAAAAGGTGTTTGCCATTAATGTTTCAACAGGTAATCGCTGGATTTACTGCCAAGCGCTGTTCCTGTGAGGTAGTGCTCAGTGCTGAAATCATTGAGATCTCTGCTCTAAGCTAGCAAAGTCATCCTAATCCAGACAAAAAAAAAAAATCCGTCAATAGTAGCTTTGTTTAAGAATGCTGTGCTTCGTGTTGCAGCGGGACGGCAGAAAGCAGCAGCCGCGCTGGAAGTGGGGAGAAGGTTGCGGGTGGCTCCTGAGCCGCTTTCCTACGGAAGCAAGGCGCACAAGACGGCGTTGTTCCCACACGCAGGAGTGTGCCTGGTGCGGAGTCTGGAGCCTCGTAACGGGCCCTGTTCTGGCCGTTCCCGACCAAGTCTGCTGCGCGGGGAGAGGCTACAGGGTGATTAGTCCTCATCCGTGAGGATTAGTGCAAGCATGGGGAGAGCTTCAGCCAAAGGTTGAGCCTTTTTGTGAGTGTTCTTGTTAGTGCTTCCACTCGCAGAACTGTTTTTTTTTTTTTTTAAGGCAATCTATTCATGGCTTTGTAAAAGGATTGGAAACAAGCAGATTAGCTATTGGTTTGGGTGCAGAAAAGTTAACAGTATCACACCTTTGCATCACAACTGTGGCCATCACCTAAGAAGAGAAGATGTGCATATGGGTAATGAAGGCCTGGCCCTTAAATTTGCTAAATGGCTTTGGTTTTTCATAATGGCTTCCACAAAAGAAGAAAAAAATACTTATATCGTGTAGCAGAAGCACCCAGAATTGTTTCCTTTATTGCTTATACCAGTTCAACATTACTGCCCCTGAGCCTGAATTATTTTGAACCATTTGCATTCTTTTTTCAGTTTGTTCTGCTCAGAGACCCATCGGAATGACTGCATTACAAATGTGCAGGCAGTAGAGTTGTTTTTGCTTAAAACTTCTGGGTGAGAATGAAGAAGTTGGCACCCAATGTGAAACGTAAATCAGTGTTGAAACTCTCCCTCCACCCCCTGTTATTCCTGTTTTGGTAGCCATGAGAAAATGACTAATATAGGGGATGCTTATGTTAATGGGATGATGGATTTTTATTAAGAATATATCATTGACAGTTGATAAGATATATTTATTTGGTATTTTCTTCTTCCTAGGGAAAGCAGCCTTGGTATGCATGCTAGTTTTCTTTTCACCTCATGCCACTGTGCGTCGCACTCACTGCCTATCTTCTCTTTTGCTTTTTCTTAATGTCTTACGCAGCACTGTAGAGGCACATCTGAAGGGGACTGTTCAGGAAAAAAAACTACTTACATGGCTTGCAGGTGACAGGTTTTGAATGACAAATATCTGGTGAGTAGGTCAGAGAAGCCCTATTTCTGGCCTGTGTGCATAGTTCAGTACTAAAGTGGTGGTTTACACGATCTTTAAATCAGGAAAAATACTGAACCACCTGCCAACCCATGGGAAGTAACTGTTTACATGACCATGCTGTGGAGACTTGGGCTCAAGGTGCACCTTCAGATGAGGAATGGATTTGAGGTGGACATCGGTGAGGCCTGCTTGTTTTATGTAGATTAGACCTTGCTCTTTCTTTATAGAGTATTGCTTTGCTGTAGCCTTAAAGTAGGCATGAGTATAATTTAAATTACATTAGCATAAGAATTAATGTAAAGATGACTCAACCCCAACCAGAGCAGGATATCAGGAGATTCTCAAATGGGCAAAGTTCAGCATGGCTTAGGTAAAGAAACTTTTATTAACCTGAAATACAATAGGTAGTTTTTGGATTTTTTCTTCCTGTTAGAATCATTTTTGTGTGCGTAAAATCAACTAGACCTGTTGAAAATCATTTAGAAGCTGTTTCCTGACGTGGGAGAAGATACATGCATTAGGCAATTGAAATTGCATATGCTCCAGGAAGATATAACCTTGCCTTTTCCATTGTAGTGGGGCAGGATTGAACCTGTCTAAACTGTTTCATTCAGAGGGAGAGGAAGGGAGGAAATGAATTACTTTTTTATTTGCGCTGAAGGATTAGTTGTGGGATAGTAGCGAGCAGCCAAACAACTCAGGAACAACGCTGCTGTCTCTTAAACATCTTTATTAGCTTGTGGTGATTTGTGAATTAGGAAGTTGAAATAATATGATGCAAGAGAGCAAGGAAAAACAATGAAAAAACTACAGGAAAGGACTGAAAAAAGGATGATCTCTGCCTGCCTGCTCTTCAAAGTGAGATGAAGAGCATGACCTTTTCTTGGAATAAATACAGGCTAGTGCACAGAGATGGTTTCTGATTTTTGGTTTTGCCAATTTGCAGTTGCTTGCTTGTGCTGTGATTCTTGTTGATTGCCCTGGGGCCTAACCTGTAGTTTGCAGGAAGTGCTTCCATGTGCTTTGATTTGAAGTCCGTCCATCACTTGATTGCAGTTTTAATCTCTCAGCTCAGTGTGCTCATTGCTCAAAGACAGGGCTGTACTCTGATGTCTGAATGCTGCTGGACTGTAAAAACAGATACATTATGTAACACTTCCCATTTATAGTGAATGTGTGATCACTAGCCATATATATGATAATGATTCATGGATCACATTGAAATTTCACTTGCAAAGCACAGCTCAGATTTACTTTGCACTGCAGACCAGAGCCATGCTTTAAGTGTGTGAGAGGACAAATTGTCTATATTCAGGTACGCTTATTTGCAGTACAAGATGGTTGCAAAAATAATATCTGTGTTTTCAGCACATTGTGGAAGTGATCTGGAAGAACAGGCTTTCATGGCAGACTTCTGGTCTTTGGATTAGACCAATCTCAGATACCCTAAACTCCCCATACTTCTAGCATCTGCAGAGGAGTTGCTACAAAATTACAGCTTAGTGATCAAAAGCAGAACTGGGCCCTTTGCTCTGGTGATGAGAGGATGTGAAATACGCTTGGTGGTGCCCAGGCATCCTGCGTGGCAGCCGCTGGGAGCCGAGGCTCCCTGCACGCTCCAGGGAAGAGCCCGTCGCTGCAGGCCGCCGCGTGTGGCCTGGCAAGTAGCTCTTGCTGGTTAGGGAAGGAGGGCCCCGTGGGGCGCTCAAGCTTGTGCCTCTCGGGGTCCTGAAGCTTGTTCTGTGCTGCCTTGAAGTCTCAAGCATGCTCAAGACGTGATGTTCCCTTAAATGGGAATATCTACAGGCAGATGCACTTTGCCCGTCGCAGAAACAAGTGCCTAAGGGTAAGGTCAAGTGCGCAAGTTCTTACAGGTTAAACTAGCTGGGGCGGTCACAGTGCAGCATCTGCTCCAGAGGAGCTGTCTGCAGACATGGGGCATATGTAGCCCGTGGTGAGTACAAGGTTTCTCCCCTTGCTTTCGCCGAGGAGTGGGTTGGTGACCTTGCCTCGTGTCCCCTTTCCTGTGACATGTAAGTGCATATCCAAGGATAGTTGCCACAGATCACTAGGAACAGCAGAATTCGATATGGGAGGCAAGCTCTGCACGGACTTAAAAACTCCCAGCTCTTATTAAAAAAAGGTCAATTAGGTCTTATTAAAAATAATTGAAAACCATCTCATTTTTGCAAACATGTTAAGGATTTCCTAGTAGTTCTTTGGAGTCCATTTTCAGGTTCATCAAAATGTTGTTTGCCAAGGAATTAAGTGTTGGGTGACAAGTTTGATGAAACAATAAGGATGTCCAAAATGACAGTTTTTGAGAGATTTCAGTTGATTGCCAAATTAGTGGGGGAGGGCAGGGAAGAAAAGAGGGAAGAAGTCATTTTGAAAGTGCTGAAATGTTTCACTTAACACTTGAAACCAGATGTATAATGTATTTTTTATGTAATTTGAATTTCTTTAATCTTGAAGTTTATATCATTTAAAGAAAAAAACAGTAGCGTGCAAATGGGTTAAAATGATTTGTTTTCTTCCTCTCTTTAGTTTGCTTTCTAAAGTAAAAAAGCTTGTGAGGTCGTGTGTGACTATGCTTCTCCATCAGGCAGGCAGTAAGGCCTTGTTCTACTAGAAGAGAGGGGCTGTTGACCAAAATCCTGAAAGTTTAGCCTGTCTTGTAGCTGCCCGCAGGGCTGGGCGTCTAAAGGACGTGGAAGCTGCAGTGCCAGTGTCATGGGGGAGCTGTACTGACAGCTCAGATTTTCTCAATGGGCTTTTGTAACAGGTTTATTGCATTGCTCTCACCTGCCAGGGAGAAGAGAAATGTGTGTAGTTGAGACTACGCATCCAGTTGCAAAATCTAACAGTTTGGGGTTAGCTTTTGGAGACTTTTGTTGTCGTTTTATTTATTCAGATACAGCAGACTACATCATAAACTCTTCTGAGGAGGTTCCTCTGCCCACTGCTGTTGCGTGCTACCACTTTCCTCTGCTTCTCTGGTCTTCATCCCTGAACTGCTTGTATCCATCTGTCTGACTTTTTTCCTGCCTTCACGCAAGGGGATATTCATCTACACATCTAATCTGAGCTGACGGTCTATGAGTCTCTTTATGGAAGGAGAGGAGCAGCTCTTTCTAGAGGGTGATTCAGTCTGTGCTAAAGCAGATACTTAAGATAGGTCAGGTTAATCATTTTCTAGTTTTCTCCACTCGCTGTGTGGAAAGCTTGACTACCTCAGGTGCACATTTTCTGTTTTGCTCGTGGTTTCAGTTAGGGAATGTGCATTACACCATCATGCTTGGAAGGTGGGATCTCTATTCCCGATTCATGAAACTAGATAGGAAATGTCTTAAGAGGCTTATGGCAAGAAGCTAGGAAAGGTTTGTGGCAGAAAGTGAGATGAAGAATAATTCAAGAAGCACAATTAGCCCATGGGAACTTAACTGAAGATAAAAAAATGTCCAATCCAAGCCTTGTGGAAATACAAACTCTATTCTAAGATCTTAATACCTTTTTGTAGTTTTGAGTGTGTATTTGATATGATCTGAGAGTGAAACTATAGTTTAGCACTTAAAATGGTATATTTTTCATGTCCTCCAGACCACTGTTGCCTCTGCAACAGAAGGTGCATAGTATTTGGTCAAAAAAATGAGAGCTGTCCCACAAAGAAATATTGGTAGCTCAGGTCAGAAAATAAGTGTGAAAGCATCTCACAATATTAAAAATCTCATTTATGAAAAATATGTGTGCATTTTTTTTTAATTAAGTACTCTTTTATTTGCACCCACTTCTCAAAACAGCAACCCAGAGAGTTTTTTTTTTTCTTTTGTTATGGCAACAGAACTATTCAAGAATTTTTTTAATTATGTATTTTTTGCAGCAACTCTGAACTCTGGATTTTAACTATTTTTAATAAAATGTATGAACCAAATGACTCTTCCTGTAACAGGTCAATGTTTCATGCAGACCCCATGTGGATCTCCATCGCCATCTTAGCTCATTAAAAATGTATTTTCTTCAAAGAGCTATTTGAATCAGGTGTTCATTTGCTGAGCAGCTGCGTGGATTCTCCTCTCTCAATTTGTTTTGCTTCTCTTTTACAGATCTATCTTACTATATTTGAAAGAGGAAAGCCAGTGAGGACTTGTGAAAAATCTGCCAGCTTCTGAAAAATCTTCATGCTAAAGGATAATCCAGGACTTCCTAAAGAAGAACCTAGTGAATGTTGTGAGTTACTAGCAGTAATAGCATACATTTGCAGTTATGTCCCTTATATGTGACTTTTGCACTGTGGTATTTGCTGTAGTCGCTTTAATGTGTGGGTTGGGTTGCAAAGACAACTCTCTCTACTTTTTCTAATGAGATTGGGGCAGAGTGATAATAGCTAAGGAAAGATGTTGATTCTCTTTTCCTTGGGCTGGTAACAGTTATTCAATGGATAATTTTGTTGTTGTTGTTTTGAGGGATTTTGTTTGTTTGTTTTTTAACTAAATACCTAACCTTGATTTTGAAGGGTCTGTGACATTGTCACCTAACAAAACTGGAAAATGATATGGATTATTGTTCATCCATGTATAGTTATGGTTAAGGAGTATTATATATATCCTTATACATCGATTTATATCATTTAGCCATTTTCAAATTAGAGGATTGGAATTGAGCTTGCTTTTGTTCATTTGTGATGTTGCAAACTACTGTTAATTTGATCAAATGCTAATATTAGTTTGATTATTATGTATTTCCTATGCAAATATGCCTCTTACCTTGCAGATTTTCACTCATGGGAGGTAGAGCAGCATACCTTTCACAGAGAAAAACAGTCCCATAATTAAGACCCTGGTCCTGTAGCCTTTAATAAGAGAAACCGTTCCCATGAGGAAAGGCTAAAGATAAGGCATGAATATTTTAACGTTCATTGTTTTTCTTGTGAAGTTTATGGCTTTTCTGTGTTGAAACAGGCAATATGTGCAGTTCAAATGTTAACATCCTCACAAACAGAGCAAAACAAGAATTTTCTGCCTACCAAATCTGAGAATAATCCCTGGTGCTGCTTTCTCAGGGGCCCCTTGCAAAATAGCTATTACAAAAGAAACTGAAAAGTCTTTGCCATCACTCCCCTTTCCTGCATGTGAAATAGTTAACAAAGCTGACATTTGGAGTTCTTAGTAGCTGCTATCACTAAGCTGCTGATTTAGTAATTCATTAAGATGAATAAGGGGCCTGCAAGACCTGAAGCTTCTCACTGTCTACATACTCAAGCAGATGTGGCCGTATCAGTTTATTCCCACACTTTGAAAGCCTTCTCTGAAACCACAAGGGCTTAGTTTGCAAGCTGACATCCTAGAGCAGAGGAGGGCCAGCCTTTAATAATATTAATAAAAAAAAAAACTGTCCTAGCATGCAAAGCTGTTGGGATGGCAGGAGCTGTTTGCTGAAGATGTTGCAATTGCTTCCACTGATTGCAACAGCAGCGCTACCTCACGCCGAGGAGAGTGTTCTCCGGGTCCTGTACGGTTTGCGGTGCCCGAGATAAACCAGATAAACTGTGTAGGGGAGGATGCAATCATCAGCCCTGGCAGGTGATGGAGCATCTGTGTAAGATGCTGTCGGTGTGATTATGGCATCCTGCCCTGTCCTAAACACTTTAAGAGGAGCCCATGCGGTGGTATGTTGTTGAGGTGACAAAACCCTGAATTAACACCCGCGAAGCCCAGGTTTGGCAAGAAGTAGCACTCTTCTTGCTAGGTACAGATGGAGAGAAAGCACTCTTGAAAATGGCTCTTGCCCAGGCATCCCAGAGCAGCTTCTTTAGGGGAGTCACTGGCAGGTGATGGAGAGCTCTTCACGAGTCCCTGAGAGCCTATTTTGTCACCTCACTCCTGCTTGCAGGACGGTGCTGTCACAAGCAGGCAGCTGGCCAGGTTCCCCCTCTCCCCTCCCCTCTTCCCAGGATACTCTGAGGGAGACTGGAAGACCATAAATGAGGAGGAGTGGTATTTCTACCCTTGCTGCCCACAGGAAATGCCAGCACGCAGTCATTTGACTTAAAAACGCTGCTCTCCCTTTCCTGAACATTAGCAGGGAGTTGTCGCATTGAAGCATATGAAGAGGGCTCAAAACTTTCCTGCCGTGAACAGTAGTTGCTCTGTTCCCGTCTGTCTCATTGCTCTGCCTCTGCCACCGAGGCAAGTTTCAGGCTGCAGGAGGTAGGCTCAGGAGGGCAGTAATGTGGGACCATCACATGGTATCCACCTAGAAACTGAGTGTTTACTAAACAGCACAATTTTTCTCCCTTCCTCTCTCCCACTCTCCTCATTTGGATGAAACCAATTTCTGGAATAGTGGAGCTGGTACAAATCAAGTCCATATTCTGCTTCTGCAGGGAGGAAAGAGATGCTGTGAGGATTTAAGAGGAATGTTACTTTGCTTGGGGAGAGCTAAAAGTGAAGTGGAGTTCCTTTGCTGCTGCAGGAGGGCACCTTGAGATTTCCAGCATAAGGTTTTGTAATTTTCTGGAAGGATTTCAGTGTCCTGAGTTGTTTTAAACCCAAAAATGTGCACTGTAGCTTTTTTGGAGCACTTGCCACACATGCACAAACACATTCGGACAAGAGTAATGAATAGACTCTTCATGTGCCTCGCTCGCAGGCATTTCTTCACTTTTTTTTTTTTTTTCACTTGCGCTAAAACCTCTGGCACGGTTTATGGGAATCGGAAAACAAGTCTCCGGATCCTGTATGCGCCAATAACTGAAGCAGCTTCGGCCGATCTCCTGTCTGGAGCTGTTACTTTGGGCAGAGGGCGGGCGGCAGGAGAGCAGGCGTCGCTGTGCCCCGCTGGGCTGCGCTCTGCTGCGCACCCCGGGCTGCCTCGGGCCCCGCGCGCACCCCGCCGTCAGCATCGCCTCTCGCCGCGCCGCCGGCCTGGCATGTTCCTCCCAGGCTCCTCGCTCCCTCACGCTCTTCCCGCAGCCCCGCCACGGTCTGTTTTTCCTGGCAGGGTGGCCCTGGCAGGGCCTGGGAGCGAGCAGCCCGCGGGGCTGGTGTCAGGGCCGCTTCCTGTGCCGGCTGGCAGGACTCGTGTCCGCCCCGGCACACCCTTCCCCGGAGCATCTCCTTCCTCCTGTGCCCGCTCCACGGGAGAGACCCAAAGCACGCGGTGGGAATTGCAGGGAACGAGGCCTTCGCAGAGGTTTTCCGAGAGCGCCTTGGCGAGGCTGGGCATGACGCGCACTCGTCTGCCTGCGTGCCAACGAGCTGCGCGCGTTCGAGGAGTGACAGAAAGTTTTGACGCACGCGGCCTGAAGGTTTCTGAACGCGCTTGCTTTTGAATTCCTCTCGCCTCCCGGTACTCAGCCACTCCATGGCTTCCTGCAGAAATTACCAGGCTGTGGACAAAAGAGAGCTGCATGTGTTCGCGCTTCCAGGCAACTGCCCCGAGCGTGCCAGTTAGTATTTATAGGGAGAGGGAAAGGAAGGAGAATCACTGTCATTTGGGAAATGTCTCTCAGAAACGGCAACAATTTATTCCCAGGCATTATTCTTCATTAAGAGCTACGGACAGCTGCAGCCTCCCTGTAAATAGAAATTGCGCTCTGTTGGTGTGCTATAGGGCTTCAGGTTTCTGACATATCCCTGCCAAAAATCAGAAGTATTTCTCACCAAATAAATGTTTATTCAGAAAGTCTTATTTCCTGGCTTTTGTTTCACATCATGTGCGCCCAACGGACAGGCAGGAACGGCCCAAGGCTGACATTCAGGAGAGGAGGTGGAGACAGTTTGGGTCCCTTTCAAGCACATAACAGCAGCCCTGAAGTTTGGCAGTTTATTTAACGGATAAATATGGGATTAAAAGGAGTGCTGCAGAAATGCAGTAGCACTGTACAGTACGAAGCAGGTCATGGTGTGTGTTCCCGTGCTCCAGGTCGGCTCCCTCCCTCCTGCATCGCCGAAGCCGCAGGGCCCTGGCCATGCGTGACACAGACGTGTCTTGTCACACAGTGCTCCGACCATGTTGTTTCCCTGCCGTGCAGAGGAGCAGGAACGGGCAGCTGTGGACAGTGTGGGTGACAATTGGTCGCATTCCTGCTCCCGGCCTCCTAGACTCGCCACCCCCAAACCTGCCGCTGCCCTCCTCTTTTTCCTCCTGGAGGGCTGAGCCTTTCCAACCTCTTTGCTGGCTCCCTGCTGGCTCCCTGCTCTGCGCGGTGTGCCAGCCCCTGCCGCTCCAGCAGACGACTTTGCTGTTGCAGCAGCCCCACTTGGTTGCATTTTGTATCCTGTGGACGTACTGTTCCTGTCAAATATAAGACATCCTCGTGCTCCTCCTTCCCTTCTTCTTTGTACTCTCCCCTGTCCTAGCCATCCCAAAGTTTGTGGCTTGCAGCCTGCAATCCACATATTAAAATAATTTTTAGTTAGGTCATTTATTACTCGCTCTTGCTTTCTTTTCGGCCTATATAGCTTCCAGAGAACTGAGAAGCTGTAATTTCTCTAGGGCTAAAATCCAAGCCTTTGATAGGCAGGCACAATGCCTGGGGCCACTACGTGTTGCTACCAGTTGTCAGTTTTGTAAAACTTACCCTGCCGAGCAAGGAAATCCGAGCACAAAGATCGTTCTCTTTTCTTACTGTGGCAAGCTGTAGTTTGCCAGTCTACTGTGCCTTTTCTTCATTGTCTTCCAAGCAAATGGCTCTAAGATTATGACTCCCATGTTTGGACTGAGAACAGCTTTTGCCTGAGCAAACAGATTTCTCTTTGGCAGGCACTTTAACTGCTGTCCCAGCTTTTTGCTGTCAGCTTTGTTCCATGATTTGCTGTTAGAGAAGGCCAGGCTGCACTCACACGTTGGAGCGAGCGAGTGAAGGAAGGAAGGAAAGCAGGTGAATTGCTAAGGGCTGTGATGGCAGGATGGTCGCAGAGTAATCCACAAGGGAAGAACATCTCCTAGAATTCAGCAGTGTAGCCTGTGGTTGCTCTTATTTTTATTGTGGTGCTGTTGGCTGGAGAGGCTTCAACTTCTTGCATGCAGTACTACTCTCTCCAAGTGTAAATCAAGAGGGAATAAAACCTAGCCTTTGCAGATCAGAGCATGGTGTGCTCTAGTATTTGCAAGGTGTGTCTGGCATGGAGCTAATTAAAATATGCATGCCCGTGGCTGCTTAAATATTACTTTTGCTGCTGTTCTGCCTCTTCTCCCATTTGTTCTCCGTCATGCGACTGTGTGAGTTGAGCATCAATGGTGAACTGGTCGAGTGTGTCCACAGTGACACCAGCAGAGTCTACCATCCTGCTGGTGGTCCTGTCAGCACCAGTAGCTTTAATGTCACTAGCAGAGAGGGAATGTAAATTAAGTTCTCCAAGTTTTCTTCCATTCTCCTATGTGATGTATGCATTCCAGAAGAAAGGTAGGTTATTTAGGAGTAACGGTGAGATCTCCTAGTAGAAATGCTATTCTGAACAACTTGTTCATTCATATTTATTCCAGCTCTGTTTATGGCCTGCAAGGTGTGTTGACCCCAGCTGCTTCTGTTGGGGAGGAATATTAGACACTCTCAGAGAAACTGCCAGTGTTAGTGCTGTGTTCCTTCTCAGTTTTATGCTTCTGGCTCTTAAACAGCATTGGTGTTTCCAGACACTGATGGATGTTTCAGAGGCCCAGATGGCACAGAGGTCAAGAGAAGGAAGATAAAGAAGCAAGTTACCAGGGTTGCTCTTAGTTGCTTTTCCTGCAGATATGTCAGAACAAGAGACAGGCTAAGGAAACCTGAGAAGTTGTAGTCTTTTATTTATTTCTAATGGATTCTCCTAGCAGCTCTTTAAATAATGGAGAAACTCTCCCTGTTGTGGCAGATCACATTTATTGCACCCAGTTGTTCTGGAAAAGATCTCTTTGGGAATCAAGGGTTGTATTAGATAGGGAGAAGAAGGTTATTCAACTGTGTCTATTCCAGAAAACGTTCATTCAGAACCAAGGTGGTTTATAAACTCTGTGTGCCTTACTTAACAGGGTTCAAACTGCAGCCAGTCCTGCAAAAACGTAGCAAAAGCTATGATGGTTGAAAAAAGTAAGGCAAAATGTTATTTGACTTCCCTTGTGAGTGGACATGTGCGACCAGAGCTGCAGAGTTTCCTTTCAAAGGAGACAAAAACTGTACGTTAAGCCTTCATGTGCTGGGAATTTGTGTCTCTGGTAAATAAAACCTGTCTTCTCAACAGGCCGATTTAGCATTTCTGATGCAAATAATTCACAAAAAGAAACCTCAGGGAACACCAACATTCAGTGAAATAAAAGTGAGCTTGATACTCAGGGTAGAGCAATAGGAAGAGCCTTGGAGCAGCTAGCACTTTTCATGGTCAGAGCTACCATAGTTAGCTCTATTTTGCATTTTTGAAGGGTATATTTGTTTTCTTGTAAAGTCATGTACTGTAAGCAACCTTGTTAAAGAAGCAGTTTGTTATGGGAAAAAAGCAAAATATTGTCCCTTTGTCATTCGGTCTGTGTCACATACTGCTATTTGAGGTATAAGGTCCTCTTAACTGATTTCTGTATTAAGCGTCCATTAAATCCACAGATCCACAGTGCGAATTATCAGAATTTTTCTTTCACTTGAAGCCATTAAAATGTTAGCATAAATATTTTCAGTTAACCCTGAGGGACAGCCAACAGAGTGATTGAGGAGAAGTAAGTACAAGCATTTCCTTTTATTTATCATTGACCAGTCAAACCAGTTCAACTGAAGGGATTTGCCGTAGTGAATAGTCTCGCCGTTCCTGATGACTTTCGCAGAGTGGGTGAGTGAGCTGCATTGCTCTATATGTTTTCATTATTGGGTGAAGTCTCTTCTTAAATTAACTCTGGATTTTATTGTTGTTGTTACTATTCTAATATGATTATCACTTTTCTTCAGTCTGCCTTATGCTTTCCTTCTTACAAGTAAACTTCCATCTGGAGAGTATTTTGAGATGGGGAATGTACAGTGAAGTAGTAGAAGTATTGTTAGCACTATGTTCTTTTCCTTTTTTTCTAAGTACCTGGAAAGCCATAAAGTAACATAAAAATCAAATAAATGCCAAACATTACAAGGTCGTCCTCTCTCAAAAATGATTATGCAAATGAAAACTGTTGGGTTATCTAAGCCCGTGCAGTGAGAGAAACATTCATTATACATCGATCTGTGAGACCCTGGCAGTTCTTCGCTTCAAAAGAAAGGCATTAAGAGCTGAGGAGTCTCCACGCTTGCTCTCAGATGATGGGATACATTGCTTCAGCAGTGCTTCCTGGGCATAACAAAATACCTGCTGACTGTATGGAGTGAAAAAGGCTCGGTCTTGATGAGTACCTCTGTTTGTACATCAGAGCCCCATGCAGAGATTCCCAAGCTGACAAGGTGCTTTGCTTAGGCTAATTAGTCCTACTTCCCCCGTTATATCTTCCCTGCTCATGCTAATCAGCCTGTGCGGGGTGCTGCTGGGCGCTGATTTTCTGCTGGTAGCATTCACATGAGTGTGTCTGAAGAGCCTTGCCTTGCAGTGTGCCCTGTCAGTGTCTGAGTCAGCCCTGCACCAGCCCTCGTGCCTATCTTGTGTGGTTGTGCAGTGCAGGTAGCCCCTGGAGTTGTGCTTTATGTTTACTTAAGAATCACTTAGCCACGAGTGACTGTTGGAGCCACTGTAAAGGTACTTAGCATTAGAGGGAAGATCTTGACGAAGTGCTGGTAGCCACCGTGCTCTCCGAGGAGAGTGTGCAGCCCAGCGTCCTTGGATGCTCCTGGCTTTGTTGAGTATGACAACTTTGCTGTCATGCTCCTGGCTCTGGACGTGGTGATCTGGAGCTCCAAAAGCAACAGCAGGTTGGTGAGGGAACAGAAGTTCCCAGGTAGACAACCAGAAATGATGGAATAAAAGTTTGAAGAACTAGGACTTTGGACTTTCCAACCTATTATGTGTGCAGGAATGTCAGAAAAAATTAGTTGATGGATTAAATTAGGAAAGCTACTATTGATAAGTTTGCTCTGAGGTATTATTTCAAAGGCATTGAGCTTACAGCAGCCAGGGTTTAGAAGTTAATATTGGAACAATTTTGAGCTACTTAAAAAGAAAGAGAAAACCCTTCTCCTCCTCCTGCATATGACCGCAGAAAAACTATGTCTGCTCATTATAGTAGAAATGTTTTCTTTTACACTCCTGACTTCTCTTCCTCAGACTAGCACTTTCCTGAGAAATGCAGCTGTGAATGAATGTGCATGAACATGCACACATACACACTCTGCTCTGTACATATTGATCTTAGTGAGTATGGGAATGTGAAAACAAATATAAAAACTTACGCTCTTTTTGACAAGTTGTTCAATTTAGTTACAGTTTTCTGATTTTCTTCATTCACAAGGTGGGTTAATGCTCTTTGTGTGAAGCCTGAAGTGTGGTAGTTAAATGTTTGTCAAAATATGGATGTCTATATTTCCTTCCATATAATGAAATAGTAGTCCTTAAAATACATCAAGCCACCAGCATGAAAAAAGAGCTATGCTCTACTGTTTTGGGGACTAGCAGTTTCCAAGACCTTCAGTATTATCCCAGCCATTAAGTGAGTAGAAAATGTTTTGAGAGAGTAGGAAAAGCTTTGTTAAATGAAATGGCTGGGTCAGGATTGAAAAGGAAGAGTTTGCTGTTTTAAAACATAGCAGACATTTTAGACATTCTTATCAGGCTGCTTCAGTTGCATGCTTGTGCAAAACGCTGATAATGTAAGGGGTGATAAGAGCCCTCGTAATTTAAAGTGCCTGAACGTGGTATGTCTTATAGTAATGTATAATGGTAATAAAAATACAACTTGCATTTAGGAATTCCTGGTGCTGCTTATTAGCAGATCAGTATGTAAACACTGACTCAGTGCAATCTATACTTGAGAGATGTTTTGTTCTCTAGAGGGGGTTTTGGGTCTGTGCTGGCTCTGCACCACTTGAGTTGTGCACAACATGGGCTGGATTCAGACTGAGCTCTACTCCTCATCTATTAAAGGAAATCTATTTTATATAAAGCACACACCAAAATAATAGATAGTGTTTTTTTTTTTTTTTTCTGCAATGCAGATATTTCACCTATTTTATATCTTGAATATCAGCAACTGGTTTCACTTAAGCTGCCTGCTAAGATCCTGTTAAGAACACTTTAATAGGAAAACTCTCTCAGAATTGCAGCTTTAATGTTGATCCTTGGTTAGGCTGAGATGGGCAGTTTCCAGTTCACTCCCAGAGCTGCCCTCGTGAAATGAATGAAGAGGGTTTAGAAGAGGTTTGCCAGAAACAACAGGGTCAGGACTGAAAGTGGAGAGTTGCCAGCAGGAGAGCCCTGGACATCCACCATGTTCAAGCCCATGGGCTCTGCAGGTACACAGTACCTGAATTTTCTGTTGCAGACTTGAGCCCTCATCCTGCTCGTTGACCTGTGCATGCTCAAGACTGCCCATTTTGTTGGGTCTGGAGCCTTCAAGCAGTGGAGAATGGTGTTTTTCCGTGATCAAAGAAAACCTCCTAGCCAACGCATGGCCTGTTGTCTGAGGAGACCCCTCTAAAGGGGACTTGTAAAGCAGTGACTACTACTTCCTCATGAAAACAAATGTAGCCAAGACGGATAGTCCTCATAAAGAGTCTGGCCTTAGCTAAGTTATGGTTGTTACTTTAAGGCTTATGGCACAACGCATATGAGGCCCAGCGAAGACATTTTTTAAACATTCCTTCAGGAGTTGAGAAGATTGCAAAAAGCAAAGCGCGCATCTGTTTCTGGCTATCAGAACAGTTGTAGTGACAGTGTAGCTGACTCTCAATTTTGTATTCACATGATTGCGGTCTCAGTGCCTGCATCATATTGGAAAATCCAACTGATCAGGGGCAGGAAGTACCTGACAAATTGAAGCATTTTGTGTCTTTCCTTTCCTGTTTTGGTGGGGATAGTGTGGAGGACAAGATGTTGCAGAGGATAGTCTTTTGCTTTGAACCTGGTAGAAACAGTTGTCAGGCTTTTGGAGTGAAAAGTACATTTCTTGGTTTCTGCAGCCTCTTAAAATTCTTACCTTTATGTCCTGTCTGCGAAGAGACTAGCTAGTGTTTCAATATTCACATGTTATCTCCCTGCAGCCTTTTTTTCTCTTTCGTCCTGTGGTTTGAGATGACTCCGTTGGTTGAGCATTGTCTTGCAATCAGGAGACACAACCTTTATAGCCTGTTCAGCCACTGCCTGACTGGTGACGTGAGGTGTGTCATGACCAGTTGGTGCTTTGGCTGTAAAATGAAGATAATGGTACTGATATTACTCTTTGGTAAAGCATTATGAAATGTTTTCCTAAGTATCCCTGTTTCAGAGCCTGGGTATTTCTAGCCTGGGTTCTGAAGAATTGAGGTGTATGTGGTGGTGATGTCTGTCTGTCTTTTTGTGCCGGTGCCCCTCCCGTACCACTCTGCCTCTTGGCTAATTCCCACCAAATCTGTCAGGAAGTAGAAGTCTCAAAGATAATTAAATATCTTTGTGGGCAGGAGGACCAGGAACAAGGCTGGATCATGGGTGTTTGTGGAAAAACTTTGCCATTCCTGTGAAGAAACATCTCCTCGTGTCTTGTTGCATATGGTTAGTATCTGACCGCATCCCATTTGTAGCAGCCACTGGATTTCTCCCTTACAGAGTTCTGTTTGTGCCTGTAGAGCACTGACCTTTTTCTGCACAGGGCCTCTGACTTGCTGTTTTGTGTTACTCTGCACGCTGAAGGCAGCGACACAGCAGTAGTAATAATCGTGGGTATGCAGATTTATTATTTCATGTTTAGTAACTCAGTGGGAGCACATGTTTATCTTGTATACTTGAGTGCTGTTTTTAAATAGTACTGTATATACAATAGATAAAATTGACTAACGAAGAAAACATCCTCAAGGCTGAAAGAGCAAGCATGAAATAAATTCAAGAGTTGGCGCCTGGTTTATAGCACCACTTTGTGCCGAGCGTGCTAAGGGACAGGGCTGTAACCATTAGATGGATTGGGCACCCAGATAAAGCCTGGATAGATTAGAGGAATCAAATTCGTCTTTCTTCTTAGAAGCTTGAATTTATTCGTTGCAAGAGAAAACTGTTTTGCAAATTGATTTTTTTTAAAGAATATTTGAGTAAGCATTCTTTCACTGGGGTCAGGAGACAAGTAAATAAATACCCAGATGACCGCAGGCTCTGTGGTTTCTACAAAGATATGTGAAGATACATGAAGACCAAGACTCTTGAACTACCTTCAGTTCACTTGTTTTCATATAATTAGGCAGGTTTTAGGTTGATTCACTTTGAAGGGGAGAAATCGTGGCAGTGAAGGAATGTGACTGATTGAAAGTGACTTCTTTGCTGTGAGGGTGACAGAGCCCTGGCACAGGCTGCCCTGAGAGGCTGGGGAGTCTCCTTCTCTGGAGATCTCCCAAACCTTCCTGGATGCCACCCTGTGCCATGTGCTCTGGGTGTCCTTGCTGGAGCAGGGGTTTGGATTAGATGATCTGCAGAGGTCCTATCGAACCTCAACCATTCTGTGATTCTGTGAAAGATGCCAGACAGGGAAAAATACTGTACACTAAAGTCATCTTCAAAGTCTCAGAGTCTTTTTATTGACCTCCCAGATTTTAGGTCAGGCTTTCAGTTCAGAAAGTCATGATCAGTCACATCTCTGAGGTTACTTTTTAGGGTTTGTTTTTCTGTGCAAATGTAGTTTTCCTGCTAGTTTAATAGGAATCTTCCAGCACATTGTGATTTTTGTGAATGGACCGGGCATTGCCTTGCGGGGATGTTGGGCACTGAATGAGATAACTAGCTCAGGCACATGGTGAATCACCTTTCACTGCTGGCAGAAAACCCTGTATTCGAATGAAACTTGAGCAGAAGAGTTTCAAAGCTCTCTCTAGTAGCTTTTTATTTTTCTTCTTCTTTTTACCTTCTTGTACCTCCTGGTTGCATAGATGGATCCAAGTAAAACGTGCAGAAGACCTATTAATGTAGGTCATCCTGGTGATTTTCCTGACAAGATAGGACATTTTCCTGCAATACATTTTTCACTGTTTTACTCTCCTTGGTTTCAAATGTCCGAAGCCTGTGACTTTCCCCCACTTCCCTCAAGGCGTTGTGAATCACTCATATCATATTTAGCCTATTTTTAACTTAAAAAAAAAATGTCATTATACTTACACTGCCAAGACACCATCTGATATACTTCCTTCTTTCACTTATGCACAATATCTCAATCCCAATGCTTCCATCAGTATAGGGATATTACTAATCATTGCTCCTTACAGCACATGCTGTTACCAGTCTCCTAAGAAGCTGTCCCCACAATATCTCAAGCCCCATATATTGACCAAAGGAGAATGTGTGCACTCTGCATAGGCTTGGGAACTTGTATATGCTATGTGAAGCAAAACCAGTTTGTGCTGTCTGGTTGAAGTGTTATTGCTGCACTTCTAATTTCTGAAGACCTCATTTCAAAACTCTGCCTCAAATTTCCTTCTACTGATTTCATTTCTTTCTTATTTTCCTGTCAGTCCAATATAGTGTTCTAGCACTTAGTTTTCTTTTCTTTGTTTTTATTTCCACTCTAGACGATGGAGTTACATCCCACGTGACTCTGCCATCTGTAACAACTTCTCCGACTCTCATTCCTTCATCTTTATCCTTGGCCTGCGTGTGTTAATCTTACTTCTAAATCCTATGCCCAGAGGCTTCTGCTTTTCCTGCATGTAGTCATTCTTCCCAAGACAGAACTTTTACTGCCCTTTTGTACACTATACCTTTGTATATTATATTTTTTCTTATTATTAGCAGTGTGAACATAGAAGAACTAATTCAGAGACACTTAATTACGTTTTTAGGTCTAATTCTTGTTCAGGACTAGGCATCAGGATACATTTAACCGTTAACACCCCTTTGCCCTTTTGATTTCAGTTGGCTTCATTGATTTAAATTTAGGCATATGCTGAAATACTGCAAGCCTGGAAAAGCCTAAACTGCAGTGAATGCTTTTGATATTAAAAAATCTCAAACCAAACTGCATTTTATGCTCTGAAAATAATAGAAGCTTGAAACAGAGAAGTAAGATTTTAAAGAGATTCAGTATTCTATTTGAATTTCTTCTTGAAAACTTCAAGCATGCTGTAAAATCAAACAAAAATTCAGCAGTCTTGTTTTTCAGCCTGTTGACTCAAGATATTTTCTTCCCTACCCTGGGATTTTCTGTCATTGACATAATATGCAGTTGCTCTCGCTAAATTAAGACTGTCTCATGCTTTCTGGGATACCATAGTAGAACTGCTGAGTTGCAGTACTCATATTCAAAAATCGAGGTTACTTTATTGAGCATTTGGATACAACTTGCAATGCTACTGCTTTTCTCAGAGTGGCTCTTAAAACCTTGCCCAGTGAGACTGGAGAAAATAGAGCTAATAGCAAGCTCTGGCTAGGCACCACACGGTTCAGGCTTTGAGCAAAGAGTAGCTTCAGTGTCTAGGAGCTTGGTGTGTGTTAGGGGCAGTATGTTCATTGACATAAACCACTGTCAGCAGTGGAGGAAGGCAGCTGTGTATGTTGTTATCTATGGATGTTGTCTATTTTAGACTCACTGTGAGATCATGAATGATCTGCTCAAACTGTGCAGGGTTTGGGTATGGGGCATCACAGCCAGATAACCACTCTGAAGCTTTTGAAATAAATACAGACTCAGGTGCTGGGCTCCTAGGTGCTTTTTCTTGCCCCTTTCTTACCATTTCCTCCTCCTTTCAAGGCAGATGTGTCTGGAGAGGACGTGCAGGCCCCCCTGGAAGCCAGCCAGTCATGAAATGGGCTCTCCTCTGGGCGAGCGAGTCACTTTAAGCATCTCCCACCAACACTGGGAAGGGAACACGCATCCCCCTTCATGCGTAGAGTTAAACTGCTTTGGCAGGTCTAGGTACTCGTATTCCTACCCTAGGGAGCCTCAGTACTTCTGAGGAGAAGGGACAAGCAGCGGTGCGGCCCAGGGAGGGGCCTCCATCGTAGCACAGCTCCGATCACTCCTCAGCCCAGAGAACTAGCTGATAGGGAAACCTATGTGGTGGGGCAGTGACCAGATTTTGGGCAAATCAACAGAAAGAGCAAATGTCACAAGTTGAAGAGGTTTTATTTTTTATTTTTTTAGATTTCTCAAGTCCTTTTTTTTTGCATATTTTACTGTCCCTAGCTTTAGGCTAAAGTTTTTGACAGTCACAAGCATCCTGTCCTTGCCCCAGGTCATGGAGTGATGTGGTGACTTCTTGTTTGCTTCTGGGGTGAGGGCACAAGCACAGAGTAACAGGAGAATATTTTTAAAGCCTGTGCGTGGGTGTATGATTTTCAAAGTCTGGAGTTTTAAGCACAGAACTTGAACCACAGCACTCTGCTAATGAGGGGTTTGCTTTTGTCCTCCTCAAAATGAGTAAAGTAACTCAAAACTATATAATGCATGTTCCTTATGAATCATGGGGACATGCACTTCTGTGGCTGAAGGTGTATTTGCTAAGGTCCTTCAAAAATCCATTGCTTTTGTACCTCTCAGATAGGTGAATCGCTGCTTTTTAGCCCTCTTAGATACCTAGTGGACTTAGAAAACCTTCCTTTTAATGCAGGTGGATATGCTAAATACAATTAAAAAAAAAAATCTGTTCCTTTTCCCCTTCATAGCAGTTCTTGGAGTCCTTGTGGAAGACTTCACATCCCAGGCACCAAACACAGGCTCTTTTCTCACAACCTGCTGTGTGTGATTGTACTACTGGATTAAGCCAACCCAAACCAGTGTTTTCAGGAATTCCTGAGAAGTCTGTTGTCCCCAGTGAAATCTCTTTTGACTCCGCTTCCCGTTGTACAGCAAGCATATTCCTCGCCCCAGCGCTGCTATGCTCGTCAGCTCAGCAAATGTTTCCTTGGCATTGCACTTGCTGTTTTTGAACCACAAAATGCTTTTAGGTAAAGTTATCATAATATAAACTGAAAATTGACAGGCTGAATAGTTGTGGTTAGTATGTGCTATAGTGGTGATGACGTGGGAAAATATGTTGTTTTTCTCCAGATGACTGTTTGAGGTTAGTTCTAGACCATTTTGTTCATGATGTGCCAGCTAAAATTATGAGAGCGTGACTTTGAAGTAAGCAGGTTTGATTATTTTTTTTAAAGCCTGATAAAGGCCTGTTGTAAAAGAATCAATGTTGCTGTTGGTATTTTGAGAATTAAAAAAAAAAAAAAGCTGGAGCCAAGAGTTAAAAGGGAAGCCATAATTCCTTCTACCGGCTCTGGGGAGCACCACAGAGGTTGGGATCTTCATCATGAAAGGGGTGGTGCACATGGGCCTGGGCGGCAACAGGTATTTTCTGCTAGTAGCAGAAGCAGCATTTTGTGGGCCTATTCCTCACGTTCCTTGGGGTATTCGCAAAGGGAACAGGCCTGCGTTCCGCCTGGATGGCAATGCAGGACAACTGGGGATGGTTCCCCCCGTGTCTCCATCACCTACGGGGTGGTCTGAAGGCACCAACGCGGTCACAGGGCTGAGTCAAGCAGGCAGGACTGTGAAGGACGTGGGAAGGTGAGTCCTGTTTATAAGCTAGAAGCAAGAAAGGAGGTGGTATTTGATATCATCATGTTTAATGATAAAAACAAATGTGACTCAAAGTCACTTTTCTTTCAAAATAGGAGACGCCTTTTGGTGTGGGCTGCCAGTGCATTTTAGAAGTGAAATGCAAAATACACAGAATTTGTGTGCGGCTATGGGGTGGTTTCTCTTTCTTTCACCCACCTCTGTTTTATTTTGTGCTGCAAGGATGCAGTTGCATGTGAAGGGCTTGGTGTATTCAGTGGGACCTTGAAACAGTCCCGGGGAGCTGCGGCACAAATTGCCGCAGAGGAACATGGAAGAGGAACAGAAGATGCTAACAAAAAAATACATTTTACAATAAAAGCCTGCAGTACCGAAAAGAAATCCTTACTCCACATGCCACAACACCAATATGTAAATTTGGGGTTTAAATTTGCTCCAAGGTCTTTTTGGTGTTTGAGCAGATAGGGGCAAGTGAGTTGTGGAGGAGGAGCCTCGCACTGGAGTTTGCTGCCCTCATTCATCCTGAACTGCTGCACTGGCTTTGGATGATTAGCACAGCCCACTCAAGTGAGTATTTTTCTAATGTTTCTATTTTATTCTACTTGTATGGGCAAAATCTTGGTTCTTTTTGTGGTGAAGGGAGGAATGGGAAGTGGAACATCTTGCTTAACATTTCGCCTGCCTCTGAGCTGAGCAGCCTCTCCAGCTTATTGAAAGTGAGATCACGTTGAGGTTTTCATGGTGTCTTTATGCTCCTCGTGGTTTGCTGGGGCTGAGAGATGGCTCCCTTCTGAAACACCTGCAAAAAGGCAGAGGAAGGAGAGCTTTCTAGTCCTGATCTTCTGATTCCGACAGCCTTCAAATGGCTGCCGGTGGCATCATCCCCTTTCTCATGGACTGCTTCATCACTCTTCACAGGCCAGTGCTCTGAAGAGGTTAGTTTTAAGGCTCCAGCTCAGAAAGTCCCCCTTTTCCCCACATGTGATTAAATATTTTTAATATTTAAATCCATTCCAGTTAAAATAATGATAATAGGTAATTAATGTGAAAATACTGATGACATTATCTGACCAGAACAATGGTTTAATTAGGTTATGTCTGAAAAACATGCTCGGATTTAAACAAAAAAAAGGCCAGCTTATTCAGGGTCTGTGAGGGGTTACGATCACCCAAATAGTGACTTTCAAGACTTGGGGGTTGAGTGTCTGGAAATGGAGGGAGATGGAATTGTTAACTGCTTTTCTCTGGCAAATACTCTCCAAAATTCTCTACAAAGAAAAATTGAATTACGTTATACATTGTGCACGTGAACAGAAAAGCCGAAATTCTGGCAATTTCCCATTCTGGTTACTGGCATAAATCTTCTCTCTTTCCTGAGACCTGGATTTTACCCCTGTGCATGACGTTTTCATACATTGTGCAATGCTCTTGTGATGGCTTAATGCACCTGCCTCACTTCAGCAAGACAGATGCGCTGTTAATTCCCATGGCCTTGTTCCCAGCCGGGAGACAAGCACTTGCATAAAAGTTTGCAGAGAGAGAGCCTCAAAACCCCCCTTTCTGAGAGGGAGGATACGCGAGGTGCCTGCATTTTTGTGCCATACTGAGCACAGTGGGATCTGATCTGGATGGAGGCCACTGGCTATCATGAACCTTAGATAATAACGATAGTGTGAAAAGTTAAATAAATGTGTCAGGTTAATGCTCCCTTCAGGCTGATTAGCATAAATTGAATTTTAATAATTAGCTCAAGCAGTTGCCCCTTGGTGCTTGTACCTGATGCCTGGGAATTGTCGTAGCGCTTGGAGTGCCGGTCCTGGCAAGTGCAGAGAGGTTTGAGCTCTTTGGTCATACAAAAGGTGCCCAAACGCGTGTGCCATTAGTTGGTTTTGTTATAGGCATATGGCCGTATAGTTCAGATTTTCTCACTTCCATTTGTGCTCTCTGAAGCTAATACCCTGAAAGGCGTCCGCTTTGCTTATTAAGCTGCCATGATAAAGTGCTGGCAGTTCTGGGCTGCCCTCTCCTAATGTATGGTACAGCCTATTAAAAAACACCTGTCAAGCTCAATTGAAATGTCTAAGTGGCCTGATCTACAACATCTGCTGTCACGTCAGGAAAAGTAAGGGTTGGACATAGTGCCAGCCCCTTTAAATAAGCTGTCAGAGATGAACTATTTCAGCGTAGGGGCACATTGAGGAGCTCTTTGCTTGCGTTTAAATGGATCAAATCCATCTAGGTAATTTCATGGAAGAAAAAGAAAGATTTGTGTAAGATATACAGTATTCCTGTTCCTTCTTACCGGTGGCGACATGAGCTTCAGAACATTCCAATTTTCTTTTTTTTCTTTTTTTTTTTTCAACTTAACATATAGTTTTCAACTTAACATATAAAAGTGTAAACAGATTTTTTTTTCCTCCATTGCTGATTTGATTGAATGCTGGCCCCTGTTACACGTGTGAAAACTGCTTGGCTAGGAAAAATCTAGTGCTCATTGTATCGTAACTTTGTAGATAAGTCCAAACAGCCTAACTGCTTTTCTTGACACAGAGTGGTACTTGTATATACTCATTTTGGAGACCAAATTTACAGAAGGGAAAGGGGAAGGCAATGAACCCTGTAGCATTTCAAAAATGTTTGTGGAGGTTTTTTGTTTGTGTTTGGAATTTTTTCTTTTCTTTTTTTCTTTTTTCAAATGTGGCACTCGGAATCCAAGGAGGCTCAGCAATCAGCATGTTTGAATGCCAGCCAAGGCACTAAACTGGCAGCCTTCCCTTCTGATATCAGTGTGAGTGAAATGTGTACTCAGTAACTGGATTCAGGCCCTTCATAGTTTGCAAGCAAATATTTCTGCTTTTACAGATTATATAAAAAATAGAAAAAGCTGTGCCTCTGAACATGCAAGAGAGATGGTTCTGCACCTTTGCAGAGATATATTAGCATTTCTTTGTTCCAGTCAAAGTCCTGTGCCTTATGTTGTCACTTTGAAGGCTGTGTTCTGTTTCCAAAATCCATTTAATTATGTCTTTTAATGTTTTAACTATTAAATCTGCCTTGTGTAAAGCTGTAAACATCTCACACTGGCAATAAGCTGCAGGAAAATAAAGTAAATCGGCATTTTGTAAAAAGGCTCTGCAAAACCGATGGAAAACTCTGCGAAGAAGCTATGATACAGCCCAATTTGCATTTTCTCATGGGTGTAGCAGTGACATGCACAGCATGACTTTGGCAGCCTCGCCTCTCGGGGTGATGCAAGTGCCGGTGGTACGGCCCTGTAGGGTCAAGTTAACAAGTGTGACACGGTGATTTTCCATGCAGTTTCTCAGAAGCACTGAGCGATGTGCAGCAATAAATAGTGACAGAGGAAATCGATTTGAAGAGTAAATATATTTAGTAGGAGAAAAAAAAGTGTCATACAAATCTTTCACCTTGCCAAAATAAGGTTAGCAGGGTTTTTTGGTGGTGCTGCTCGACTTTCCAAAGTGACTCCTTTTTGCTGCCTAATGTTTTTGTTTTAGAAAACCTCAGGATAAGGAGATAATATAGAGTTTGTGTGTGGTGGGTGTCCGGATCATTAGAGCACCAGGCAGTAGACGCTACTACTGACAGTGCATTTTCACAGTCTCTGGCTTCATTGACCCAATGGTAACTCTTAAAACAGTTGTTTTGCCCAGCTGGGGCAGAAGCTGGGAGCATATTTGAGGTTTCTGGTGGTGATAATGTTGTTATAGAGAGGACAACATGGAAACTCTCTCACAGTCTTTTACAGTTCGTTCTATTTTGGAGAGGCATATATACTTTTTAGGTGTTACTGGGACATGCCTCTGATATGACTTTGGCTGTTTTTTCTCATATACGTTTTGTTTCTCTTCATGAATTCATTCAGTATACTAAATTGGAAGTAAAGAAAAAAGAAATAAGAAATTGCATGAATTGGAAGTTGTTGGCTTTGGCCTGCACAGGCAGGATATTCTCTAAAGCCGTCTCCTTCACCCCAGATTTGGTTTCTTTTTCTGCAGTGAAAATGGTCCACTTGTCCCAGGGGTGGATTTGCTGCAGTGTCCTGCCCACGTTCGCCATGCAGATAACTCGCTGATGCTGTTTGAAAGCTCGTGCATCCTGTAGGCTGCTGGACATTCAGAAGAAATGCTAAGTGGGCCCATTTCCCCTGCCCCGATCCTGCATCCCCTGGAGCAAATGGGATGCCAACCGCTAATCTGCAGTAGGCTCTGGGCTGGAGTCTTCCGAGGACTGCTCAGGAGCAGCCTAGGGAAGCATCTCTTTAGTGACAAGCTTTGGTGTAGGAGTTGGGTAGCTTTAGGGCAAAGCACCTCGTGCAGTGGTATCCTGAACTGTAGCCCTGGCTGAAGTACTCTTATGCTGTGACCTTAGCACACCCAGTGCTCTGTTAGCTTGCTCTACAGAAGCACAAGGGAGTTTGGCTGCTTTCAAATAAAGAGGCTGCCAAATGGGAAAACAAAAAGAAAGAAAGAAAGAAAGAAAACGCAACCCAGCAAGCGTCTTCATTTTTTTTTCCCTTGGCTTCTCTATAAATAGTCAAGCATTTTTCAGAGCAAGTTTAGTTACTGTTCTGTGGTGGTGAGTGAACACTGTGATCCTTCGATATGTTTTGTGCTCCTGAATCTCATTAGAAGTTGTTTGAGTAAAATTTAATTTGAGTTTGTAAATGAGAGGAATAAAGACTAATATTAAATTTGGTCTAGATTTTTGTCATTGGATCTGCATGCTTTGTCGGTCACTGACTTCACGAAGAGCGCTTTGAGTACATTTGAGAACAGTTTGGCTTCTTGTTTGACTGTCTCACTGGATACATGTTGAAAGTTTTTCCTTATTATCCCTACCACACAGTCACGTCATTCTGGAAATTAATGCTCCTTTTGCTGTCCATATGCAAAAAATTATTTGAACATCTGTGTAAGTCACAGCATACGCCAAGACAAATTATTGGTGGTAGGATACAGAGTCCCGATTTCAAAACACTGTCTGCATGGGATCTGTGTGCCTGAATTTACTTTATTCCAATACTACATGATGGCTGCCCGTTTCATGTTCCACCAGCTTGCCACTAATACCAGATAGTCAAATTTTGTCTTTTTTTTTTTTTTTATCAAGAAGCAAATGCATAGTTTCATTTTGGCATCTGGTTTTATCAAGAAAATGATATCAGAATCGTGTGGGGTTTTGTGAGTCATTACCAGAAATACAACAGTGGGTGGATTAGCCCTTTCAAAGCGGCTGCTTGGAGTGCCTGCGATGTAGTAAGGTGCAGTGAAAATAAGGTCAGGCCTACGATTTTTGCATGATCTCTCTGGAATACTCTTGGTAAAGAGAGAGATTCTTGTTCTGTCAGCAGCGCTGGGCTGTTTCCTATTGGCACCGGTGCTGAGTCAACTGATGCTCTTCAGACTCCCTGGAAACAGAGCATTTCTCAAGGCTGTCCTTGTCTTGTGGAATACTGTAGGGCAAAACACAAACATTTCAGTCGCTTGCATCTATGATAGGAGCCTGTGGCTGCAGGAATAACAACGGAACAGTGTGCTTATGTGTTTGCTTAACCTTTGTGAGTGCCTGTAGCTGCGGCCTGCCTTGCCAGCTTAAAGCCAGCTCCTCCCAAAGAGAGGGCAGGAGCGTGGGGAAGCGCGGAGGTGCCAGCAGGCCTGTCAGCTGGCCATGCCATCTCCTTCCCGGGTGTCCGAGGTGGGCAACCACCGTCATCCAGTGGCACCACCAGGGCCATCTCACCGCTTCTCCTCGGGGTGGCAAGCAAGAGGCTCCTTTTTAGGAAGAAGACATGTTTGAGATGTGCTAATCCTGATGTGACTGATTTTGCGTGGCTTTTCTTAAGTGCGTTTGCTAAAATATAATAGTCAACTCCTCGTGGGTTATGTCTCAGTAATCACAAGTATCTCTCTCTTCCCTGCCAGCCTGAAGCACTTCTAGAGCTGGCTTAAAGCTCCTGTTTCTCAGCTGCTTTCCATGCTGCGCTTGTTAGCAGCATTTCTCTGCAGGCCTGGGAAATGCCGCTTTCATATTAGCCTTGCTGATAGGCAGCTGTGATGTTTTTCAGTTGCCGTTATCAAAGCTTCTTTCCTGAAGGGCTGCTGGCCCTCCGTGTGCGGAAGCGCAGCCTTGTTTCCATCCCAAGCCCCACAGAAGAGCGTCCTTGCGGGTAAATCAAGCCAGGGATTCGCATGCGTGCTCTCCTCGCTTCCGACGACGCGGCCCGGCTTTGGCCAGCAGCACCCCCAGCACCAGGAGAGCATCGCGCCGGGAGCAGGTCTCACGGGAGCAGGAAATGCTCCCAGGAACAGCCCGTTAGTAGGAATGTATCCTGCTTTCCTCCTGTGGCGTACAGAAGAAGCCACTCAGGAATGCTGTGCAGGAGTTACTCGGAGTCGCGCTGTCTCTCCCAGACAAAATAATGTGTATTTGGAGCCCAGTGCCAAGACTTCCTGCTCTTCCATGGCCCCGGTGCAGATATTGCAGATCAGAGCACACAGGCTGGACTAGGACATCTCCCAGCTCTGTGGGACCTGCCGCGGCATTTCCGTCCCAGTGCGGGGCTGAGGGGACGCGCGCGCCTTTAGTCTCCTGTGCTCTGAATCGGTCACGGCGCCGAGTTTCCCCACAGAAGTAAGTTTGTTTTGGGTAGAGGCCTTCCTGTTAGGTCTTACCATATCATACTGTCCTGCACGCTAAGAAAATAAAAATATTTCCCCTTCCAAGAGATAGCGGGAGCAGCGCGAGGAGGATGTTTTGCTGAAGTCGGAGCAGGGCGGGAGAGCCTCCCGGAGCGGCGGGAAGCGGCCGTAGGGCGCAGGTCGGCAGCCTCTCTGCAGTGTCCCCGCATGAGGCCGGAGCGCTGCGCTACCTGCCGCAGAGCCGCCTGCTCCCGGCATGCAGCCCCGTCACGCCGCACGGGCCGAGAAGGAGCGGCCTCCGTTCCCCCTGAGCCCAGCCAGGGAGGGTGCAGCGGATTTATAAATACCCCCGCCGCCTCTTGGCAGGCCAGGAGCTCTTGGAGAAGCCGGGCTGCGCGACGCGGATCCCGTTACCCTGGCAGGAGGGAGGGAGGGTGGCGGGACCTGCGGCGTCACCTGCGCCCGGGGCCCTTGGCTCGGGGTGGCGGGAGGCGCGTCACGCTCAGCCCTCGGCCCGTTTGCTGTGTCACGGCAGCGCCACCGTTCCGCGCCTGCCGCCGGCTCGGGTTCCCGTCCGCCCGCCCTGCCCGCGGGCCGGAGCTCGCTCAGCCCCGCGTCACCGTCACGGGAGGGCTCGGCAGGCGGCTCGGGCGCTTCTTCCCGGCCTCCGAACGCACGGCAATCAGACACGGCTGCGCCTACGCAAATAGGCCCGGGGCGGTGGGGGACGCATGAAGAAGATTAAAATCTCTTTTTTTTTCCCATGTGTTGCTGTAACAGGTGTGGGAATTAGAGAGACGAGAGCCAGGGCTTGGCAGTGGACGTGGTTAAGCCCCGCGCTGGCTCTGAGCGAGGTGTGGGCCGGGCCAGTGTCACCTGTGAGCGGGTCTGCCCAGTTACTACTTGGGATTTGCAGGCTCGACACAGATGGGGTAAATTCTCCGGCGCCACCCTTGGTCGCGTGGCAGCTCCGGGCTGGTGACCCTTCCCACTGCCTCCTCTTTCCCCGAGCCAGGAGGGTGCCTGCTGCGCCTTAGGGCAGGAATCTCAGTCCTGAGGCGCTCCATCCCTAGTCCCGCATTCCGGACGGCCCTTTATGTGCACACAGACGTGCTCCGAGTCACCCCGTGTTGTAGAGGGGAATACGGTGGTGTTTCTGGCGCTGCCCTTCGTAGCGGAGTCGGCTGCATCATGCACAGAAGCGCAAATGTACGCTTGGAAGATTTGCAGAGGCAGGTGGTAGCCTGTGTTTTTCTTCTGTTTGCAGTTTTTAATTTAAAAAAAAAGTATTTTCAAGCTCCACACTGTCAGGAATGTGGGTGTGTGGCTGAATGAAAATAAAATAAAATAAATTTGCATAATAAATACACTAGTAAATTTTCAACTTCCCTAAACTCTTAGCATAATAAATACAGCTACTATTTGAGGTTGAGCTGTTTGTTATCCAAGGAAGAGGAACACTTTTGAAGGAGCAGTTTCCCTGAATGCCTTTCCTCATTATAGTAGTGGTAGTTATCAGCCATGCGCAATTCCAGTTGCAGCACAAAATGCCACTGTCAAAGTCAGATGGGCTTTCTTTTACCTCACATTATATATAGAGGAAAAACCAGAGGCTCGTGTGTGTGTATGTGTGTGCATATGTATGTGTATATCATCTTTGTCGTTTTAAAAGTTGACTGCCTAAAGACGGGCACCTGGGTTTGTATTTAGGACTGAAGTAAGCGGGATTGTTTTCAAAGGTCCTGCATACCTGTAGCTCTCCCTGAATTCGTTAAAGGCAGATGTTCTTCTTGGCAGTTTCCACAGCAGCCCCTGAGAGATACTGGGTACCCGGCACCTTTGGGACGCTAGCCGCTTATTCAGATGCCTAAAGGGGAAGTTTGGTGTTTAAATTTAGGCACCCAAATTAGAAAAGTTTTGATCCCGTAACCATAACAGTCGCTGTCCCCTCTGTCCTGAAGTGCTGTAGCGCAGATTCATCTGAGAACCACGAGGTTCGTATGTGGGAGTGAAGAGGGACAGGGAATGTGTTTCCCCGCGGTGGAAGCGAGCTCGAGTGCCTGGCTTATAGCACATGCAAACGCAGGTCAGATGGCTTGACAGTTGGTTATGAAACTAAATAAAAATTATGCAAAATGGAATTGATTTTGCACATATTTTTAGGTTTTGTCTTTTAGTAGCATGAATCTTTAATTAAAATGCCAAAGAGAAAAAAAGTACAAGCAGCAACTGTTACGTTTTTCGTATAAAGTAGATGTAAAGCAATAGCCTGCTATGCTCTTTTTAGGGATCATTTTTTATCCCATTGCAACTGAGAATATAAAGCCATCTTACAGCTTGCCAGAAGTGACACCTGCTTTCATACTGCCTAATAATTACTTTAGGTTTGACAGAAAGTACTTGGCAGGGTGCATACAAATTATGACTCGCTTCAGGGTACAAATAATGTCATAATGGCTTTAAGAGTTTCTCTTTATGTTCAGGATATTTGCATGTACATGCTTTGTTGGTGGGAAATGAACAAGCAAAGCAGTGTTTTGGTTGACTTCCTTAACTCCTGAATAAAAATATGTGTTGGATATTGCAAGCATACAAATAGAGTAGAAAAGCGAAACAAATAGGAAGGATGTCACTAGCTACTTGAGCATGCCTAATTTTTTGCAACTCTGTTGCTGTGAAAATGTCCTAAACATTTGTCAGAAATAAAATGACTTCCAAGGCTAGGAACTCACAGTCACCTTCCTAGAGCAGAGACCTTGCCCATAGGAAAGTGGCAGTGACTTGTGGGGACTTTTCCCTCTCCCTGCTCTGCCTTGCAGTGGAAGAATTTTCAGTCTAAAGTGCATTTGGATGTGGTATCCGCTTTTTTATTTCCCCTACTTCTGCTGTTATTGCTGCAGTTAATTGGGGCTTAAAGTCACATGTGCTTATTTATCTGCAAAATCATGTTCTTTATTTATCTGACTCTAAACTATAGTTAGGAAGTTGCTCTTTCACAAAGGTCAGTAGTTCCTGAATACCTCTTAGCCTTTGATGTATTCAGACTTAAACACAGAATGCGATGTATAAGACATGACAGCAGTGCTTAGTCCAGTTTGGGACAAGGCAACTGCTTCCTAGAGATCAATTAAATGCCAGTAAAATGCTTTCCTGGGATCAACCACAAAGTGTCTGGGGGAGCAAAGGTAAAATCCCGCATCGAGCTGGCCAAATCTTTACTTTGGTGTCCGATAGAGACTTTCCCTGCAGCCCTAGTGTGTAGGGAACATCCTTCTCTGCCTTCATTTATCATCCTGCAGCAAAGTGAAGTTATAAAATGCTAAAGAACAGCAAGAAGGTTTCTGTGTTTGTATCTGTGGCATTTTTTCTTGCCCAGTTTTTAAAGAAAAGGGAGCCAATGTAGAGAGTGAGGGATGGATGTTTTTAAAGAGCTCATTGAACTGTTTCTGAAGGCGACATGCAAACAGTTTTTGAAAACCAGACCATGAAATTTTTACATGAGCTTCCTTAAGGAGCTAGAAGAGGGAGGCATCATTAAAAATAAATAAATAAAATAACATTTGGAGGACAGAATGTACAACAGTGGAAAGCATTTGGGAATTAGATTCTTGTATGTAAAAAGTACAGTTCCTTCTTTTCCAGCTCTGTTAAGTAACGTAAAAAGACAAATACCTTTTATTTCCTGAAAGAAGCCCGTATCTTTTTACAAAAAGAATAAATTTGGAGGACGCTTGTTGTGTTTCTGTGCAGTGTGTATTAGACAGTACATATTTTTTATCAGAGAGAGCTTTAAGATATACAAAGTTTGGGCACGCATGGGTCTTTCCAGAAAGACTTTGGCAAATTGCAGGGAATTCAGACAGCTGCAGCAAGAGTGATTAATGGACTAGAGGACAAATACTAAGAATTAAATGCGTACAGTTTGTCTGAATGAGAGAGAAGAGGGTGAAAGAACAGTGTGATGTAACTGTAGTACATTTACCAGTCCTGTTCTCAAGATGTATAAATATCCAAATTTGGAGAAGAATTGTTTTGGGTGGTCCAAACAGTATGACTAGGAGTAACGGGATAACATTGAGCATGGAAAACGTAGGCTGAGATCCCAAAAACGTTTCTGGCCAGTAAGATCGCTCAGACTGTGGAATAACCCCATGGGAAGGGGTGGAAGCCGCGTTGTTTGAGTCCTTTAAATGAGACTGGGCAAGGGCACACGGAGCTCAGCCGAGGAGGGATCCAGCAGAGGGTCCCAGTGTCACAGCCTAGGTGCTTTTTCCCCATCTATGTGTTATCTGTGGGTAGCACAAATGCAGCTCGTGGCTGGAAATTGCATGTGAGGTTCGTAGAATCACAGAATGCCTAAGGTTTCAAAGGGACCTCTAGAGATTCATCTAGTCCAACCCCCACCTAGAGCACGTGGCACAGGACTGCATCCAAGCGGGTCTTGAAGATCTCCAGAGAAGGAAACTCCACAGCCTCTCTGGGCAGCCTGTTCCAGTGCTCTGTCACCCTCACAGTAAAGAAATTCTTCCTTAAGTTCCCGTGGAACTTTTTATGCTTCAATTTGTGGCCATTTCCTCTGGTTCTGTCGGTGACCACCAGTGAAAAGAGGCCAGCCCCATCCTCCTCATTGCCTCCCTTGAGGCACTTATAGACACAGATCAGGTTCCCTCTCAGCCTTCTCTTCTCCAGGCTGAACAGGCCCAGCTCCCTCAGCCTCTCCTCATAGGGCAGATGTTCCAGGCCCCTGATCATCCTCGTGGCCCTGCGCTGGACTCTCTCCAGCAGCTCCACATCCCTCTTGTACTGTGGGGCCCAGAACTGGACACAGTACTCCAGATGTGGCCTCACCAGGGCTGAGTAGAGGGGCAGGATCACCTCCCTCGACCTGCTGGAGATGCTCCTCTTAATGCACCCCAGGATGCCATTGGCCTTCTTGGCCACGAGGGCACACTGCTGCCTCATGGTCAACCTGTCGTCCACCATGACGCCCAGGTCCTTCTCTGCAGAGCTGCTCTCCAGCAGGTCGGTCCCCAGCCTGTACTGGTGTCTGGGGTTATTTCTCCCCAGGTGCAGGACTGTGCACTTGGCCTTGTTGAATTTCATGAGATTTTTCACCGCCCAGTTGTCTAGTCTGGGGGTTCTGAGCAAGTTGTATTTTAGCATATATTTGAGTAGGGATTTCCTTGTGGAAATGCAAAAATCCCTCTCTGTCTAAGATTTCTGCCCTGTAACTGTCTGGGCTTGTTGTACTTGTGTTGTAAAAAAAACAAAGAGAGGAAGAGAGGGCGGAGGGCGAATTGCCTTATTGTAAGACTACCCAATGGCAAACTTTTTATCCTGTATTTGGAACAGACTCACCAGGTTGTGCTCGAAGTCTGAGGAAAAGCTACTGGCGCGCTGCACTGCCCAGCAGAAGGACAGAGCGGAGCAGACCTGTTCTGCATGAGCTCTTACATGGCAATTTCTTTCAGGGGCTGGGTTCCCCCAGGTATGTCCTCTTTGAGGCTGATTTTTCTATCAAATGGCTAGAAAATTACAGTGTGTATGGTCAAAAATAGGGAACTTTTTTGGTAATAAATCTATAGTTTATGGACCCATGCACCCATGTTGTTTTTTCCCTCACTTCTAGCTATGTTGTCTTCAAAAAAAAAGGACCTTTCCCTCCTCAAAGGTGGCTGTGGTTTCTGTTGGTGTCTCCACTGTGCCACTCCATGGGTGGACTAAGGAGATACATAGTTGAGGGGGTCCTGGTCTTCATCCAAACCGCAGCTATCGTTGGCTTCCTTGAACTTCCTTTAGGTCATGTTCATACTGTGAAACCTGAATAAGATTTCCAAAAAAGATTGAATTGAAAAAAAATGAATATGGAAATTACATAGTGTTGCTGCACCACAGCAGCTGGGCTGGGCTAGCTGGGCAGTGCTTGTGCTTTACCCCGATGCTTTCCCTCCCCGAAAACTGCCCAAAAAGGAGATAGGATTGGTGTGGCCTCATGCCAGCTTCGGTGTTGCAGGTGGATGTGAGATGGTTTTTTGGAGCCTCTGGAAAGCGCAGTTAATGATTTCCTGCTGCCACCTAAGTACCCAGTCACAGGCAGGGGATTGGAGAGAAATATATGTTGTGGAGACATCTATTTCCTTAGCAGGAAGTATTGATCCAACAAACCATATTCTATTACAATGGCTTTATTTCTGCTGTATTAAGTGACTGATGCAGAGTCTATTTGATCAATTTGTGTGATAGATATTGGCAAAGTCACACCTGGTCACCGGACACTTTTTAGATGGCTGCTTGCTGATTGTCTGCCTTAAACAATCTTAAAATAGGGTTTGGCCTGAAAATCAAGATTTTAAAGGTCTATTTTATCATTCAGTAATACCCTGGATTTTGACTGACAGATTTACTCATTTGTTATTACCTGTTGCTGGTGCTGAAAGCTGCACGTAAATACTGAAGCGTGCATCAGCTTTGCAGTGTGATCTTGCTGTTTGTCAGCCTGCTTGGATGGAGCATTTGGGTCATCCCTTGTGTAGCACTGTGTCTGCATAGGCGTATGCTAACGTAAAGCAAAAATTCCCCTTTGAACCTTTGCAAATCAAAGACGTGTTCCAGTGAGGTTTTTTTTCAGCCTGCTCTGTGTGTGTGTGTGGGGCGGGGTATGGGAGGAGGTTTCCTTTGTAATTCATCAGAGAGTCAAGATGAAGCTGTATTTCAGCAGTTGTTAAAAGGACAGAAACAAAAGCTGTGCTTCTGATAAGCCCTGCAGAATTTACCAAAAAAATATAATTCTTTTTGTAGTATTTGGAGCTTTAGGGTCGAGGTTGGGACTAGGCTTATTTGGGCTGTTGGGTCAAGTTCTGAATTAGGTGAAGAAGGGGCCTTTCTCTTGCTAGGGCTAGTTCTCCAGAAGTTACCTATGAAGCAGCCGCGTCTCACCGCTCCCCGATGTGCCCGTTTCCCCACGGTGCGCCACGCGCGGGGCGAGCCTCCCGGCCGGCGGCGCAGAAGCCACCGTGCTGCACCGTCGCGGCACACGTGTTGTGCTCCTGCAGGAGCTGCTCCGAGGCCTCCGGGTGAGCCAGTGCCTTCAGGTTTAACGCTGCTTGGATTGGCTGAGCGAAGCTGGTTTCCCAAGTGGATAAATCGCTCCCCTTGTAGGCAGGGAGCTTTGGAGCCATTGCGGGGTCGCTCGCGGTCGTCATCGCTCCTGTGGTGTCTCCTCCTCCTCCCCAAGGAGCCTGAGGAGGTTTTGGGCTGGACCAACCACCAGGAAGGCCCCACCTGGTCCATTTGAAGTTCCCTGTGCTGAAGCCCTTGTGTTCAGGCATGTTGCCTTGCCCTGCTCACTCTGTCGCCCATGGAGGAGCAGGACCGTGTGGGATGGAGAGCAGTCCCTGACGCACGAAAGTGGCGCTTCTCTGTCAGGCTGCTGAGACCTGCTCCCTCAGCAGGATTTGCATGGCCAGCTTGGCCTTGTCACTGCCTCGCACGTCCATTTGCTGGGCAGGGCCTTTTCCATGCCCACGACAGCCTGGAAGAGGAACCGGTCCTTAGACTGGTCCTTACATTACGGCAGTGAGAGCAGAGAGCTCATATTAGCTCCTTGGAGCTAGCAGGGAGCTGTACTTGGCTCTTCTCCCTGAAATACTGCGGTCTCCAGAGCTGTCAGTCTGACATTGTTCTCAGCTGAAAGTTGCTTAAAATAGAGAGGAATAAAGAAGCAGGGAAGATACTTGGAGAGAAATCGCATGTTTCACTACAACCCTTAATGTGCAAAGTGCTGTTTTGCAGAGCAGGGTAAGCACACAAAAATTAACAAGCGCTGCAAAAACTGCAGTGGGTCAGCAGAATATTCCCTTACAGATGTGAGAAGCAGAGGAAGTGAGCAAAAGACAGCTCAGAGCTCGGCCTGACATTTGCGGACAGCGTATCCGTAAGCCTGGGTTGTATCTGTAAAGGTAAATGGGACACTGCTGCGGATGAGGTGGCACCGACTGTGTAATGAAGCAGCCTCGCGAGGCAGGAGCTCCTTTCAGGACTCATCGACTGTGCCCAGAGTGAGACTCGCGTCTTGGATGAGATATAAACGGTTCGGCAGTAACTGCGACGTGAGAGGCAAGAGCAGTCACCAAAAGGTTAGAGGGGAAGTAGACGGAAACCTGAGAAGCTGAGGGACGATCACAAGGAGCGGAATTATTCAGACGAGGGAAAAACCCACACGCCAGTCTTGTGATGAATAAAAATACATGTTTCAGTGTACCGTAAAAAGGCTTTGCCATTTACACGCACACACGTTAACACATCTGTAATTAACAGAGAAGATTCACTGCGGAGAAGATGGTGTTACTCTTCCTTTCCCCTATGTTATGTTTAAATATCTGCATTTGTTAAAAAAAAAAAAAAAAACTAAGGGTTTTATTCTGTTCTTCCTAGTACAGTAATATATTGTATGCTACTTTGTACCATTTCTAGCGGTACCAGGGGCAGACGTGGGGGCAGACTTCTCGTCCTGCATGCCTGAGTTTTCTATTGGAAAAGTGTGTGCATGTGAGTGCGTGCTTCTGTGGTTACATAAGGGTGTATATTTGCAGCAAGAGTCGTCAAACCTGAGAAATATTTTTTTCTTCATTTTTCAAAGAGTTTCAGAATTAATTTTTAAAGCTTCATTGCACATTGGAAAGACATGAACAAAAAGATTTAAAAGCCTCTGGATTTTAGATGTTGTGGGTTTTTTTCTTTGCACCTTAATCCAAGAGAAATAATATTTCATCTCATTCTTCTGTGACAAAATATATATATATATATATCAGTTTCTGTATTTTCAATAACCGCAGCCTTCCAGAAAAGAAACAAGTGATTCTGAACATGGCATGTGCAATTGCTTTTTTTAATTTCTAAAGGATGCTTTTTAAAAAACATCTGAAAAGCTGGAGGTGAAGTTATTAATGTAGGCCCAGTCTAATACCCTCCTGGTCTGTCATGGAAGACTCCGCTGGACAAGTCACCCTAGCACCCCCCTGCCCCCCCTCACATGACAACACAGTGGAGGTGATTAAAACATATTTAAAATAGTAATAATTTTAAAAATCCAAGCCAGATCTTTTGCACAGTGCAACAAAATGCACAGCCTCCCGAAAGCAAACTGAACAGAGCATGTATTTCTCTGGTGCTGCTGCCAGCATGACCCAGTGGTTTGGTTAGCAAAAATGCCTTGAAAGTGAGAGCAGGGACTGGGGTTTGAAAGGTTTTGACTGGGGCTCCTGTGTCAACTGGGTGGCCTGGCTGCCTCTACTGGAGCGCGTGTCGGGGCAGAGCATGAGACAGGTTGCTCCCTCTCCGCGTATAACGAGGCACCTTGGGGGCAGCCGCTCGCTGCGGAGCTTGCGTGGAGGCAGGGGCAGCTTGTGCCCCGCGTGCCTGGGCCGGCCACAGCACCGGGCTCCTGCGCGGTGCTGCGTGGTGGACGGGGCAAGCGGGGAGGTGCGAATCGGCTGCCACCGCGAAGCGAGCGCGGGTGCTGGGTGGCCTGCCCTGAGCAGCGCGTCCCGGGCAGCTGCACGTGCAGCGCTTGCGTGCGGTGCAGGTAGTGTCACCCTCCAGGCACCCCGGGCTGAGCTGCGCTCCCTCTTTCTGCGTTGTCAGGTGCAGACTGGAGACAAAAGCTTTTAGAATTAGTATTTCAGTGGGCCAGGAGAGGAGCGACACTCTGACCTGCTTACAAATGTCCCGAGTTTGTCTGGATTTCAGCCCACACCAGGAAGTGAAATCCTGTTTCCCGGGGGCTAATCCAGAAAACAAACCCCTGTTATCAGCTCCCACAATTTCATGAGAGCAAACGAGCGCATTCCCATGTTTCCAGGTATTCAAGGAGCAACGCCTCCTAGCTCTCCAGCTAAAGAAACTCCAGATCACATGGAGCTCTATACAGAGTCCGATCAAGATCAGGTTCCCTAAGCAGGGTATTTACAAGCCCTCCTGCTAGAGAAGTGGAGGAAGGAGCTTCTTTCCAAGAAAAAAAATTGTAGGCTGGGTAATCTGACATCATTCAGAGTCACATCACCCTACACCCACCAGAATTCAAAGATAGAATGGAAATGGCATAATGTGTTCTCAGGGTAACACTAATAGTACTTCTCTGGCAGTTCATTGTGTTTTGTCCCCACCCTGCCACTGCCACTGCCACAATTAACATTTCTGGCAGTGACTTTGAAATGTGTTGCCATAACAAGGTTGCTGATCAGCAACCTCAAAAATCTTAATGAGGCACCTAATGGAGCTTTTTGTTTCCATTCTTTCTGCTTAATATATCCTGAAAAAGTCAGAAGGTTTTAACCTTGTCTTCAGCTGAAATACCCAGGCATGTTTAGTAGAGAACCACTTCCTTCAAACTGAGGCGTGCGCTAAAAGGGCTTGGAGACCCCTCTAAGATAGTCAGTTAAATCGGTGCCTGAAGCCAAAGAAAACGTATATCCAAGCACATGTTTTCGGTCCTGAGCTAAAAAAAAATGCACTTCATGTTGAAAAGTCTCCTCCAAGTGCCGCAGTTAATAAGCCATGTTGTGTTTTTACTGGAAAAGTATGCTTCTAGCCAAGCATTCTTTGCATTTTTCCCAGGATTTAGTCATAAAATCACTTTAGACATATTGCAAGTATAAAATGTGTGCACATCAGATAAAGGGCAGCGATTTGTGTTTTGCTGTAAAGCTCCATGGAAACATTTTTATCACCATCCAATACATTATCCCAGGAAGCCTGGTCCCCTTTTTCTTTGCCATTAACATCTAACCAAATAAGAAAATGCCGAATGACAGAGAGGGCCCTAAGAAACCTTGGGTTCAGATAGTGATTTGGAAGAGCACTGCGTATAGGGGCAGCGGCAGTCCTGTTGCTGCTTGCGCGTGGAGCAGGGTGCAGGCAGCTGGCGTTAGCCACGTGCAGTGGCACGGGCTCCGCGGCGTGCAGAAGGGAGCAACCTTCGGACTCACCACACTATTTTGGGCGTTATTATTTCCAGCGACAGTTCGCGCAAGCGAGAGGAGCCTCTCGTGCAGCCCAACGAGGCAGCCGCCTCTCTCCCGCAGCCCCCTCTGGCTGGTGCTCGCAGCATCGGCGCCTCGTGCCACCAAAACCCTCCGCGCTGCCCGTGGGCACCGAGCCGGGCAGCAAGGGCACGGGAGGGAACCGCAGCCCCAGGCAGCCGGAGGGAGGGTTTTTAAAAGAACAAACCGTGCGCTCGTTTCTGTGTATTGGAAGAGAGCGAGGGAGCTATCAAACATATGTTCACACGTAGACAGCACACAGAGCAATGTGTACATACCACCTCGCGGAGGCAAGCTGTGTTCCGAGGCAGCAGGATATTTAAAGCGACTCTGCAAACCTTGCAGTGCCGGGAGAGGCTCGCCGGGCTCGTCTCCGCGGGGGCTTGCAGGAAGGCGGCTCCAATCTGCCTTTCTTTCTGTGTGTGTAATTTGAGTATGAATTTGTGGTTGTCTTTATAAATGCTAAGGAACAGGAGTGTAGATTAGGAACACAGGTGAAGGGGAGAGGTTCAGTGAGCAAGAGGGGCTGTGCAGCCCAAAGTCCTCTTCAAACCCCAGGACAGCATCCTGGGGCAAGAAGGTCTGGGAGAAGGTGACGTAAAGGCCGTCGCCTCAGGGCAGCACTGGGAGCACTGGACCTCCGCATCCCGTCATCTTGGGGGCAGCTTATTCCTGCTCACCGAGCGGGTCGGGCCGCCGTCGAACCCCGCCCCGAACGTGAGCCGCCTCGTGCCCGGATTGAAGAGCCGTCGGGAGCTGGGAGCCAGGCTGAGCACTGGGGATGTTCTGCGGGGCACTGGCCGCGGTGACCACTGATGGCCACGTGTGCGCGAGCGGCTCCAGAGGGGGTCGGGAAGCACCGCGGAGCGCCGGTCGTGCCGTGGGGCGCTCTCCTCCTGCCGGCGGTGAGTCACTTTTTGGCAGCTGAGTTAAACATTGTCACTCTGGTGCTCGTTCTTAAGCACGGTGGGAACAGACGAGCCGGTGGGCTCAGGGCCTTTTGCCACCAGTGCGGGTGTTGGCGACGCTTTTGCCCTGGCGAGCAGGGCGTAATGCACCCAAGTAAACTTTTCAAACACGTCTGGGTGCAGACTGGGGGCTGAGCACAGTTCTTGTGTTGGTCCTGGGGAGGCAGAGTTGGAACAACAGAAGAGTTGGACCCACTCGGTTGCTCACCCCACTGGAGCCCTGTGTGAAGGAGCTGCCTTTGCCAGGCAGGTCGCTCCCTCCATCTTCATCTTCCTGGGCGGTAAAGCCAGGTCCTCGCCAGGATGCCCTGTAAAAGCCCTCAAGAGAGACGAGGTAGAGATGGGATCACCAGAGTGTGGGGCTGCTTCCCTGTAGCTGCCGTCCCTCAGCATCCTGGCAGGGAGGTGCAGGGATATGTTTGGAGCCTCCACGCGTGGGCAAGAGGGGACTTTCCAGCAAACGTCTCTCGTTTGCCTTATTTTCCCGGCCATCCGCCCCAATGGGAATGAAATACTGGGGGGAGTCAGAGTCAGCTCTTCAAGGCAGACTTTCCAGTAGTGAGAGTGCTGGGGTTTGTCTCTGCAGCGACATACCATGGAGACGAGTCGGCAAGTTCATGCGTGGTTCCTCAGGGATGTTGAACTGCATTCATTGGATCAGAGCACAGGGAGGTTTTTCCCATTATAAATACATCTGTGATCTATGAATTAGTTTAGTACATGAAATATTCAACCACTTTTCCTTTTTTTTTTGGCAGCTTGACATGTTACTTGTATGCACTGTGTCAGCTTTTATGTAGCAGGAGCTTTATTCTGCTGCTGTGTTTCTAAATGCCCTTTTTTTAATTCTATTTATTGTACCCAATAAATTTTGCCATGTTACTAAGAACAACATCTCTACTGGCAAGGCAAAAAGCTGGAAGTCTTACCCGGCCTGGTATGTATCAAATCACAGAGCTCTTTCTCTAGGTTCCACTGGCTGAAGTACCATCAGCGTGGAGATGCCAGTACTGATAAAACAGTGTTAAAAGCATTGAGAATTTCAGGCTTTGTGCTCTTTAGTGAAAGGATAATTTTAGAATATTCTTCCTCATGATCATAGTAATTTTACAGCAATGTAACTCTTGGATTTTAGGGTTAGGTCAGTGTAAATGAAGGCAGAATTAGAGAATTAGATCCTTTCTTTAAGGCAAAGAACAAAACTCTTGATATCAGCAGTTCTAAATGCATAAAAAGTCTAAATGTGCATATGTGCACAAAAATCTGCTTTCTCTTAGGGCAAGACTGTAAATAATTAATATAATAGCCCTATTTACAAATTCAGTTTATTAAGTTACCCAAGACATTTCAGATTATTTCTCTTTTATTTTCTTTTGCTTTGTGCGAGCTCAAGAATGCAAGTGTCTCCTATCTATATTAGGAGCTAGCAAGCATCTCCTTTCTAGTTTGAGAGCTGTATTTTCAAAAGGGTCTTTCACCTCGCTTCCAGGCTTTGAAGCCTGTTTTTCTGGTTTTGTACACACATTTTTCTGTGTTTCCAAAACCTAAAATGCAGCACATTGTATCCACATTCCTAGGGGCAATTTTTGCAGCTCTTTGCAAATAAAAGTGCTAAAAGACTTCTTGCAATGTGATTCTACTAAACAAGGGTAGTAAAGTAATCCTGGAATTGCAATGCATCTAATTTCCATTTGAATGGCATCACTTAGATGTGGAGTGTTGGTGGTACAAGTGACTCCCAGAACACTGTTTCGCTTTCTCCCTTTGCTAATGTAGACAGCTGTATCATTTGTATATAAAAAGAGCATGACACTTTGAAAAAGATGTGAATCTGAAAATTGCTTAACTTTGCGTTTCTATGGGTGGCTAAACTTAGGCACCTAAATAAAGATGGCCTCATACTCAAAGGTGCTGAACAACTGTGTCTTCTGTTTAAGTGATGATGTGCAGCTGCTCAACCCATCTAAAAATCAGGCATTTCTTCTACGTTCCTAAAATGGATTTAGAAGCCTAATTTAAGAATACATGGTTGAAAATACGAGTCCTCGCAAATTCTGTTTTCAGCTATGAAGTGAGCAGGATCTCAGATGTACTCTACTGTATGTGCAGAGCAATCTCCCCCACTTATATTTACTGTAAGCCCTTTGTAGCTTTCAAGAAAGAAAGATTTCTTCAAAACATCAGTGTATTCACAGAGTTACAGAAGCCAGTGTGAACGTTTGGGGACATGTGTGCAGTACTCAAAATCATTTTCAAGGTCCTTCTTGCAAATAGAGGTCACAAGGTGCGAGCAACTACTCTCTGAGGGGCATCTTAGAAAAAGCGCCTTTGCTTCTCTGATATATATATGTTTGAATATATACCATACATTCAAATATAATATGAATGATTATGTTTGTCGCTCACAGCACCCTTTTGCACCCCTGCTTTGCTACAGTGACAGGGGCCCTCTTACCAGAGGCATGATCTGGATGTGGACCATAACTCATTGCTGCTGTAGTTTGAAGACACGAGGTTGCATTTGGCCTGCAGTACCAGAACCTGAGTGCAGGCTCTAAAAATCTGCAAAAGCTTAGCAATTTTGTGGTAGTTTTATTTTTTTCTGCAATAGAGCGCAGTGAGAGCATACCCTTAAACTCTCCTCCTTTGGGCAATTTAACAGGTCTGGCAGGATGCACCGTGTGCATTTGCATGTGAGTCGTGGAAGCAATACTTCTGTCGGAGACAAGGCAGGGCATCTGCCAGGCTGTCTGGGTGATCTAGGGACTGATGAGATGAGCTCCTAGCGCAGTGGCAAAACTTGTTGTTTTGTTGGTGATGTCCACCCAGTTCCCTGCTGCTGCCAGAAGCTCGCCCTGGGCTAGGAGACCGTTCCATATGCATGAAGGCAAGAGCACTGATTCCTCCAAAATGTAAGTTTGCGAGATACCGTTTACTTTTAAAGGGAAAAGAACAGCGATTCCTGCTCACATCAGCTTGTCAGCCAGCCCTCTTACTTAACTCATTTTTGTTATATGATTAATCTTCCTTAGTGAAGCTGTGAGCAGACCCTGTGCTCCAAAACACAGCAGCATTTGTACACCGTTTGCACAGCAGTGAAACAGGAGACCACATGACACTTAAATTAGCTTTCTGCTCACTGGCAGGTGAGGACAGATGCTAGAGCAGGGGGTAAACCCTTCCTGCATCTGCTGTCTCGTGTGCTCCTGCGTGCGGTGTTCTCACATGGCTGAGTGACCTGTAAATTCATGTCAGATAAATGTGGTTGATAGCAGTGGCTTAGCCGGCCGTTCTTTTGGCATGCGTCATGTTATACAGTATGTCCAAAGGGCGGTCAGCAGGCTTAGATCCATCCTGCACATGGCTATGCCTTTGGGATGAGTGCGTGCCATTGCCTGATTGCAGGGAAAGTGTCCTCCGGGGCTGGGATAAGCCTGGGCTTAGCAGATTGTTGTTAGGATCTGTGCGTTTCTGAGTAAGTGAGAAGATGTGCTCGTGGCCACGTAGCTGGGCAGCTTCTTGTCCACCACGGATGTGGATAACTTCTGGCTAGGCTGACACGGCTCGAAGAGCTTGTGTTGTGGCTGGAGTTTGCCTGCCTCGGCATTACCAGTGTTTGTACACGACCCCCTTGCTTTGGCTCGTCATACGCCCCTTTCTTGAAATTCATGCCCTCTCAAGCAGCTAGGTTTAGATGGAGTGAGGTATCCTCAGATCATGGTTAGATTCCAAGGAAGGAAAAAAAGCACAAACTTGCATGCCTACTTTAATTTTATTTTAGGAGAAGAATTCGCAAGATCTGAGGGCAAAATTTTGCATAAAATGTTTAGATTAAAAAATACATATATTCTTTGCTTGGCTTGCCTATAAGCACTTTCTTAAAAGTACTGAAAGAACTCTTTTAATGAAGCATAAAAATTGATTGTTTCTTGCCAGGAGGGTTGTTCTTCAATCTTCAGATATTAAAGACTTCATGAGAACCACAAGAAGAATATCTTCTTGAATCATTTACATTTTTCCCCTTTTGCAGGCTTATGTAACCATGCAGAAAATCTAATAATAAGTGTGCTATTAGTACCCAGTGTAGCACCTTCTGCAATCTGAGGTGTCATATTATTACAAATAATGGTGCAGAAATGCTGTAGACTCAGAGAGCTCCCATACATGGCTTATTTGACTAACCTTTATCAAAAGGATCTTAGGCTAATTGAATCACTCTTTGCTTCTGCTTTGCTATTCTATTTTATCGTTCAAGAGAGGAAGAGCCTTGCTGCTTGCTTTTGTTTCTGTGAAGCTTGGCATGCTATTAATGGTGTTGAAAGGAATAGGGTAGTAGCAGCGCTTAGAAGCAGGTGTCCTGTGATCTTTTATTTTTATACGCACACCCACGGCTTCTCTGTACGTACGGCTATGCTCTTTAGGATTAAGCCTGGCCTACAGGCATCCTTTCGGTGGAGTCCCTTGAGCAGGGATTGCAAGTGCTGTGACAAGCACTCCGGCACGCAAGGATGCGGCAGCTGGAGCAAAAGCTCCTGCTCCAGAGCTCCATTCCTACCTGCGTAGTTGATCGCCCCATGCTTGAGGACACTGTAAGAAAATCCTGTTGCGAGCTGGGATTTCATCAGTGTTCTCACTGAGCTTGGCTGCTGTGCGCAGGGTGGTTTGTGCCCGCCAGGCTGTGCAGTTTCTTTGGGTCTTCTCCAATAAAGCGCACGCGGTCGCTGCAAAAAGAGTAAGTCCTCACCACTCGCCAAACATGCAGCAAAGAGGCTGCTTGATTGCTGTGATTGCATGTGAAACAACCGAGGAAAACAGTGCGTCACTGAAAAGCGCCTGATACCCCACATCACCAGAGATTCCAGCCTGGGATGTTGAATGTTTTCATTATTGTTAACAGCTGCTGGAGTTCAGTTAAATGTAAAGGGTTTTGTGTAGCATGGCTCTGCAGGGTTATTCTCCTGCTCGTTCCTCCTGCAAGTTTGCGCAGACAATTCAGCACGGTGCAGCAGGGACCTCATCCTGCTTGTTGCGGAGCACCATGACTTCAATCCCATTGAAGTCATCAGCACTGAGCGCCCGGAAGGATTGCTACTTACACAGGTGGTGGTGGTTCTTTGGCACTAGAAATAAAGCTTGGTGGTTGTGTTGCACGTTTTTCTAAAGCTGTACCCACACACAACGGACCTCTCTTAAATCTGTACTTCTCTCTCCTAAACCTGGAGACTTATTACCTTCTCCTTTGGTGTTCTTGCTTTATTTTTTTTTATAATGTATTTTCTTCCATGGCTTCTGTTTCTCAGCTTCGCAGTCCTTCTCCTGCTTGGGTGGGTTATTTCCTTGTTTCTTAACTGGAGATCATTTCCTAGCAGTGAGGTGTGGACTCCTTTGCTTGAAATGCTTGTTCAAAACCATATTGGATGATTTCTTTTCTGTTTCTCTTCTATCTGACTTTTAAGTAAACAATAAGTTTGCTTAGCAAAGCTACAGCTCTTGATGCCATAAGTATTCTAAAAAGGTCTCGTATAAATGGAGTAGTAACAACAGAGAGAAGAACTGGCCTAGCCTTAGTTCTTTGTGATGCTGACCCTGTTGTGCTCCCAGTAATGAACTGGGGTCTAAATTATGAAATTTTCCAATGCCCAGGTCTTGTGAAAGTTTCTCTCATAAGGAAACCTCTGGCCTACGTAGGGGCAGCAGTGCAGACGGTTTCTCTAGTTGCGAGGTGGGGATCTGTGTGTTAGCCCTGAGGTTGTGAACGGCTTCTCGGCTAACTGTAAAATACAGCCGTGCTAGCTGCAAGCTGCCAAGGAGCAAGCTCAGCGGTTTTAATGTAAACAGCGCCAGACACCAGGCGATGGCGTGAAGGGTGCAGTGGGTCAGCCTTTCCTTCCCGTGGCTCGCCGGGTACCACAGGCTGCCAGCGGGCTGGGGTTCCTGAAGGTTGTGTGAGGTTCACGCGCGACGGTGCGACAAACGTAGAGCTGAGTATCATCATTAGGGAGCCACGTCCGGGAGAAAGAGGCTCTTTTCTTTCAGCCGTCTCATAACTGGCGACTTTCCTTGCGCATGGTGACGATTTCGTTCCCGCTGCAGTGACAGGGAAGGAGGCTGTTCCCCTTGCAGCCTCTCCCACTCATACGCTGCTTATTCACCTCGAGTGATGAAGAGGCTGGATTAGCCATACTTCTTCAGTGTCCTTAATAAGCACAAGGCTCTGCCAGTTGTATCTCTGATTATTCTCTCACCATCCCTATCTTGTAAAAATATTTCTTTTTAATTGCTGCTTTGTCAGCTGTGCAATATTGTACTTGGATCCAAAGGTGCTTGTTAAATAAGGGATTTGAGGCTGCAGGGGATTGAGCTGATCATTATAAGTCTGAGAATGGGACCCATGAAGCATGTTATCTGAGGCCTCCATGGATATTTAAATTAAATGAATGCTTTTGTGGTAAACAGGGTTTTTGGTTTTCTTTTTTTTAAGCTAATAAATTGTGTAAGAGTGGGGAATTAGCCTGGGCAAGCTACATCTGCAGGGTTGGAGAGCCCCAGCTGCTACCTGTCTGCCCTGCAGTGGCATGAACAAGCAGGTAGGGGTTGTCTGCCAGGCCAGGGCTTTTAGATGCCTTGCCGTGCTGCTTTGCCCATATTCAAAGGTGGCCCAGAAAAAAAGAGAGCAGGAAGATGGAGCAGGAAGGCAGGGATTTGCAGTTGCCGTGGGGCTGCCCTTCCCACTGGAGATGGGCTATGAGGGAAAGGGTCTGCTGGAGGAGAGGGGAGGGTGACAGGGACATGGTGCGAATCATGGCTACTGCCAGAACACTCCTGTCAGCCATCACACCTATTAGCAACAGTTTGCTTGAGCATCTTCCCTAACCTCTGCACAGGGCTGAGGTTGATCAACAGGCTTTGATACGATGCGGCAGCGCACTGGGTAGACCTGCTGGCTCTCTGCCTTTCGTGCATATTGCGCTCTAGATTTTTACAGATTTCTTGTAGGAAATGCAGAAGCAGGTGGCGAATGGGAGGCCTGTACACCCCAGTGCAGCTGTGAAGAGCCCCAGGGTGAAGGGAGCTCTGCTTCTCAGCGTGGAGGCCGGAGGAGAGGCAGAGAGGCCAGGGCTCAGAGGGAGTTTCGCTGAAGTGGTGTCACTTGTGGACTGTGACGCCGGAGCCACCAGGGCAGCCCTGCAAATGCAAACAAGCATCAAGCTCTTGCCCTGTTTACTTCAATCAATTACTTTTGCCTTTTTCTCTGGGATTTGAAAGACACGTTGGAGAGGGAGCCTGCAAACCTGGAAGAGCCAGGCGTAACAGGAGGAAACAGAGGATCTTGTGCACAGGAGCACCACAGTCTGCCTTACAATGCTGACTGATCAGCGTGAGCCATATGAGCAAAAGAGAAAAATGCCTGTCTAGGAAACATGAAAATGAGATGCAACCCAGGTCATAGCCATGAGCTTTTGGAGGTGGCCAGGCTGCACAGAGCTCAGGCCGTGTTCACTTGTTGCATTAGGAGCCGTGGTGTTTCTGTTGCATGCTGGCAGGGGAGCGCATGTGCTGAGGCTTTTCTGGCCTTTGCATAGCTAAAGTGAGGAGGAGGAGGAATGGGCAGAGGTGTGGGAACACCCTCCTCACCATGTGCAGAACAAGGGCTGCCCCTGCATGAGGCGTGGGCTCCCTGATGGCTGCAAAGGATGTCATGGCTGGTGACACATGCTACATACATTCTCTGCTGCTAATGGCCATCGTTTCACCAGGCACAGGCAAGAGCCCTTTGGGGCAATCAAAAACTAGTCTCCCGACCCTTAAGCTGTCACCAGGATGTGGGTTTTTTTCTTTCTTTTATCCTTGCGCTCTCTGTGCTTGTGGAGGGGGCAGGCTTCTTTGCTGCAGCTTGTGTACTCTGGTCCCTGTGCACTCCAGGGTGGGGAGAATAAATGCGCTATTTTAGGCTCTCTCTCCCTCGCATCAGTAATTTAGAGAAGGTGTAGATTGGTGGCACAGCTGTGCGACTTCTGGGAAAAAAAAAAAAAAAAAGAAAAGGAAAAAAGAGCACGCGCTGCTCCATGCCTTCAGTTCCTGTTCTGTGCCGCTCGGGCCACACTTCCATGGGGCAGGGATGGTGGGGTATGATCAGCGACAGCACTGGTGGGTCATGGGGAACTCTGAGCCTACATCTGCATCGCCTGCGAGAGATCCCCCCACCACACGGGTTCAGGGTCCACGTTCCCCACTGCTGAACACGAAGCTGGGAAGTCCTGGCCTGAATGTGCACGTTGGGCTTTGCCTTCATCCCATCCCTCTGCTATGCACCTCCAGCGCCAGCACGTTTGTTTTCAAAACGGCGGCTGTGAGATCAAGCTGGAGACTGGAGGGAAATGGAGCTTTCTCTCTCCTGCAGGTAACCTGCTTTCTGCCCAGCATTCGGGATCCGATCCTCCTTTCTGTTTGCACACAGAGGAGGCAGACCCTGTTCATGCGCTGTGCTCGTCGCCAGGGGTACACAGAGGAAAAATCCAGTCCCTGCAACATGTCACCCCGCTGCTGTTAGCCCTGCAGGCAACGGTGTCGCTGCGGCAAATGCAGAGCTGGTGTCGAGGAGAGGGAGTGTTTGGCTGTACTTCTCCTCCCTTCCCAAGGCAGCAGGTTGGCTTGCCATTTCAAACTGCTAAATATGGAGCAATAAACGGCTCCTGCCTTGTATTTAGCAGCGTAGGGAGCAAGCAGCTTGTCCGTGCAGGAAGGCAGGAGGCTGTCAGCGGAAGGTTCACTTCAACCAGGCACTCTGGAGGCCACGTAATTAATCTGTTTTCTTCCCTGGTCTGTGAACCCTCTCAGTCACTGGAGCGTTGAAACCCTCAGGCCTCCTGTGTGCTGATTCGACGCTCGCCCATCTCGCTGCGTCCCCTTGTGCCGGCGTCCTCGCTCAGCCTAAGGCTTTGTGCTTGGGCTAAATGCCTTGCCTTCCCCCGGAATGTTAGCATAGCAGCGAGAGGTGATGACTGCAGACCTGGGAACTTCATAATTCATGCTCCCCACGCAAACAAATACACATATGCCATTCACACTCGGCGTATATTAATAGTGGTGGAGCAACACGTGTTTGCTGCAAGCGCGACACACCTGTTGAGGTTGCTCGGGGTCACCAGAGCTGCAGTGATGCTTTGCTGCTTCCTGCAGGCGCCGGCATTTGTCCACAGGGGAGGCCAGGGCTTTTATTAGACCACGAGGGCCTGCAGGTGGGGAGCCCTCCAGACGTTTCCAGGCTGCTGGCTTGGCTCTCCCTAATCCTGTGAGGACCTGAGGAAGAAGTCGTGCGCAGAAGCTGAGTCTGCTACCTGCTCTAGTCAAAATGCAGCATACTCAATGAGGCAGATGATTGAAATCTCCTAGTAAGTTAGGTCAGAATTTGTCCTATTGTGTGCATAGGGCTCCCCTGTGATATGCATTAATAAATAAGTTTTGTTGGACTGTTCCATGCATCTGCAAATCTGAAGCTACTGTTATAGTTGCTCTTTTCCAGTTATAGGACCATTTTATAGGTTTTAAAGCTCCTTTGAGATGGTTTAAAAATGCTGAGATTCTCTGTTGCTGAGCAAGTGGACATGAAGGTTAAAGGAGAGCTTCATGTTAAATGACATGGACCAAACTTTGCCCTAGTTTAAGAGGCACTGAAAGCAACCCCAAATGCCTCTGAGCAGTGACTTACCCTTCTTCAGGGGCATTGGGGCATTATAGGGTCCTTTGGGTCCTCTGATGCTCCAACAGATCCTCTTAGACAGCACTTTCATAGTTCAGTCTTTCATGAACCTCCTTCTGCCAAGCAGGGTCTGGAGGATTTTCAGAGTTCCATATTTTATCCCCTAGGGAAACTGCTGAGGAATGACTCTGCAGAAAAGAAGAAAACTAATATCCTATCGGTTTAATCTGGGCACATTATAGAAACAGAGGTTATAAATTGTTAAACCGTTTCTATCATCTGAAACAGGATGAGTGTGGAAACCTCACGTATGCCTAATGGATGCAGTACCTAAAGGGACCAGGACCATTGTAAGTGGGTGGTGAATGGAGAACAGGATATGCAACCACCTCTTACTCCCCTCACAAAAAGCTCTTTAAACCATGCAGGGATATTTGGAGCTCTGCCTTTCGGGGGTATTAGATCAGGTAAGGTGTGGAGAAACTGGAGAAACTGGGAGAGAGCTGCTAATGCAGCTAGATGTTTGGAGAATTTTACATGGAGGTGAATGGGAATGGCTTCTCATGGCCATCTGCAGGTGGCCACTTCTCCCAGGGGACTGTCCCTGCCAACAGAGGGTGGGCAGTGGCCTCGTGGGGAAAATTGTCTCCAACCTCTACAAACAGCCTGAGAAGCACAAGCTTTCGCTGGGGCTTCATTAGGGACTTTTCCTTGAAGCTGAGAGCTTTGGTACCCCTCCAGTCCATGAAAATACTGCCCTTAATAGGCAGGTTCTGTAAGACATTGTGTCTTGTTCTTTCTTTAGCCTTTATGCTTTCTTTCTTTCTTTTTCTTTTTTTTTTCCTTAATTTTACTTTATTAGGAAGGACCGGATTTAACGTAGAGAAATTCCTTTGTTTCTAGGTAAACATAAGGGTCTTGCAAAAGATTTTGGTAATAGCCATCCACATGGGTAGTTGTACAAATTAAAACTTTGCTGCTAAACAAACTGGAAACTAACTGTATAAAAGAGGAAACATTAAGAAAATAGATTAAAATATGTATATTCTTTGTTGCTTCTATCCTTACCTCATGTTAGTCTGACCGGAAATGTATCTTTTAAATACCCAAATTTTCAGCCTGTAGAATTTTCGACCTTAGAATAAACGTGTGTAAAACATGTACCCTGCATTCTTCATTATGGGCTCTGTTGTTGCCATCTCTGCCAGGATATTCTGTTCTGGAGTTCTATCAATCCAAGCAAATCTCTTCCTGAGGCTCTGCTGAAAGGCAAAAGGGTGAAAGACTGTTATATCTACCAAAATCTCAGAAGAAATGCTTTCTAACATGCTGTGGAACATTAATTTGGCTTTCAAAAAGGGTATTCTGTACTTTCAGTTTTTATTGAACACCTGCGTGGAGGATTTTTCTAACTGTTGAGTAGAGCCTGTTCCCTACGAAGTAACCTTATAAAGTATTTTCTCCACCAACAGGATTATAAGGAAATGGTTTCTTGCATTTATGCTTGTGTTTTATTTCTGCCCTCCCCAAGAATTCCTCTTTATTTCCTTGATGGTTCTTCGGGGTGATATAAGGACAGTGTACCAGAAGTGGAGGATGAAAGAAAGCAATGTTAAAACAAACCAAAACTGGGATGATTTACTAGGATTGCTGAGATAATCCATGTGATCGGGGTCATTTCACAAACACGAGGGAACAAGGTTCAAGAGTAAAATCTGTTCTTAATGAATCTGAAATACAGCATTGCCCTGGAAGTACTGATACAGACTGAAACTGCGAGATTTTTCTGCAAAGTAGGTTTTAAATTACATCATCATCATCATTGTTACTATGAGAATATCATTTATCAACATTTGATCAACATTTATATTTCAGCTTCGGGGCTTTAAAAAATATAACTTCCTTATTAAAGTCAATTAAACATTGACATTAAAAATAGGCAAAGTTTTTTTTTCTTTTTTGCAAAGAGTGATAATTAATGATTGGTGAAACTTAACTCCTTCTGCTAATTTGAATAGAGGCCCTTTTTTTGAGTGCTCATAAGCTTGCATGTAGAAGCTTGCCAGAACTTTTAAGTATACTGGAGATGGACTTAAATCCAGCGCTGGTAAATGAAATGGTAGCAACTTCCAGCTATTCACATGCCAATCCATCCTCTCCCCTCAGCCTGTTTTGATCAGGGTTCATATCTTTTACTCAGCCCCACAGCTTCCAATCTGACATATTAATATAACCTGCTGCCAGTTCCAATTTGCAGTATCCTCTGAAGATCTCAACATGTTTGTTCTAATCTGTAAAGTGGGAGAAATAAGAAGGGTTCTTACTGGACTGGGATGTGATGAGGTTTACTCTGTTAAAATTTTTAATAGGTTCCTTATGATTAAAGATATATATACACATATTCCCAGTTACCCAGTGAGAAAATGGAGAGTTGGAAACAGAATGCAAGAGTCCCGATTCTAACCAGTGAGCTGTTCCTTCCAAAGATAAAGTATTTTAAGTGGTGGGATTATATTTAAAAAAAGAAATCAACATAAGTGTGTGACCAGATACATATAAATAGCAAATACCAGCAAATAAAACAAAAACTCTCCCTGGGAGCTGTCAAGGTTTTGTAAACATTTTGTTGCTTTCTGCCCTTTGTCAGCTCGGAAAACCCAATCTGGAGTACCACATTGTACAAAGCAGCACTGAGGAAAGGACGTATTTATTGCATATGGTTTTTTACTTAAAAAAAAAAAAAAAGTGCTTTTTCCAGAAAGTTTACAATATGCATCAGTCACAACTCTACTTGTTTCCCAGGAAACAGTTCTGTCACTTTCTTGTCACGCTAATGCAGAACACATGTAACTCGGGCTCTAATAATGTCTTCCTCCATGGTAGGGGGAGCACGTCGCTCGGTTGCCTTAAGGCTAGTGATATAGGCAGAAAATGTGCTCTTAAAAAAAGAAAGAAAAAGCCCTCCTAAAAAGCCACCTACGTGAATACACCTGCCCTAGGGTTTCCCATTGTTCTGCTCTCTGGTGTTGGAGGATGGTGCCATGCAGCAGATTCAGGGTTTCCATGTGCTTCAGTGCGGGTTTTGCCTCCTCGGCTTCGTCTCCGTCCTGCCCGACACAGTGACACACATTTGGAGGCTCAGTGACTAATTCAGCCAAGAACTGCAGCCCGCATGTCCCTACTGCAAAAACACTGATTGTTCCTGGTGATGAGACTTTACACGGGCTGATTCCCTGGCATTTCAAATAAATATGCACTCAAGTAGCTTGCTACGTGAGGACCTAGCGAAACACCGGCCTTGACCCCTCCTCAAATGAATTAAAACCACTCAGGCAGCTGGAGAGTGCACAAATACCCAGTGAGAGGATCTAAATTAGAAACATTTGGCTTGGGCCTGGGCAAAGGTCTCTGCTAGGGAAAAAAAATCATTACTAGATAAGGAAAAGATCTCAAAATTAAAATTGAGAATAATTTTGTTTATACTCTTAGACTGCCATTTGCTTTTATAGATTTGTTTATACAAGTTTTGAGGACAACTGCATTTTTATCATATTAGTCTGCCCAATTCCCAGCAAACTCCCCTAGAGAAATTCCTTAGAATCTTACATAGGAGGGAGTGAATAAATAAATAAATAAATAAATAAATGAAGCTTGTTCAGGAGGTGGTATCGCTGTGCAAAAGTCTGTTTACTATTCTATCAAAGCTTAAATAATTCTAAATTATGCATATATATGCATATATTGGTACAACAAATGCCAAGTAACAGAGACGTAAGTGTGTTTGGAACAGATTCAAAAGCCACATAAAAATTACTGTCCTCTGCACGTGCATTGATCCCCCAGGCTTTCCTCTCTTTACAGTGGTTTCCCTCTCTTTCTGTTACAGCTTGAGGTGTGGTACTCAGTCCCTAAAGTAAAATATCCATAGTTTTACCACCTAGTTCTGCTGGAACCAGAATTTCGTCCATGTTTTTAAATGCTAACAGGTTGCTCAGTGCCGTGGAGGATAAATGCTGCCATTCAGGTGAGAGCTGGGTAGCCTCACGATCTGTCAGTGTGCATCAGCTCTTGACTGTAAAAGGGGATGACCAGAAAAAGAACATAAGATTTTGCTCTCCGTCCCCTGGTCACCCATGTTACCCATACTGCGGGACAGGACAAGGGACTCCCTGAAAATGGCGAGTGTAAAAGGAAGATGTGAAGCAGGAATGAGTTTCTTGCTGCCACCAGGAGTTGTACGAGTGCTACCTACTGCCCCCGCGTCGCCTTCGGGCCCTTCCTGTCACGTCATTCGCTGCACTACCTGTCGCACGTTTCAGGAGTGCAGTTCAGCAGCCACGAATACACAGGGGGTCAGGTGGGATATTTTTCCCGTTGCTTTGCAGTGTTCCTGGCTGCTCAGTCACATTGTTACTGCTGTTGTTGCTTTCCTCGTTCTGCCTCCCCACGAGGTGTCGCGGGCGCTGCGCGTCGCCAGCAGCCGGGGAGGCTGCGCGCGGTGTCCTTCTGGGACGCTCACGAACTGACCTAGAAGGCGACCGCTCGGTTTTGCTCGAGGCGTTGCGCCGGCGCGCCGGCCAGATCATCCCTGCGTGGGACGCTTCCAAGTCTGAAGAGACACAAAGGGAAAAGGAAGTCATGGCTGATACTGCGTAACGTTGTAGGGTTCATAAACTCTGGGCTCGGTGTCTCCCTTGGTCTTCAGAGAAAGCTCCCTATGGGATCAGCATTTTTTCACTTCAGAAGAGAAAATAGAAACAGATACTTGACAGGTAGTGATGATTTTTTTGTCAGATGCCACCTTCTCAATTTCATTCCTATATCGGCATTCATTCGTTTCTTAGCATTTTAAAATGTAGTTTTATTATTTCTAATATCTTCTGTAACAAAAATAGGACTAAACCAAGCTAAGGCTAATCTATGCTCCTTCATAATTGCAATAAATACTTTATTATCCTCTCTGACGCTGCTGAAAAATATTCATTCATGACTTCCTCCAGGTCATTCTAAAAAAAAGTGGTAGTCTCCAGTATGCCGTCAAGGACGTGTTTAAACTGTAACCTACCTTGAGGTCACTGTGATCTGGTAAGAAACAGGGATCTGAATGCACCGTCTAAGGAAAGCACAGATAGAGCAAACAGGAAAGAACGGATCTGCCTCAACCTGATTATATTATTTGCCAATATATATTATATATAGCTATATTTTATTTGCTAACACTCCCATAACTCGCAGGAGAGAAAGGGACGACACGTAGGCAGGGGTAAGGCCAAAGCAACCACCATGGGCCGAGGGCCTCGGTGCAGCATGGAGGCCTAGAGCAAGGCCAGGGCGAGGGAATTTGGGGGCAGCCAGGCTGTGATCATAGCTCCTCAGGAAGAAGGAGCAGCACTGGGAGACCAGGGCTGGCCCCAGCGCTCCTCAGTGCGGAGGTGACGTATTGGCCACGTTTCTGCAGGCCAGAAGGCAGGCCGGGATCAGGGGGACGCTGCGAAAGAGAGCGCTCCAGTTTTACAGCATGTAAAATGTGGGGCTGCGAACAAAGACCGTCAACTCCATATCACCAGCTGGTTCCCTCAGCAGTTTTTGCAGGAAGTGTGAAGAGAACACATTTTATGGGAGATATTTATCATTACCCTGTACTGCTTAAATATAGCCTGTGTAGCAGGTTAGAGCTTGTTAGGCTTTTATCTTCTCAAGTTGGAGGATGATGTATTAATCCACAAGTGTTGCAGCCCCAAGTGAATTACAAAGAGTCATCCCCAGCGAGTAAAGATAAATGACATTTGAAATTAACCCATTACATAGTCTCTTCCAATAAAGTGCTTACTAAAATACTACATTGTAAATGAAGCTGCTTCAGGCCTTGTTTGAAGCTCAGAAAACACTTATTTGTAATTCCAGCTTCTTTTTTTTTTTCTTGGAGATTTCATTTCTCCTAAAAGGCTTCGACCTGACAGAGGACGAAGGCTCTCTTAATCCACGGAGTGGGCACAGGAGCTACCAGGCAAACCGCTCTGTCCTGTTAATGCGCTGCACATGTTCCTGGAGAAAGGGGCAGTCCTAAAGGATGTGGATGCTGCCGCACCCAGCCTAAAGAAAAAGATTCAAAAGGAAAAATGTTGCTCAGCTCTTTATCAGCACCCAAGCTGGTGTTTCCTGATAGTCTCACACTTTGTCCCTCCACACCCACATAGAGCAATTGCACAGGGCTAAAGAGCATCTTGGTGCTCCAAGGCAATTCGGTCTTGTTTTAAGCTAGAATGAAGTATGCCCTGGCAAATTTTGAACAGCTAGTTGGTGAGATTTTCATGGAGGAAATATACATGCATAGATATCCTTGTCCCAGGCTAGTACCTGCATGCAAGGTAACAAAAAGCAATCAAGAAAGAGTTTGCAAGTATTCCCTCCTCCAGCACACCCCATTGCAGCAGAAGTAGTTCTTATTCTGTAAACAGGGACTGGGGAACAAGCCTGACAACCTCAGCTTGCTTCAAAGAAGCTACCTGGCAGTAATGACTTGCACTTCCAAGCGGAGCTGGCTGCAAACCAATGGCCCAGAGGGCAGATCCTCTCTACCCCATTATCTATCCTGTAAGTCATCAAGGCCAATTTCCCATTTTCTTTTAGTGCTAGCAGCTTGATGATAGCAGAGAATTATTACAGCTCTATAATATTAAATATGATGATAATTAGATAATCTCCTGTAACTGCCAGACTGCGATTCTTAAAGACTATTGTTTATCACTGTCCGCTTTTTTTCTGGATGCTAAAGGACAGGCCTAATGTTCCCTGTTTTGCAAATGCTGCCACTGTATGAATATACTGTATGCATGCAGAAAAAATACGCATATTGGCTTCTGCTTGGTGATTGCTTTCCACCCATCCCAGTTGTGAATTTACTTGCAAGGCTCTGTTGGTCAAATGCTCACATCAGTTACCCTCGCATGGAGGGCATTTGGAAGAGAGTATTTTGGTTGTAGAGACTGCACAGTATCGCCTGGGGTGGGTGAACTTCAGGTGAGAGGCAGAGAGAGACCGCTCTGTGGGGAAGGCAAGGGTTGGTGTTGAGACCTGCTCAGGATGTTCTTTCAGATAAACATGGAAACATGGAAACCAGTAACATAATCACATGTCCGCTTTACTTTGGGATGTGGGACTCGGATGTGTTAGAGTAGCTTTGGAAGCAAAATTAGGCCCATGCTTAGTGAAATCCTTGTCCTATAATTATACAAGGGAAGTTTCTAAAAACCGGTATGACTTTGCAGCTGCTTTCGTAAGAATGCTACTTACACATTAATGCTTTGATTTGGCCTGTCAACCGTTCCTGGTATAACAACTTCTCGCATATGGTAAAGGAGCAGCGCTTGAGGCAGCAGCTATTGAGAAGCGTTTTATTAGTTTTATTGTCCGATCAGAGGCGTCCTGGCGCTGGGCATCCAGTGCCTTCTAGACCACATTTTGCTGCTATGAAAAGAAAAAAAGGGGAGGTTGCATTACATCAGCTGTTCTCTATAGAGATTACACTTAAATACCATTAAATCCCGAACAAATGGCAATTCACATACATATTTAACAGTGTTTAGTCACTGTTTGAGATTAGCGGTTTGAGAAACGCCAATTTTTTTTTTCCCGGCAGTGTTGTCCTCACCTTGCCTGTAAAATGTGGGTTCTCTGCAGTGAACATGAACCATACAACCCGCCTGGCACACGTGCAAGAAAGCACTCCCGGGAAGGCTCTTTTCACCACAGTTTATGTGGTTAAAATGGAAGTAACGCAAAAAAAAAAAAAATCAACCTCAAGAGCACGTTGCAGATATGAAGTAATGCCCATGTGTGGATGCCTGCCAGCCTGCCTAGCTCCTTCTCCATCAGTTGAGAGGGAGGGGGATCAACAGGCAGGAAAAAGCAAAACTTTTTAATCTGCAGTCTCACAACGAACACTTCATAGCTATAATATATATTTTAAAGTCTCCACAAGCTCAGTTCCGCTGTTCTGGGTACCAGGGATGTTATCTATAGCATCTTTTGGCTTTTAGTATTTTTTTCCTGGCGCCTGAAATGAGTGCACAGTTTCAGTTCTGACTTGGGCTCATGCTGTTAGTGATAGTGGTGTTTTAACTGGTAATAAAGCAAGGACAGAAACTAACCTTTAAGTCCAGGCAAGAATGACAGGAAGGCTCAGAGGAAGATGACAGAGAAGAAAAATGCTAAAATAGTGGTTCAGAACAGAGTGCGGGGGAAGTAATTTTAGACCAGAGCTGTAGAAATGGTACTTGACCACAGGCTGGAAATTCGGAAAGCCGCCATTTCGGAGCGCAGGTTGTGAGTCCTCGCTGTGGAGGGACAGTTTTCCTCTAGTCTGATCCCGTGTCGTTCAGTTGGCGACGGCTGTCGCCTGCGTCGTGGGGATTCTGAGGCGAGTGGGAGCTGCTCTGCGCTGATCGGTGCTCCCAGGGCTGCAGCTTTCCCGGGAAGCGCGATCCCACCCGCGACGCGGAGCGGCCCCGGAGGCAGCTGCTCTAAATGGGGAGCTAAGTGCGTGCCCTGGGAGGCCGCCTTTGCTCCAGGTTTTCTGTCAGCTCTTCCTAGTCCGTGTGTGACATGCGCCAGGCTCCCATGGATGTGCTTGTGTGCAGCAGGGATCTGAAATTTCCTACATGTGGCTGATCTACACGGCAGCACTTAAAAAAATCATTTTAAAAAAGTCATCTAATTATAAATCAGAGCTGGGAAGAAATGGTATTTCTGCCCGTGAGGGTTTTGAAGAATCCAGAAAAATGTCTCATGCTGTAATGGGAGGAAAGAATGAAAAAATGAGATAAACTGAAAATCAGATGAAATCAATAGGGAAACACATTTTATACCTATAAAAACATAAACCTTTAGTTATATATCCTAACTATAGAATAGTTTAATTCTAAAAAGCATATTCCCGAAAAAAATACTTAAAAATCAAAGTAGAATACCAAGATTTTTTCCTCACTGTAAATGTACTCAAACAGTTTTCCCTCCAGCAGATTGAAGTTTGACAGTAAGCATTTTTCTGATGAAAATCTTATTTGAAAATTTCCTGCCACTTCTATTAGAAACCACTTGTTCTTACTTAATTTGGGCCCAAAGGCAGCCGTGATTCTCTGTCCTTATTTCAGTTTTAGTTTCACTAGCCCTAAAGCAGGGCCCTGTCACGGCTCTTCCTCCTCAGGAGTTCAGACCAGTGACAATTTTAGCCACCCTGGACGTATGAGCTAGAGATTATTCCACAGTTTTCCAGCATGTCCATGACACCAATAAGCTTGTGTGTCATCTACTGCACTAGGTATTTCACTGCTAGTTCTAGGAAAGTATAACTTTGATTTGTAAACACAAAGAGCAGAAGGAAAAAAGAAGGAACTACATTATTTTCCTCTCTGCCACAAGGACTCTGCAAGTCAAAAACCGCGTATGAAAAAGAAACCACACCAAACCAGAATAACACCCATCACGCGTTTGGGCCACCAGGAGGGAAGATCAGAGCAGGCAGCCAGGGTGTAAACAAATCATGCGCCGAAGAGTCCCTCCATGCAGGGACTAAGCGGCCGGCGTTCGGAAGCCGCCAGCAGAAGGGCCCCGGCGGGGTGCCCGGATTCTCACTTTGTGCGCGCGGAGGGCACCGTCACGGCCAGCTGCCACTGGCACGAGTCCAAGGCGGCTGCACTAGGAGGACCAGGGAAACCTGAATCTGCACCGGTGTCTGTTTGCACCTGGAGGGAGCTCCGCAGCAAACGCTTCATCGTGTGTGGCGATACGATGGATCGGAGTGGTTGGCATCACAGTCTGCTGGCGTTAAGAATGAAACTCTGGAATAACGACGGTTTCTGCATCTAGCAAGTTGTGAAGTCCCATTTTCTAGCTGAATCTCTAGATAATAAATTTATTCAGCCTCTATTTCCTGACTGACTCTTCCTCTCTCTGCAGTTTATACCCAGCAGACACAGCTAAAGCCGCAAGCTTTGAGGGAGAAGGGGGGACATATTTTCTAGATTGCGTTAGTGTCCACAAGCAACCGCTTGAATATGCTCAAGTGTGAGGAATGTTTAGATAAGTGTGCAGAGGACTGCAAAAGTGGGTGGAAGTGGAGTAAGAAATACCACTGAACACGTTGCACCACAGTCCAGCCCTTCGTTATCACATCCTTCATGTTTACAACAGTGGATGGAGGTACAATAAGTGGTACGTACAATTTGAATTTTTCAGTGTGTGCTTGAGACTTGACTGTCCTTCTCCAGAAAAAAAAAAAAAAGATAAAAAGAAGAAAATAAAGATGGTTTTTTTCCTGTGTTTCAGAGATTAGGTAAATCCCATGAGTGATGACAACAGACAGAACTGGGGCTTGCAAAGATACAGAAGGGAAAATATACTTGACACTTGTGAGAAGTGAACTCTGATCTGGCAGTGCGGTTAGACACGCAAGCCTCATTTCAGAAGGCTGGAATACTGCCTTCTCATTCTTCTACCTTTAATCATGAAACCTCACATTTTTCTAATGATTCTTTCAGAGGGAGAAGTGAAATGATTCATATAAAGAACCAGAGCTGTGCAAACCACATCCTTTTTAATTATCTAGTCCAAGCTAGAACCTCGGCTGAAGTTCAGATCATTTGGCATGAAATATTTGCAATTTTCATGTGGTGATTTTCTTCTCTCATTCCCATATGTTCTTGTGCTCTTCCCAATGCCTCACTTCAAAACGTATGCAGCTACTTAGAGTGTCAGAAATCACACTTCGGTGGTGATTCCCTTGTCTGTGGAGGAGAGGATCGGGGAACAGCGCTTCACGGTTGTTTATTGTGTTGATGCAATAATTAAACAACAGAAAGTGACTGCTGTGAAGAATGGGTGAACAACTGGTTAAGCAGAAGAGAGGAGGCTAAGACTGGTAGGATGGGAAAGGGAGGAAGGTGTCATGTTCCTTCTTGGATGAAATTGTCATCAGGGACGCAGGAGCAAAAAGGTGAAGTGAAAAGAAAACAAACAGCAGGAATGTCCAAGCTGTGGCCTCACATTTATTTGCAGTTAGAAAAGGGGACAAAGGTAAGGAAAGACACCTACTGTTCATGTTGCTGGAGAGTTTTAAAGGCCCTTGGCTCAAGACTGAAATTCTGCTCAGTGTGGCTTGCTTGAGCTGCAGAATACTTTGAGACTTGACTGACGTCCTACGCGGTCAAGTGGTCAAGCACCTAGTGCGTGCTGGCTTTGAGTCCTTCGGCTTATGGGCTTTAGCTGAGTGTGTCTGAACTGCAGACCTTCAGCTCAATGTTGTTCTCAGATTGATGCCACTTTTATGAGTCTGCCATAGGCCTGGCATCCTGTTTGTATCATTGTTTGTGGTGGTGGCCTTAGAAGGTCTGTTGTTTGTGTCTAAAGAGAAGTGGTAACGTCAGGGTTGGTGAGAGAAGTTGAAGTTCTTATTGGGAAGATTTGTAGTCTCTGTAACAACAGGAGATGGACGGTTGTGAGTCTGGTTTGCCTCCCTGGATGAAGGTAGGGAGTGTGGGTGTTCTGGGGCACTGTCACCAAGGCCTGTGGTGGAGGATTTGCACCAGAGCATGGAGTTTACGTGAGGCAGCCTGAAATAGTATTCTGCAAAAGGCACAGTACTCTGACTTTCCGTGTTACATTCATGGACTTGCTCAGAGTAACAGGCTAGCCTTTATTTTTTGCACAGAGATAAAATGAGAGGAGGAGGAGAGATGCTGCCTGCTCTCACAGAGCTGCGCAGCTCTGGCACAGGAAAGGCAACACCTCTCTCCTTCCCTTACTGCCCAGCCAGCCTTACCACGTGAAACTGTTCACAGTGAGCCAGAGCTGTCACGGCCTCCTTTTGGGGACTGTGATAGCAGCTTTCGTGTGCAGCAGAAGTCATCCTGATGACAGCAAAAGAGAAGAAATAATGTGCTGTGCAAGCTTGCCTGGAAAGACTAAAAAAACCAAGTGCAAGACCTGCGTGAGGGAAGGGATATTCTTATTTGATGCTTGAGTGTTACAGGCCTGTGGAAAGTCTTGTATATTTACAGATACAGAGCTCAAATAGAGATTTTTATTACCAAGTATTTTTAATGTTGCTTGTGTGATACTTTTCCTTTTTTTCCTCTTGTTTTTTTTTCTTTTAATTTTCTGCTGTGTTACTTCCTGTCCAATTTAGCTGTACAACACGCTTGGCATGTGTGGAAGAAAGCACAGAAACCGAGCAGCAAAATGAGTTGAGTTAGTGTACTGATCCCACCACCGTGTTTTTTTCCTCCCAGCTAATCAAACCAGTGAATTAGCCCCTTGTGCTGGGGAAGTGCTTTCGCCTGCTGCTTGCAGGCTACGCTGGCTTACAGGGCGCTCCCAGTGCTCGCTCTGCCGGGCCTGCACATGCACCCGCTGCCGCTTCCCGCGAGCCCCACGCGCTTTTCCAGGGAATGCAGCAGAGGTGCGTGCGCGCGGAGGCCCCGTGCGGAGCGAACGCCCCCGCGGAGGAGCGGCCAGCGCGCGGGTGCCCGGCGGCCGCTGCGAGCGTGCGCTTCCGCGCGCGCAGCGCTGCCTCTCTGCCAGGCTCAGCCTGATTTCTTTTTTTTTTTTAAATTTTTTTTCAATGAACGAGTGAATGAATGAATGAATACCTGATGAAGTTAATGAAGCCGAGCCAATGGTGGGAGGGAGTGACTTGGCTGCTCGCGGGGATCTGGCAGCGCATTAGACTTGCATAACGCCTCACAGCGCCGTGCCGTGCTCCGCGTGAGCTGCCGGAGAGGGCTGCAGGAATTCCTTGGCGGCATGATTGGAAGCAGCTGCAGGTGGCCAGCCCTCCTTTTGTGCCTCTCCCCGTCACGGGGAGCTCACCTGCCTTTGTGCCTTGCATTTCCAGGGGCAGGCAGGTGAGATGCTCTCGCAGAAGGGATCGCCGTGGTGAGAAAACATGTTTGTCGCTGCTGGCTTTTGCAAAAGGTCCATTCATATTTCCAAGCTGTGAGTCACTGGACCCGTGTGTCCAGTGGAGAGATTTTTTAGTTTTGAGCTCACAACTCCTATATAAATTATTTCTATTGGAGTTGCGTGATGTTCTTCTTTTTTTTCCTTTTCAGTTGGCTGGGAGAAGAGGAGCAAAAGGTTTTCTTTTATCTCTTTTTTATCTTTTTTTTTTTTTTTGTCATTTAAAAACCCTTCCAGTTCCTTTTGGTTGCTGTTTAAAGCAAGTTCTTTCTGGCAGCACATACCTTTGTTTCTCACATACTTAAATTAAGAGTGCTGGCACGGCGTGTTCACACACCGCCTTCATTTGTCAGCGTTCCCTGCATGAGAGCAATGCTGGTGATTTGCATTCTTAGTTGAAATAGGGTTTTTTTAATTGCAGCTGGAGCCCGTGACAGCGTGGCCTGCTACTTCACTATAATCGGGTGCTATTTCATTTTGCTCTAATCGTTTTCTGCGCTGTCTTGTTGGAGAGAACAGCCGGGGCAATCGCGCCCTCGCTGTGCTGGCCTCAGCACGGTGACACTGCTGATGGATTTGGCTCCTGGAGCCTGCTTTATCTGCCTGCCATCCTACCCGGGAAACGGGAGGCTCCCTGCGAAGCGTGAGTCAGGAAGAGCTAACTAATCACTCCGTGTCGTGGGCTGCAGAGCCAGGCCAGGCCGCTGATGGGAAGAGGGGGTGCAGAACAGCTGCTTCGGCTTTTTCTTCATTCCGTTCTATTTCTTTCTTCCCCGTATGCATTCCTGTGTGCACATCTCAGTGTGCAGGCGGCCTTTGCGATGAGGCTTGGAGGAGCGAGCGGCATGCGGGGCTCGTGGGGGTTTCCACAAGCCGCTCCCGAGTGTGACTGACCAGTGTAAGAACAAAACCGAATGAACGAATGAGTGAATGAAAGGAAAGAAGAAGGAGTAAGAAAGAGACAACAGGAGTGGGTGGGGGCATACAGGGCCCCCCGGCTCTGCAGTGTGGGGAGAGCCAAGATGTGCACCTTGGTGCCAGGGAGATGCCAGGGGCATTTTCGTGTTGTCAGTGGTCCTAATTGAGCAAGGAGCCTGGTGCTGGCTTCACGTATGAGCAGGAGCTCGTGCAACGTTTCATGATGCTAAAGCCATCCCACGGGCTTCGCTGAAGGAAGCGGGAAAGGATGAGAGGAGCCGGGCTCCATCTCAAGGGGCGTTCAATTGAGTTCATTTCCAGCACTTCACAAAGGGACTAAGGATAGCCCACATGACAAGAACTTGGCACCTACCCATAAAGCCACCCCCTGCGGGACAGACGTCCGCCGAAAGGCACCGAGCGAGCCGCTGGCCTTTCCAGATGTACCCCTAAAAAAGCCATGCCCTCACCCTGTCCAGCTCCCAGCCCACCTTCAAGGTGTATCTGTAGAATAGTTACATCAGGCTGGTCAATTCTCACTGATGCCCTTGGCCAGGATTCCCAAGGGATGGAAGGGCCACAGCTCCTGTAATTTTTGGTGGGAGGCACGTTCATCTCTGAAGATGAAGCCAGACATCTTCAAATTTGTTTTGCCACATGCATGAAAGAGAGAACGTTAACAAGCATTTGGAGACACATGGAAGGAGACCTGCGTGACATATCTGCTGTGCAAATGTGTTCATACAGGCATGACAGTTTCTGTCACAAGTTAAAATGAGTGGCGAGTGGGTGTTGCTTCATTTATAGTCACTCATGTGAAATTTTCAATGGAAAATTGTGTAGGCAGCTCCCATTGTAGCTGGGCACATTTTAGATAAATGAAAAACATCAACAAAGTAATTTCTGTATTATAGTTGTTTATAAATGAACTCTGTTCACTCATTTAAGCTGCAGAAGTGCCTCTAGGGGATGGGTGTAAGAGTGAAGGATTTTGTGGTGCAGGCTCAGACAAATTGGTCCTTCAGATCGGGCATCCTGTTGCTGGCAGCAGTCAGAGCCGTGTGGGGAGGAAAGGGGCATAAGCTGCAGTCTGTCCACTGTGGAGTAGCCTGGGTGGGATCCACATTTCCTTCGTGGATTCGTGGATAGAAGCAGGGTTGAAGGACCCCTGCAAGCTCCCGCGGCTTCAGGATGCTTCGGCAAAGGGCAGCTTGGTGTGGTGAGATGAGGTACTGCCTTCTGAACTTAAGCCAGGCTCAGGCCCCTTAAAAAAAATCCTTCTCTTTGCTCCTCCATAGAAGCTAAAAAACACATTGTCTGAAGGCTTCATCCTCCAAGAAGTTTCTCAGAAATCAGCATTGTGAGCAGGTACATTTTTATCACAGGTCTCTGGATAGCTGACCTTGTTTCACCGAGCTCAGGTTCCTGGTGTCAAGTGGTTAGATGGGAAATTCCACTTTTAGCTAAAAAGGTGAGCTGGTCTTGTGGGCTGCAGGGAAAAGCACTGACTGGAGACTGAAAGGCCTCACACAGCAAAAGGGCATTTTAGATAAAATGGAGAAAAAAAAAAAAAAAAACTTCCACATTTATCATTTTAAGAAATCTTCTGTTTTTACACCAGTGTTTCAGGGACAAGAAGGAGGACCAGGCTCATGATCCTAGAGACAAGGGGGATTCCTGCAAAGCAGGGCGAGGGCAGTACCTGCTCACTTGCTGAACACTTTAATGCCAACTTTCTGCAAATATGAAATTAATGATTCATAAAGAAGGCTAAGCTAAGATGAACCCAGATCTCCCCTAAAACTGCCATGCAAGGTGTACATGAAGCTACACTCTCCCACATGTGTGTGCCAGTTTATGTCGTATGTCCAGAACACAGCGTGACTTTTACAGGTCAACACCTGTGGTAAACTTCTTTCTGTAGGCACAGAGTTACAGAAGCAGGTGATGGCACCCAGATGAAAGGATAGCAGAAACCTGCAACATTTGAAACTTAACTCAAAGTTCTTTATTAATTCAGCAGTTAGTCTTAACTGAAATTTAATCCACTACTAGCACCTCGAGAAGCTGTGATTCCTGCGCAGCTCATCAACACCCACCAGCCAAGATAGTAACGTGTCCCTAACCAAAGTATAACTGCAAAAGTAAAAGACCACTGCAGGATATTGGCCTCGAAAGTCAGGGGTCAAAACATTCAGGAGTTTGTATCATGCACCTTTATAAATGTCACCAGGTAAAAGGCTCTTTGGGAACTCCCAATATTTGCCTGTTTTGCAAGGGGAGTATATTTTATGATAGTCTTTCTCATGAATCTGCCTCTCTCAACTCTGGTACTTACAGACTTGCATCATAAAAATTTATGGTAATGACAAGCCTCTGAGCATCCCACTTCCAGTGATCCGCTAGTTGAGCTTTGCTTGTATCAGTTGCCTTTTATGCTGTGTAAAGGATATCTGATCTGACTGGCAGGAGAAGGGATGTGTAGAATAGCTGCTCACGCTGCAAAAACCTGTGTCAATTTGCTGTGCTTGATGCCCAGAAGCCTAATAAGAGCTAATGCTGCAGTGGACAGTCTGTCTTGCAGATGCCGTGTTGATCAGGAATCCTTTACTTTTGGGAGGAGATGTTCAAATTTTATTAGAGGTTTTCATGTTTCTTATTAATGGACCTCTGCAGTCGACCCTCCTGGGAAATCTGCCAGAGAACTGTGAAATCGGTAGGATCGGACAATAAACTCATAGAGCTATTGCAGGCCCACGCTGAGCTCCACAAGGCCGGGCTCTCAAAACTTAGATGCTGCTGGGCTGCGTGTAACACGCCAGGCAGAAAGAGCCCTGTGGACTCGGACTTGGTTCGGAAGGTTGTTTTTTCCAGAGTGCTCTTTGGTCATTACACTGATGTGTATTCGTCAGGCAGCGCAATGGTGTCTGACAGAGGGTAGGCCCATATTTTTAACTGAAGTGAGAAATGTGAGAAACTATTTGTCATATATGGAGCTGGAAAGTAAAAGGTAAGAATTAGTAGTACTACGTGTGTTATTAGGGTTTAGGCTCAAATGAGCCTTTTGGCAGTAAGTGGCAGGTATGAATATCCCTGAAGTTTGAGGCTAACAGCCTCCCACCCCCAGGGGAAGATTCCACGAGGAAGGAAAACGAGCTTGGTCTCAGCCCTGCTCCCAGCAGCAAAATCAGCCCTGCTCTTTAGCAAGTCTTGTGAAAAGACCAGAGAATGAGGGACCGGATTTTTGAAGGTGTTTTACAGAAAGAATTTAGCTAACTCCTTTGCAGGTCCTGCCTGGTTTCTGAAGGCGCTGAGCATCCCGGCCTGTGCATGCAGGTGCCGCAGGGTTGTGAACCTGTGTACCCAGCGACTCGGCATCGTGGTGGCATATGGCTTGTCAGCGCTGTGCTGAGGGGCACTCGAGTTGCTGGGTTTGCCTGTGTTGCCATGAACTAGATAGATAAATAGAGGAGCTCAGCCTCTAAAGCTGTCACTCAGCTTCCCTTCCTGCGTTTTAAATTTGTTAAAAGAAACAAATAGTACAATACCATTTGGGGGGACATACTGAGCTATAAACCACCTTTGCAGCATCTCGCTAGAGTTTTGCGTGGAAATGCATATCCCGAGCACTAGTGTGCAATCCCTTTGGGCCCTGCGCAAGCCCAGATGGTGACTCCTCCAAGTGATTATTTTTCTGCCTTAAGCCTTTCCAGGAATTTGAGCGTGGGCAGGCTGCCAGCAGACACTGGCTATCCAGACGCTTTAGCAATGTTCCGTGTGCGCTCGCTACCAGAGATACCGAAGTCCAGCTGCTGGCCCTGATCTCTTAGTCCTCTTTCCTTTCTCAGGCCAAATTGCACTCGCGGTTTGCCCGTCTTGCAAATTGTGATCGACGGCTCAGAAGTTAAATGGAAGGGAGACTCGGATTCAGGGAAGTGACATGGATTCAAGAAAAGAGGAGTGCAAATAATCAGCAGCGCGCCGCACTGCAGAGGGCAGGCAGAATGGGAATGTCTTTCTAGGGGAGCAAGGGAAGAACAATTTAACTGTCTTACACCTCTCACCTTTGAAACACTCTATTTGGTTTTCCCCCCTTCCAATTTGGCAAAGCAAAATCGTTCCCTTTCTGTCCTTGATGTTGCTGCTGCTCAAGGGATGCTTGAAACTGCAGAGGTAGAAGTGGGGCTTGCTGCATGGCTATGTGGGTGACCTGCGTTGCTGCAAATCCAGTCCCGTGCCTACCGGCGGTCGAAGTGTGGTTGGGCTGGAAAGTAGACGTCTACTGGTGTCTAGTCCCTCACCTCCCTCAAGCTTGCTCCTTCCTCCCCTGTGGCCTAGAGAATTTGGGGAAGCTCTTTCGTTACCACTGCTGGTGAAGACAGTCCTATGAAAGACTCGCAAAGCAAATGAGCAGGCCAAATGCTGTGGGCAGCCCGTGAAACTTGCCTGTTTTCAGAGAGCGTTGAAGTCTCAAGCCCTGCACTGGACTGATCAAAAAAGATTGCTGAGCTCCAGTGCTTTTCAGATGACTTGGGGCTCTTTCATGATTTTGCCTCTTCAGTCAGAAATTCCTGATTTAACCTAAATTCAGTGCAAAAGAGTAAGCATTTGGCATTTTTGAAGGATTTTAGCTTTGATTTTGGAGGCCACCCAAAACTCAGTAGCTTGATCCTGTTTAGCAGGCAAAACCTTTGCTTCAGCCCCTGCAAAGTAAAAGTCCACCAAGTTTCATATGGATTCGTTCTAGTAATTTTGGTGTGGAAAAGCTGAATCCAGCCTCCTCAGGCTTTTGGACCGACAAGTTTTGAGAATCTGGTTTACCCATTAGAGCAAAATATGTTGGCCCCATCCCGTCCCATGTACAAGCTGCTTTAAACATGTGGCATATTCGGGCCTGGCGTTTTGAGCCATCTTGTTACACAAGCAGAGGGGCCAGCGCCCTGCTTCCAGTCTGAGAACAGATTTTTCCTCTCTGGAGTGCATCGAGGGTCCAAAAGGGCCCTTACCTGCCAACCTGCTGAGCTGGTCTGGCCAGAGCTCCCCATGGGAAGCGGAGCAATACGGAAGGAGCGAGTGAAAGGCGCCCACCGCAGCGTCTCCGTGCAGCTTCCTCTGCCGGGAGCTGCTGACTTCTGTGCCAGAGCTCCCTGCCCAGGGTGGAGGACTACAGTGAGCTAAAGTTAACCAAGGATGACTGCGCAAATGTAAGCTTGGCGGTTTTATTTTTAGTGGAACTTAAAAATAAAAATCTATAAGTCATATGTAATATAATAATTTTAGCTGTTGCCAGGACACACTGAGCAACTGTTTGGAGGAGGGGAAAGACCGGTGCAAATCCCGGGACTCCTGTCTCCCGGTTGCCCTCATCTGCCTGGAGCTGCAGCGCCAGCTCCCGGTGTTGCTCCCCGGCATGGCCCTGGCCCCCAAATAAGTCATCCGACTATTTTCTTTTCAGAAATAAGTGTTAAAAAGCCATTGGCCCATGTTGGAGCCCACGGCTCCCTCTCAGCGTGGCCACTGCCTGCTCCTTCTGAGCCGCGTTTTTGCCTGTGGCTTGACACAAATCGCAGGTCTTCCAAGCAGCCTTTCCCAAACCTACAAATACTTTGGGAGACGGTTTCTCCGCTGAGGTCAGGCTGGTGCTAATCCCTCACAGCTGCAGAGCTATCGCGGGAAGAAACAACAAACACTGGGTTTCTGGGGGCTGGGTGGTTATTGGCGTTTGGTGACTGTTTATCAAGTTTTAAACAATGGAATAATTAACTTAGAACAGATTGTATCGGGCCATTAGGAGCGTCACACGCTTCTCGTGGGATGATAACAGCTTGGAGGGCCATAAATGTAAGGAATGCTTGAAAACTGGGTTTAATCTGAGTCAACTGTGTCTTCAAAGTGCTGCGTACGCAGAGAAACGTGAGGCTTATTGTTCGTGAGAGCCGAGGCAGTAGGAAAGAGATCCCCCAAAGGAATATTATTTGCCATAAGATAACTATCATTACTGCTGCTCAGCATTTGCTTTAAAGTCAGTTATATCCTATTTCCAGCTTCTTTCCCATCCACAGTAATTCTTTCTCTCTTTGTTTCTCTTTCATATAGTCAATGCTTTTCTTGTTGGAAAGCCTGCGGAGCGAGATGTGAGATTTCCAAGCAGCCTTTTCTCCACATCTTTTCCCTGCTTGTGCCCCCTCTACCCCNGCAGACACAAGAAGGTGACTAGATGGGGTGAGGAGAGCCTCTTTTCTGTAAAGTTTAATTAGGAAAGAAGGCAAAGCAGGAGTTGGTGGTTTCAGGCAGGTGGGGAAAGGCTGTCAGTCTCCTTTGGCTTGTTTTGGTTTTAGAGTGTGATGTGATTGGGATATTTTCCGTAGCAGATAGTGAAGGAATTATTAGGAAGGCTCTGTTCCCAGCCTAGGGGGTGGCTGCAGTAACCTCGCTGTGCGATGCAGGGGGGATGCAGGGGGGAGCCTCTTTCGCTCTAGCACGTCGTAAAACCGTGAGCTTTTGGGATAGTCAGGGTTCCCGTGTTGTGCTGGGCAGATGGGCGCCTTTGCCAGCGTCGAGTCTTGCCTGCTTCCTTAGGTGTGAGCTATCAATAGCAGGGGGAGTTCAAAGCACTAAAAAAAAAAAAAAAAAAAAAAACACATTAAAAACCTGGCGCGGGGCCATCTCTGGCTTTGTGCTGCTGCTGTAAATAGCTTGCTTAGCTGAGGCTTATTGCCAGGCTAGTAGAGGAAGGGCACGTGTGCCGGGAGCAAGCCGCAGCACGAGGCGAGAGCAGGAGGCAACTGCTGCGTCTGCAGCCCCATGCGGCCGCCCAGCGGTGACGCGGCCACGTAGGAGCTCAGAGGCGGCACCTTCCCCCCGTGCTGCTAATAGCTGCCTGTTGCTAACGTAAATATTTTGGCAGCGGGGGCTTCTCGAGGGCTTGCTGCCGCCCCGTGCGGGAGGCCGCGCCGTGATGCCGTGCCGCAGGACACGGCTCGAGGCCGATAGCGCCGTCGTGGCAGGGCAAGCAGAGAGCGCGGCAGAGCAGGCCGGCCACCTGCGAAACCTGCCGCGTTTTCCCAGGGGAGGGAGGAAAAAAAGCCTGCAGGGCGCTAGGATAGAAGTGACCGCTGTTACACACGAGGCATTCTGGCTGCAGAGCAGCTGGTTTGCCTCAAGGTTTGCTTGTTCTCCCGAGGCAGTGGCGGGTGCATCCGAGGTTTTAGCTGCAGGTAGCTCCTCGAGACGAGAGCGGCAGTGCAGGACAGGTTTTGCTTTTGCAGAGGGTTTTCTTTTCCTCACTGGTTGTTCTGGAGGCGCTCGCTCATGGGGCTCCGTTTCCCAGCCCTGACGCTGTGATTTCCCCCCTGCTCTCGTTGCAGAATCCAGAGGAGCTGCCAGAGGATCGTGCTTACGGGGAGATGATTCCTCATGAAGTCACTGGATCCCTTTCAGATATCAAATGTGACTTTCCATTTATCAGACTGAAACCAGAGGCAGCCAGACAGTGAAGCAAGCACAGTGGAGGGGGGACGGCGAAAGATGAAATCCAACCAAGAGCGGAGCAATGAATGCCTGCCGCCCAAGAAGCGAGAAATCCCGGCCACCAGCCTGCCTTCGGAGGTGAAGCCAGTCCTGCCGAACGAGAACCACCGTGCCGATAACTTGGCATGGCTGCCCAGCACGCCCGGCGGCCAGGGCGGCCTGGCGGGGAGGCACCGGCCCGCGGGCACCGCCGTGGAGGTGGGTTTACAGCAGGGTTTGCACAAGTCACTGTCTGCGGGAATGGACTACTCGCCGCCGAGCGCGCCCAGGTCCGTTCCAGCCTCCACAACCCTTCCCACGGTGTACTCGCCCGCGCTGTCCCAGTCGGGGACGCCGGTGTCCCCCGTGCAGTACACGCACTTGCAGCACACTTTCCAGTTCGTCGGGCCCCAGTACAGTGGACCATATGCCGGATTCATCCCCTCGCAGCTGATTTCCCCAACAGCCAACTCTGCAACCGGCGCCGTGGCGGCAGCCACGGCTGTTGCAACCACTCCATCCCAGCGCTCCCAACTGGAGGCTTATTCCACCCTGCTGGCCAGCATGAGCGGCCTAAGCCAGCAGGGCCACAAAGTGGAGCCGCACCTGGTTAGGACACCTGGACTGATCGCTGCAGGGTCTCCTCCACCCGCCCAGCAAAACCAGTACGTGCACATTTCCAGCTCTCCCCAGAGCGCAGTCAGAAACGTGTCTCCTCCAACCATCCCGGTCCCTCTGCATCCCCATCAGACAGTGATACCGCACACGCTCACCCTCGGCCCTTCTTCCCAAGTGGTGGTGCAGTACACCGACTCCGGGGGCCACTTTGTCACACGGGACCCCATCAAGAAGGCTGAGAGCAGCCGGCTGCAGGCGCTGCAGGCCAAGGAAGTGCTGAACGGGGAGATAGAGAAGAGCCGGCGGTACGGCATTTCCCCTTCGGCTGACTTGGGCCTAGTCAAAGCAGGCAATAAACCAGCCCCCCACCATTACGAGGCCAGGCACGTGGTGGTCCACTCGAGTCCTGCCGACTACAGCGCACGTGATTCCTCAGCGGTCCGAGCCTCTGTCATGGTGGTACCCAACAGCAACACACCGACCGCGGACCTGGAGGTGCAGCAGGCCACCAACCGAGAGACCTCTCCCTCAACCCTCAACGACAAGGGAAGCTTGCACTTAGGAAAGCCAGCGCACCGGTCCTACGCTTTATCTCCACAACAGACTTTGGGCCACGAGGGGGTGAAAGCAGTTGCCACACTGTCCCCTCACACCGTCATTCAGACAACCCACAGCGCCTCCGAGCAACTCCCCGTTGGGCTGCCGGCCACGGCCTTCTACGCCGGGACCCAGCCGCCGGTAATCGGCTACTTGAGCAGCCAGCAGCAAGCGATTGGGTACCCTGGAAACCTGCCGCAGCACCTGGTGATCCCTGGCACGCAACCCCTGCTGATACCAGTTGGCAACGCAGATGTAGAGCCGTCAGGAGTAGCACCTGCAATAGTCACTTCATCTCCCCAGTTTGCAGCAGTGCCTCACACGTTTGTCACTACCGCCATTCCCAAGAGTGAGAATTTCAGCGCCGAGTCCCTCACAACGCAGCCTGCCTACCAGGCAACCATGGTGCAGGCCCAAATCCACGTCCCCGTGGTGCAGTCCATCGCGTCCCCCGCCGCGGCTCCTCCCACGCTGCCTCCGTACTTCATGAAAGGGTCGATCATCCAGCTGGCCAACGGGGAGCTGAAGAAAGTAGAGGACTTGAAAACAGAAGACTTTATACAGAGCGCGGAAATTAGCAATGACCTGAAAATAGACTCCAGCACTGTGGAGAGGATTGAAGACAGCCATAACCCAGGCATTGCTGTGATACAGTTTGCAGTTGGAGAGCATCGAGCACAGGTAATAAAACGTGGGAGTTGTGGGTAGAAGAACTCGGGTGCACGTCTTGGTACAGAGCGATTTGCCAGCAAGTCTATTTTGCTTTGGGTTTGTGGGGGTGTTAGTTTTTCACTGTTCACACTTGTCCATGAGACTGACACATTTGGTCCAAAAATCCTCCAGCCTGCAGTGCCAGTGGAGCCACCAGAGACACGGCTGTGATAAATGTAGCCTGCGGGTTGTGATAGGAGGTCTTCCTTGGGGACCAGACCGGCCTCTCTTCTTGTGCCCAGGTTGAACTGCTGCAAAGCTGTGCTCAGTGCCCTCCACCACAGCCCCTGCGCTGCAGCCAGGGGAGCTGTCTGTGTCCTCGCTCAGGGTGGTTCCTCGGCAAACCTCAGTCATATTGCAGGACTTGAGGCAGTATCGCTCCTTCTTGCCTGCACTGTGATGGCGCCTCGAGACCCCAGCCTGACTCTGTTCAGCACTGTAGAATCATAGATTGGAACAAAAAAAAAAAGTCCTGGCATCATGCAAAAACATTCTGAGGTGAAGGGGGAAGCTGAGATACTGGGCAGTAGAGAAATTTGGGGAAAGTCACTTAGCATGTCGTTGCCAGAGCCCAGGCTAGGGGACAGATCTTTAAGTCTGGCACCCCCTGGCCTACCCAAAGGTGTTCAGCGCCTGATTAGGATTTTGCATTTTGGTATAAATCCCAATGTGCTTTACAGCAAGAGAATTCACAGAAAGAATTAAATAATATTAGTGTTCTTTATTCAGATATAAAATAACGCGGTTTAGGCAGTAGAGGAGGATACATTTTGCATTCTAATTGGTGATTTTTGCCTTCTCCTCCAGAAAGCTTGGGTTAAGTCCAGCTCAAATCCTACCCTTGAGAGATAGGTAGGCTACAGGGCTGTGAATTTCCATGGCTTGAAAACTCAGAGTTGTCTTGGAAGGCTTTCCCTCACACGTGTAAGTTCCTGAGACACACTACACACAGTTTTATTCAGGTTTCAGTTAGGTGTAAACACAGCGGAGCTCTCACATCATGTTTTTAGGGGCATTTTTAAAAGAAAAAAACATCCAGACAGCTACATATCCTGTGTTTTTGGACTTTGTTTCTCATTAGTTTGCAGTGTAGGGGAAAAAAAAATGATTGTAACTTTCCACGGTTTTTAGGCCAAGAATATACTAAAAAGCTTTATCTTGATACTCTCCCTTACCTCAGCAATTTACATTCTGCTGTGTTGAAGCTGGGAATAGATTAGATACACTAGGTAGCAGTTTGGTTCATAAAAGTACTTGTTTTTAAAAATCTTGATGCAAATGGGTTTGGTTTGGTTTGAAACAGATGTGCTGCAAATTACAGCTCTGGAGAAAGAGAGAGAGGAACTAGAATTGGACAGATTTAGTAAATCACCTTAGATTGACTGCTTTGGAGAAGAAAACAAAGAGCAGCAGTAGTGAGAAGCAAATTACACCGGAAAAAAAAAGAACTGTCTTTCACTCACAGCAATTTGTGACCCCTCCTTCCCACACTGCAAACCCAGGGTAAATTGCTACGTGCAGCACATGCCCTTTCTCCTGTCAGGTGCGCAGGTTCCCTGTGCTGTTGTGTTTGTATATGTGTATGCTTCTGCACAGAAGATGAACGCTGGGCCTTTGGTGTTTTCAGTAATGCTATAAGGATGCATATTTTCCCTATTCTTTAGCTGTATTTTGGTGCTCTTGCTGAGAGCTGTGCATGTCCTGCTTCTTGATAGAAGAACTATTCTTGTATCAGAACCAGTTACTATAATTTTCCCCAATGCCTTGCATAACGGGAGCTCAAAAGGAGTAATCTCTCATCTGCAATTTTCATCTTGCTTCATTTCTCTCTCTGCAGCCAGACCACCGGTCTCTGCTCCAGCAGAAGAGGTACAAATTAGTAGGTAGCATTTGTGTCATGTCTTGTTCACAGATCTGTCAACAGAGCCAATGTGCTATAGTGCTGCTGCTGGGAAGAGCTGCTTTGCAGAGGGGCGAGTGCCATCGTCTGGTAGAAAGCGTGCTGGGGTTGAAGCTGTAAAAAAAAAAAAAAGAAAGAAAAGAAAGAAAATAAATAAATAAAAGCTACTGCCAGAGCTGCACCGGGCTCATCCGGCAAAGTGTCACCTTATCAAGAAGCCTATCAGAAGCGGCTGACATCATCGTAGCTAAAATACTCCCCAGCTGTGTTTCCCACAGGGGATGCTTCCAGAATGGAGCGGGAGTCACGTAGAGATATGATTAGAATGAGGGTTTAATTTAGGTTTCCTGCAGATTCCAGGACTTGGGTCTCTTCCCAGATCAGCTGCGTCCCTGCGTAGCAGTGACTGCTGTGCTGATTTTCCCCTGCCTGGTTAGAGAGAGAGTGTTTCTGTGTGTCTGAGGTCTCCAGTGACCTCACCCTCAGCCTAACGTGGATATATGGCAGCATTTAGCCTTGTTAGCAGGCATCCAGTAGTCATTACTTGTTAGAAAATTGCCTGTGAAGAAGGCTTAGGCTTCTCCCTGAAAGAACAGCATTCAGTCTTGCTGTTTAGAGTAGTGACATTGTGATGCTGCTTACTTAAATACCTATTGACTCCAGAGCACAGTGGGAATAGAGGTGTGTGCGTAGTTGGGCTTTGCAAAATGTGCTGCTATAATTAAGTTTCACTCACACGTACACTTCTGTGAGGAGGGAGCTTGTATAACAGTATTGTTGAAATGGAGATTGTAAAAGGATAAGAACCATGCAAAAATAGCATCGTTACCATTAGCTTCCCTTCACTTTATATACCCCTCCCAGTGGTATCTGGGAACTCATTATAATATTGATGAATCCGTATTTTCAGGCTGCATGCAAACAGTGATTAATTCTCACAGCAGTTGAAGGGAAGGGTTTATTTTTAGCGTATACACCAGTGATGTAAACAGGGAGGCAGTACATGGTGCTGCTGTGCTGCAAGCACACGGCTCCTCCTCCCCCTCATCAAGCTCTGCCTCCTGGCTCTCCCTTGCCTCTTTGCACATCCACCCCTCATCCAGGTACCTGGAAGAAGAGTAACCCACCAGAAGCTACGTGCCTTTTCAGTGAAAGCACTGGCCCTAGCCCATGGTGGGAGCTTGGAGGCCGTTTGGCTGCATCCCTACGGTGTGTTAGCGAGAAATGAAATAAGTTGCAAATTGATCAGAATCCGAAGTCCTCACTTTGCTCTGTGCAATTTCTATTCCTCTGAATTCAGGTTGCCTGGAAAAAAAAAGACCTGGATCTCTTTGTAATTTCAAATGTTATTCCTGTAATAATACACGCATCGCTATTGCTTGTCCTTTCTTTTGTTGCTAGGAGCAAGTGGAAGGAAGCTAGGGATTCACCCGTTAAGGTCAATACACACAGGAGATGCAAAATAAGGTTGCATTTCAGCTCACTTTCACTGCTGAAGTTCAGCTGCTACCTGCTACTGTGGAAAAAAATCTGTAATACTCAGGTCTGCCTAAGAAACTTGACATACTGCTTAAAAAGAAAAGATGAACATCCAGTTTATAACCTTTCCCTTTTATTTTAAACAGAATCACAGGCATTAGAGATGGAAAAGTCCTGTTAGACCATCTAGTTAGTCCCCATGGCAGTTTAGTGTATAGTTTCTGTGGAGCTTCATCTCGTTCAGCTTTCCATTTCTATCTCTGCATGCACACAAACCAGTCGCTTTCTCTTTTGCTCACCTCTGCTTTTCATCATCTCTGGCACTGTCACAGACACAAAAGAGGCAGAGTTTGGCTCCATTTGCTGCTACGGATGGAGACCGCAGCCTGCCTCGCGCTCGTGTGATCCCAGCAACTTTGTTTGCCAGGCGCAGGGCAACAGCGCTTTGTTCCTGTGAATGGCAGGGACGCCGTGTTCCCCGCTCAGATTTGTGAATTCGGGGGAATGCAGCAGGTAAGGGCTCGTGTGCTAAACCAGCCAGCCAGCAGAAATGGCCTCCCTTGAGACAAGGAGTCTTCTGGCCGTGGGATCGTGGAGCTCGGAGAGCTGGAGCTGCCAAGCCTCGATCAAGCAGGGTTTATTTGCCGGAGGGAGAGCAGGCTCAAGCGGGGCTGGATGCAATCTGGCTGCACATCATGCCGGGTGGTCCCTGTGGCAGGAGGCACTGCCTGCAGCCCCATGGGTTCCTCCAAGCAAATCCACTCTTGGGAAGGTTAGATGGGGCTTGGGGGTCATGTGGATAATGGTGTTAGGAGCCCCAAAATCCCTGGGTAAATGAAGTCAGGTGGGACCCAGACACTGCAGAGTCTTCCTTCTGGGAGAGGAAGGGAAGAAGCCACAAGAGAAGGCAGTCAATCACATGGATTGCATCTTTTCCATGTAAAAGTTATCATCACAGCACAAGACAGGGAAGCATTCAGAGGTGAACACTCTTCCTCAACAAGATTTTCCCCACAGGGGTCAGGCAGGTTCAGAGGTCTCAGAATCGTTCTTCCTACTCGGTCAGTGTCGAGAGGAATACATCCCTTACCAAAGAAGGCAAGGTCTTTTACCTTGCAAAAACACTGCGGTCTTGGACCTTCCAACTTGGAACCATCAGAAGGCAAAGATATTTCTTTGCAGGCCTGTTTGAACCCTCTTCTCTCAAGGCTGCATGTCATGCTTTTCGCAGGGACTCCTCTCCTGCCTATGTAACTCTCTCTGAAGAGGGGAGAAGTGAAAATATATATAAAATATGGCTGCCCAACATCTATCTATTTTCTGTGCTGTTTGGCGGCCCTCACCACTGAGACATTCCCCCATCAGTGGAGGGTCCCTGCTGCCATCTTTTGTGCTGCACGCTGTCCGGTGGTGGCTCGGTTCCTGTTGCTTCGTGTGCCCTTGAGTAAGTTGCCGAATCCTCTTCGCTCATGTTGACTTCAGTGGAAGGAGAAGGTGCTCAGCACTTCCCAGGATTGGGCTCAGAGAGAAGAGCGTGGAAGGAGGTGAATGGTATAAAGAGGGGTTATTTGATGTTCTCACTGTCTTCATTATCTGTATTCTGAAAAGGGAACTTGTAAAAGTAGTTAAAATATGTTTTACTAAGAGCCATATTAGAGCAGTAAGAGCCAAAAGGGAAAAATTTCACCTCCCCCAAGGTGTGGGCAAAGAAGAGGATAAGCATGTACAGCCTTGCAGGATGTAAGGGCTTGTTGCTCCTGAGCTTTCTAACCCTTTTGCTTTTCATGGATTTTGATTGCATGAAGTAGTCGGGCTAGTTTGGGAGCCTTGGTGGGTCTTTCAGCACCCACAGCAAGACGCTCTGCAGCAGGAAGCTCCACCACTTGATTGCATGTTGTTCTCAGCACTTCCTTCGGTTTGCTCTGACCTGCCGCTCCTGGTTTCATCACTTTGTAATAACAGCAGAGCGAACAGACCTAACTGGAAATTGCATGTTTGCGCTGATTGAAATACAGTTTGTACCAACCGGTTTTATTAGGCAGCTTTTGTTTTAGAGCTTGTGAGGTGGGTTAAAGGAGCGAGCCCCGACACTCAGGTTCCGTGTTGCTCCGCAGAGGCACCGCGCTCTGCGCAACAGGGATGGCTCCTCCCGTGCCTCCTGTTGTCCCACAGGTGTCATTTCCAGTGTGCCTGTCCGGAGCAGTCTGGGTTGCATTCCGTAAATCCCAAATTGGGCTGAGAAGTGATAACTTGATGCAGACAACTGCAGGTGTTCAGGGACTCCTTCGAAGCATTTTGGGTGTTTTTGCTAGCTGTGCTTAAGAAGCAGAAAAAGAGAAGGATCTTTGCAGTAGAGCCCTTGCGTGCTTACAGAGGGCTTACATTTCTTCCTTTGTGGTCTTAGTAGTTGGAAAAGCACAGAAACAAGTTGCAAAGCCTTCTCGTTCTCTCATACAATAATGGCAACAAGATACTGCAGAGAGGGAGCTTTTAAAATTAAATTTTCATGTTTTAATGCAGTGGTCCTCCAGGAAAAAAGGGATTCAGGGATTTTACTGAATTTCCACAGTTAAGACATCTTTGACTATTGCTCAATAATCAGCGAGGGAACCCACTTTGAATTGACAGGTATATGTGAGACTGGATCGTGGAAATCATAGCATTTTACTGTCTTTATTATTTGGCGTTATTCATGATCACCAGCGGTCCTGGGGTTTGTTTCACTGACTGGCAGTTCAAGGAAGTGTTTTGTATGTTGTGCAGGAAGGAGAGTAACATGTGGAAGCACATTCACCTCAGGAGGTACTCGTGTGTCAGTGATGATGGCGCACGCAAGCATGTGTGAATCACAGAAGCATAAATAGCTTTTGACAGCGATGGGAAAGAACATTAAAAGAAAAAAAAAGCAGGCAGGAAGGAAGAGAAAGAGGAAAGAAGTAGCAGTGTCAAAGGAGGATTCTGTACCTGCCAGATAACCCATGTTGAGAGGACCTATGGCTTCAGGTAGAGAGCAGTTTTGCCAGAGCCCTTTGGAGATGGAGGATACTTGCCAGTCAGGGCAAGGTGTGACACCTTTCAGAGGTGTGTACCGACAGCGTAGGAGCCCAGACTCCGAGGAAATATTTCCACAAATCTTAGTCCTGGAGAGTTGCTGTCCAACGACATGAAGTAATGAGGCTGTTTGGGTTGCCTACCGCAACTTTATTTATGGGGGCACAAACCAGGCCTAAGAGTCACACGCCTTTCCAGTGCCCGTAACTGGCTGCTGGCAGACTGTGGATCAGAGTAAACTTTAATTTGACATACACTGATTTATGAAGGGGGAGGGTATCTTGTGCCTTTAAATTTCTCCCCTTGAAATTCCTTATTTAGTGGTGGTAGGCGGAGTATCAAGGGAATAGCTGGAGTACTATTCATTGGCTTGATCTTATAAGTGTGTGTCAGATATTTATAGACATGTTAAGTTCCTGTGAATAGAATGAACATTTCCATAAACTGTAATTGCCTGGCCGTGCGTGGCACGGGTGGGAGCAGTCAGAAGTATGGTCACAGTGTGGGAGCCTCCTAGCTCTGAAGGCTCCATCTCTGCGTGTGGGTCATCCTTGAGCTGGAACCAGGTGGGCTCTGATGGGAGCTTCCGTGGGCCCTGTGTGCAGGGTGAGCGTGTCCAGCACGGGGACACAGAGGTGCTGCTGCTCTGTCTGACGGCACAGGAGCCCTCAGGGTGCCTCAGCACTGCAGGGACTCATATCCGTGTTCGTGTGGTTGCTGCGTCCAGCCACCTCCTCAAGACAGACTGTGCAGCTTCATCCCGAGAGTCCTGCTTGCCCTTTCCTGAGCAAAGCGGTTTGAGCACAGGAGCATGATGTGTTATCTCAAACCACTTGTGCTCATTAGTATTACAATATATTTTAACAATACAAAGCCACAATTGGCTTGGCAGCCTTATTCATTCCCAAGGGTGAGAGGTGGTTTTGCAAGCCTGCTGTGACAAGTTTCTTCAAACGAATCCCTGTTCCCTAGAGAGGGGCGCCCTTTAGACAGCTGGTACATCCTGCGCATGCTGAATGGCTTAGAAACGAGATGGGAATGTTGTGTATGCATCGCTTTGGTGTTCTCCTGCTTTAGCTTCTACCAAGTACAGACTGAATAACCTGAGCAGGACCCTCCGTGCTGTGTCTGGGAAGAGCTCCAGAGGCCTTGGGGACACTGAGAGCAGGACAGTGCTTGAGTATAGAGCTTCCACTTAGAGTTGCACTCGTGTTACACACAGCATGTTAATAACATATGCCATTTTTTTTTAAAAAAAAAGGTATTAGAATTTCCTACCATCACTGCAGTGGGCTGTAAGGTTGCTGTGAATCCTACAAATCCCCATCTACTGCCTGACCCTGCAGGCAGACACCGCACAGCGAGCAACAGGCTGCTCACATGTATAAGGATAAGTAGGTGCTTAGATGGTTGATCATATCAGGACCTCAAGGCCCAACATTCGGCATGTCAAGGAAGAGTCAGCAGCCCATGCTGGTTTGTTCTCCTGGTTATGGCAGCATCCTCTAAGCTGATCAGATACCTTCATAACCATATGGGTTCTTAAACTGGGGTAAAGTTTGAACTGCCCACGAAGGAAAAGAGATAGTCCTCCTGCTAAGCAAGTGGAGATGAACTTGACTGCAGAGCTTAGGCGAGACTGGCAGAGAAGGATGAACAGCAGCAGCCACCAAGCTGTGCCTTGGGTGTTGGAGTGTCAGAGCCAGAAGAGACCCTCTCTGCAGGCAGGTGGGTGGGAAGGAAGGCAGTTTTCTGAAGAGGGTGCATGAGGAGGCAGGGAGCTGGAGTGGTAACAGGATGGCTTGAGGAAGGTGGGCTCATGCTTGCTGCTGTTACAGAGCTGCACGTACACCCATGGCCTCACCCTGTAAAGCAACACGTCTTCAGCCACTGGGTGCAGGTCGGTGTGCACTCAGCTGGAGGAGCTTGGAGGGCTGGCACCTTCCCACGGGCTGTGAGGAAATCAGGGTCAGAACCAGGAGGAGAGGCAAACCCTTCCTGCCTCACCAAGCTGCCCTGGAGGGGTCCTTGGGTTAGAAGGTACCCGAGACACGGGTGACAGGGGCTGGGTAGCACAGGAGCCGTGGCAATGAGACGAGTGTTTCAGACGCCCGTTATGTATCACTGAGCAGCGGAATGCAGGCAAAGATGAATTCCTATTGAGGCTTTGAGCTCCAAGTGCTGAGCTCCAAGACGCTCTCAGCACCCATGCCACAAGGAGGAGCATGCAGCCGCCTGCCGCATGCACCGGTGCAGTGGGAAGCGCACGGCGCTCTCATGATGTGCTGCTCTGTTCCCCCCCTCCAGGCACGAGCGCTGTGTGCGGAGCCCGGCGTACCGGCCGAGAGGTGATCTCATGCTCTCTCTCCGTTCTCTCTCTGTTGTCCCCCTCTCTTCCTGCAGGTCAGCGTGGAGGTCTTGCTAGAATACCCTTTTTTTGTATTTGGACAAGGCTGGTCATCCTGCTGCCCGGAGAGGACCAGCCAGCTCTTTGATTTGCCATGTTCGAAACTCTCGGTGGGGGACGTCTGCATATCGCTGACACTCAAGAACCTGAAGAATGGCTCTATTAAAAAGGGCCAGCCCGTGGATTCAGCTAGTATCTTGCTGAAGCATTCAAAGAATGACAGTCTAGCTGGAAGTAGACACAGGTATGCGGAGCAGGAAAACGGGATTAATCAGGGAAGTGCACAGATGTTGGCCGAGAATGGTGAACTGAAGTTTCTGGACAAAATAGGATTGCCTGCAGCACCTTTGCTCACCAAAACAGAACCCAGCAAGCCCCCGGCGACGCGGAAGAGGAGGTGGTCAGCCCCCGAGACACGGAAACTAGAGAAATCCGAAGAGGAGCCACCTTTGACTCTTCCCAAGCCTTCTTTTATTCCTCAGGAGGTGAAGATTTGCATTGAAGGTCGATCCAATGTAGGAAAGTAAAAGTTGTTTGGGGAAAGGAAATTAGGCTATCCCTTGTCATTTTTATCCAGATTACTGTACTGTAGACTAAATAACCCAGTATTTACATGTTATCATCTTATTTTAGGTTTATGTTATAACCTTGTTGTTATAGTTGCAGCTGGTATTATGCAGGAGACTGGTGCATATGTTTTTCCACAAGTGTTTTGTCAGTGACTAGGTTTCTCGAGAGCTGCAGAAGGGGCAGTATCTGCTTCACACACCCTTAGTGGAAATGAATGTGTCGTCCTGGCTCCTGTTTGCTAACACCTCGCGTGGAACAGGGTCCAGCTGTGGTTTTGTTTCCTTCTCTTTCTGTTGTTGGGTTTCTCTGTCCGTCTGTCTGTGTGTCTGCTTGTGCGCTGGCCTCGGGAGCGGCCCCTGCCGTGGCCGTGCGGGGCGGCGAGCAGGAGGGCTGCGGCGGCGGCGGCCGTCGCGCGTGTGCTGAGCGTGTGCATGTTGGTGCCCGGCAGGAAGGCGGTGCTGCCGTCAAGAGAGACCCTCGCCCCGGGGGAGCGCTCAGAGCTTGGCCCGCCGGCGAGATGGAAACGCATCAGACAGTCACTGACGTCTTCACAACCAACCAACCAACCAACCAACCTTACTCAAGGCTCTACAATATATATATATATATATATGTGTGTGTGCGTGTATATATATATATATATTTGTGTGTGTGTATATGTGTATATATATTTTTTCCCCCCATGGGGTCTGACTGCACTGATTTTTACTCACACAGCAACTGCCACGCCGCCGTGTCCCTGCTGCTCGCTAGTGCAGTCCCGCGGGCGGCGGGCGCTGAGGCCGGTCTCTCGCGCGCGCCCGCCGCCCGCCCCGCTCCTGCTCCCGCTCCCGGCCCGCGCCACCGACGTGTCCGCTCCCTCGAGGCCGGCGCATACTGCCCCTTGGAGGTCACAGGCAAGAGTTGTTGGCAGTTAGGTTGCAGATCTTCGTCTTTAACTCTAGTACTGTTTTGAGTTCATGACTATGGACAACTGGTGCCACTTTTTTTTTTTTTTTTTTTTTTTTTTCCAATTTCGGTGTGACACGAGGAACCCGATGTTGAAGATGAACATAGAATGTCTTTAAGCACTTAAAATGCAGCTCACGCGTGGTTGCTGAGCATCCTGCTCTAACACTCAGTGTGTACTGTATCTCACTTTAATCTGCTCGGAAAACAACAGCAACAGCAACAGCATCAACAACAACAACAACAACAAACGAATCTCTCTAACACTGTAACTACATGCAACTCTGTAGAGTTTTCTCACAGGCAAGATGCAGAAAGTTTTAATGTGGTTTCAAAGGGATGAATGTGAATTATTGAACTAGTATGTGACAGTCATTGTCCACAAAGGACTACTTAATAGGAGGCACTTTTTAAACTTTAATGCTTGAGAAAGAGTTAAAGGCATATGCGAGCTGACAGATAATAAAAGAATAAGAGAAAGGAGAAAGGAAAGAGAAAAAAATCATTGTCCAGTGTTTTTGAAAAAAAAAAAGATGGACTTTAAAGAATCTTGCAATTTGCACATCTTGAGTTTATCATTTGTGTGGTATATTCCTGCAGTTTTTACCTAATAATGTCGGTGGGCTGGGGGGGATGTTGGGGTGGGGGGACGGGATCTGAAAGAGCATAAACAAATGTAGCAATTACTCACTAACCTGCCTATGCTCTAGGCCATTTCATAGGGTTATGTTCCTTTCCAAGTTCATTTTTTTTTGGTCTTTCTACCATATCTGCCACACAGAACCAGGTCCTACCAGGACAGCTCTGAGAATTTTTTTTTTTCTTCAGACTTACTGAGAGAGTTTTCCACAAGAAACATTTCTGTACAAGATGTCTGTCTGTTTTTGAAACAAGCCTATTGTTATTTTATTATTATTATTATTTGTTATTTTAATTGCATCGTTTTCCATTTGAAAGATCAGGCTGCAGCGTTTGGTACAAGCCGCGAGGGGAGGGTTTGCGCCGCTCCGTCTTGCGTTTCCCCCAAATCCGGAAGGTAAGGCCGGATCCTCGGAGGTGCCGGGCGCCGCGATGCCTCGGGGCAAAGCCCCGGCGAGACGCGGGTGCTGCAAGCCCTGCAGGGCCGAGCGGGAGGCCCTCACCGGACTCCTGCACCCCAGCTCGCTGCTGTGCCCCGCCGAGCTCGCACCCGTCAGGTAGCTTTGGAGAAGCTGTTTGGAAGAGAGGAAGGGAATTAGACACACAGTATCTAAAGCGAAAGAGAATATATCTAAAATCTCTGTTTTCCCTCTCCCCTAAAATGCAGTGCTTTTATTTAAGAAAAGAAATGTCAACCCGCGAACCCCAGCTTTGACTCTCGTCATTTGTTACTTGAAATTTAGCTCACGCCAGAACTAATTGTTTTTATACCGTATTCTGGGGTGCACCAAAAAGTTTAAATAAGTTTTAAATAGCTTGAACTTTTTCTTGAATTTCCTTGAATTTTATTAACCTCTCAGCAGGCTACCAAATGGCTGAGTGGGTTTCTTCTCACAGTCACACTGCTTATTTAGTGCTTATTTGTTAATATTTCTGCTCAGAGAAGTTGCTTAATCTTCCATATACTCTGCTCAGGGCACTTGCAATTTATTGTTTCGTTTTGTCTTCTGTTTTGTTTTTAAGCTTGGATGGTAAAGGAATAGAAAGAATTACAGATTTTAGTTCACCTTCGTACCACTATTTTCGTAATTCACCCGTACTCAGAAAAAATCTCAAGTAAAACCATACACATTCACATTTGTGGTTAGTAAGGAAGCAGGGGCTATTGAACTGACTGGATCTATTCAACTAACACTAAAAAAAATAAAAAATAATAATAATAAAGAAATAAAAGTTTGGAGCAATAGGAATGTATTAGTTTTGTGCTTGTATTTCAGACTGAGGAATTCTGAAATAACTGGTTCTTTCCAACCAATTGTCCCTTTTCATGCTTTGGCTTTTGTAGGATGTGCAATACTTTACGTGCCAACGTAGACTCACCCGTGTGGTGTTAGCTCGATCTCATACCCACTCCCCATTTCCCCCTTTCTGTTTTCTTGGAGTCGTTTCTCCCTTTGTCTTCCCTTTTTCTCCTATCACCATTCTGTCCCCCCGGCTCCCCGCCACGTAACAGCTATTTGGAGCCGGGCATAGGCTGCCTGGGGGAGCACCGGCCCCCCTGCGCTCCACGCGCCAGGTGGGTGAATCCAGAGCCTGGATTGGCCCCCTTGGTTGGAAATGGACGGCCCTGGCCTCACCGTGTAGAATAAAATAAAAAAAAAAAAAAATCCAGGAATTTAGAAAAAGCTTCAAGTCCCCCTTCTATGCTCACCATCCCCAAGGGAGGAGCCTGGTGGCTTTTTAATGGGGTGGCAGGAGCCGCGTGCCTGTGAGCCAGAGCAGCAGGCGCCGTGGGGCAAGCGCGGCCGCTTCGCCGTGTCAGCAGGAGGTAGCTCTTCTTTTTGTCTTTTTTTTTCTTCTTTTTCTTTTTCTTCTTTTTTTTTTTTTTTTTTTTTTTTTTTTTCTCTCGCCTTTTGTTTTTTTGTTTTAAAAAGGA